>JARFJB010000793.1:4905000-5112500 GCA_036346205.1 Vesta saturnalis
TCCCTGGTATTGGCTGCTCGGGGCGGGTGTTTGCTTCTATGATAACGGTGACTCCTACTCCTATGATGACGGTGTCGGCTGCGAAGGCAGCGGCGGTAGACGTCGACGGCGTTGGCGCTACTGGCTTTGTCTTCTTTGGCCGTCTCCTCTTTTGTGTGGCGACGGACGGTGGATCGTTGCTGCTCGGTCCATCCCACGATAGTCGAGCAGCGACAGTACCTCATTCAGCGCTGTTAGAGACGGTGGTGGATTCGGGTGCTCTGTCATTCACTGGCGGTAGTCGCGCAGCACTCTTCTCGACTGTACGGCCTACCCATCGTAAGAACGATATCGGCGATTGGTGCTTTTTTTGAAAATAATTATATCAAGTTAAAGTGTCTTTTCTTTTTTTTTAATAATAATTTAATCACAGGAATAGAGGGACATTGAATTGCCAAGAGATGCCTATAAACAGCTCCCTTAAATTTTTTTATATCATAAGTGAGAGGAAAACAAGAACTTGGCAGATCATTTTCTGAAGCCGTGTAGAAGAACGTGGATTGCGCCCGTTTGGTAAAAGTGGATATTTGTACTGCATACTGTTCATGTGAATGAGCGAGCAAAGGTAGCCCAAGATGGTATCAAAGAATGTAATTCAGCAGAGCAATAGCCATTGTAATACCGATAATGCAAAGAAAGAACTGAAATCATTCTTCTATGCTCAAGGGACCGTATGTCAGAAGTTAAGGATGGGTAATTTATAAGCCTAATCGCTCTCTTTTGAATACGATCACCGATTTCGAGAGCGTATTGAGGAGCACCAACCCAGGGATGAGAATTATATTCTAGATGAGATCGAATTTGGGCCTTATACAGCGGAAGGAGTTGTCGGGTGGTAAAGGACTGCTTAGGTCTGTTCAAAAAGCCTATTATACGAGCAGCTGTTTTGGTAGCTGACAGAAGATATAGTCATTCCCAACAGAGCAATATAGTCTGAAAATTTAGGAACTGAGCCATTCATACTTACAACAGGAAATGATCGATCTTTTTTGGCGGACACAAAGCAGCACTGAGTTTTCTTAGCATTAAGTTTAACTACATTATTGCTTCCCCATTCGAGAATACATTGAATGTCTTTGTTGATTGAATTTGCCATTTCAGCTTTAATGTCTTGAGACAGAAGTATATTACCATTATGGGTAGACTGAGATGAACTACAGTGAAGAGTCCTGTCGTCAGCAAAGCAATGCATCGGATTAGTTGTTGAATAAATAAGGTCATTTATGTATAGCAGGAAAAGTGTAGGCGCTGTAACTGATCCATGTGGCACGCGTTAATGCTAAGTTCTTTTGAAAAATAGCCATCAACTACGACAGGTATTCGTCTTTTATCAAGGAAACTAGAAACCCAGTTGATGATCGTATCATTTAACCAAACTTGATCAAATGCCTTTGAGGTATCTAAAGCGACTACAATTGTTTCACCGGATTGTTCTAATGTATTATTCCAAATTTGGATCGGATATGAAAGAAGATCACCTGTTGAAAGATTCTGCCTAAACCCGTATTGGTAGTGACTAAGGAGTTTGTTAGTGAACGAGAGTAGTTGCTGATTGATGGCTTTTCCATGATTTTAGACAAAATGGAAGTGATGGAAATTAGTCGGTAGTTCCAAAGATTGGCCTTGTCGCCTTTTTTTGGAATAGGTTGAACATTTACTTCCATGATGAAGAAAATTCCCAGAAGACAGAGATCTAATAGAGCTTAGATAGGACTAGTACTAGTTCAGGGCAACATTTTTTTAAGACAATAGCTGGGATATCGTTTGGGTGAGTCGCCTTATTGAGATCAAACCTACTGAAAATCGATTCTAGGAGCTTGTGCCGAAAATGAATAGCGTATGAAAAAGAATTGGCTAGAGGCACATTTTCTCCAGAATCGTTGAGACACGAGATTGATGCAAATAAATCCACAAAAACATTGGCTTTGTCTACTGAATCAGCAATTACAGATCCGTCAAGAGATGTCAGGGGGAGAATGAAGATGTACCAAAGCTTTAGTTAAGGACCAAAATTTACAACTGTCCAAAGGAGACACTTCTGCAGATATTTCTATCGCCAATGTATTTAGCATGACTCTCGACCGTTTTATTAGATTTCCATTTAATATAATATTTATTTTTCAACACAAGCCTTATTGAACCAGGGTTAGGAACGTGAATGATCTATACGATTCCGTTTTATGGGAAAGTATAACTCCATGCCCATGAGGATGACTCCAGATACTGAAAGAGCAATGCCCGAAGAAGAGGATGATTTAAAACAATATTCACGCTATGGAAAGGTCGGAAAGAAGTCTCGTAAATCACTCCATCTAGCTGACTTAAACACCTCAAGGTTCTATTCGTATTGCGAACAACAGCGGAATTAGGAACAGTAGAAATTATTTCTATTAGACAATGATCAGAGTACACCTAGAGCGAAAAGAACGTTTTATACACAAGTGGGTTTGATGTAAGAAAGAGATCTAGAAGGATTATCAGGGATTCTTGTGGGTTCAGAAATCATTTGTGTGAGATCACAAGCAATAACAAATGTTGCTGCACTATGACCAGCTGGAATAGTAGCAAATTGAAGCAAATTAGAGTAATGAACATTGAAATATCCTACAATTGAGATATCGCAAGATAGTCAACTTTCAAACTAAGGTAACCGAAGAAGTCTTGAAAGTTACTGTCATTAGGGTCCTATAAATGCAACACTAAAATATCACAAAATTAGGCCCAGAATATTTAAACCAAATCACGTCGAAATTTTTATTCTTCCAGAAAGAAATCTTCTTGCAAGCAACGCTGTCTTTGATATAGGCACATTCGCTTCCTTCATATCGAAAGTTAGAGTGAAGATTGTATTGGGGATATTTCAAGTCGGGTGAATATGAGCTTTCAGAGGCGACTAGTGTTTCACATAGAAACTAACTGTCAGGTTGTAATTATTTAAAATCTTGCTGAACAGCAGTAAGATTACACCTGATACCGCGGATGTTGCAATAGTGGATCAGAAATTTAGAACTTTCGATGACCGAGGTCGCTTGGGCCCTGTCCTCCCGGACATCCAAATGAGGCTGGATTTTACGTCCCTACAAACCACAGCCATCTTTTTTGTAACTTTTAATTTTGGACTTTCAATCCGAAAGGAAGACAGCGAGAAGGAAGTATAAGGATGAGAATAAATTAAGTATGAAGAAAAGGTGACTGGCAGCCCTTTCCGAGCTCAGAAACTCGGAGACCCAATATTAAGGAGCCCATGGTAAGGTTGGTAGTACCTCCCTGGCTGATGCGGTACACATGCCTCCCACCTAGATGGTCGAGACCCAAACCACGAAAGCCGCTTCTTGCACCGCTAAAATAATCATTCAAGGGGAAAATTCGTTACGTATGCCGTCTAGCTAAGCGACGCCCTTGAGGCGTATCTGACACGGTAAGAAAAACATTGTTAATTATAAAAAAATATTCAAAATTTCCAAAACATTTTTCAGTTATTTGGAGCTTAGAAGCACTAGTTATGAGCAATCATTTTCTTGAGATGTTTGGAAGAATGTTTGCTTTTCCATAGATCGACAATTTTTATCCGTCCATAATTCTCCGTTGACACTTTTGTTAAGTTGCATTTGTATGAAAATAGAAGGATGATATTCTGTACGTCGGGTATACGATAGATTTCGGTATTTTAGTAGGATTTCGGATTTAATAGTGGGATATATAACATACATGCTATAACGTCGTGTACTGAATTTATTTGAAATTTCTTAAGTTTTTTAAGGCAGCTACTGAAACATTGATACTGTATTAAATTAGTTTTTGATTATCAATATATCGTTTATTGATGTGGTTAGCAAAACTTGTGTATTGGTATATCTGCTTAACAACGTTCTATTGGGATTTAATTAAGAATCTAAATTTTTATTAATTTACATTAAATATTATATATATATATATATATATATATATATATATATATATATATATATATATATATATATATATATATATATATATATATATATATAATTATTTTACATTTAAAACTGGTAACAGGTTTAAATGCTAATGAATTTGATGGGTGGATTACTTTTTTTGCATCACTTGGATGAGGTCATTGATCATACAGTTATTGCTAAAATCAGAAGAAATTGGCAAAATTATGTAGATCCAACAAACAAATCAAGCAAAATGGTAATGCCACAAACGAAAATATCGTTATTAACAAATCTTCTGAGACTTTTAACAAAGAAGAAATAGATTTGTTAAATAAAGGTTTGAAATATAATCTTAATTTTAACAAACCCCCGTTGGGTAAAATCACAGTAGGTATAGAAAGTTCGATTAAATTATTGGATGAAAGTTGCAAAAAGTACGTTAGACAAGCCAGTAAAATTCAAACTTCGGAAAATGTCCAATAGGAGTCAAAACTTAATTTGAATCATTCAGAACTTCGAATTGTTAAAGATCTCAAAAGTTAAAATTGTTTTTATTTCAAAGCAGATAAAGGCAATCGTTTTAAACAAAGAGGATTATTTTCCTTCAGTCAAAGAACTCTTAGATTCAGGTTCTTATTCAGTAATTACCAAAGATCCTCTTCCTAAAATGTTTACTTCAACTAGGAAGGTTTTAGTGGATGACTCACTCAGGTTTCGACTAAATTTCCGACAATCAAATTTACCTGTGTGATAGAGGCAAATGGCAGTCTTCCATTCCTTGATATTCTGGTAACAACAAATGGTACTAAACTAGAAACTAGCACTAAAAGATTCATAACCAATGACTCAAATCACTGTAGACAGCACAAACTCGCGGCTTTTAACTGTTTTGTTCATAGATTGTTTAACTTTCCTCCTTCATTTCAAAATTATAATAAATAATTGCGCACTATTAAAGGAATTGCTGCATACAATGGGTTTTCAGATGAAGTGGTTATGAATATAGTTAGGAAACAAATACATCGGATGGGAGTTAAGAACGTAACTACATTAGGTAACGCTAGAGAACAAATAGAAACAAAGTTACCAAACTATCCTGATTATACAAAAGGTCTATCTTAAATATTTTCCAAAATTAATTTCAAATAGTCACTACTTCAGATAATAGTTTGCAAACTATTTTAGACAATCCAGAAGATAACGTGGATAAGCAGGATAGGTCGGGAATGTATAAAATTAGTTGGGACAAGTCTTCCATAGCCTTACATAATTATGTTTGATAAAAATCATGTAGTAGATAAGGTATCGTTAATCAAACATGTTAGTAATGAGCACGAACTTGATTGTTATGAAAGTTTGGAAATTTTCAAAAACAAACAAATTCTAATGAATAATGATGATCAAGGACCTTTAGGCTACTCAGAACTCATTAAACTTTCACAACTTTCACTTTCACCAGATAAGCAACGAAGCGTTACTCGCTGATGGTACATATGTTGGAAATTTTCTTTATTTCGCCCTAGTCGACCCCTAATGATGATAGCGTAGCTATCGAAATGCGTTCGTTGTTTTTTAATTTTGTGCGGTACGTGGGTGTATTTTGTTTCTTACTTTTATTACTGTGTTTAGTACTTCTCTGGATTCTATTTCTTTTGCTAAGATGTTAGTTTTTATACTTTTTACGTTATTATTAAAGAAATGATTAGCAATGTGTAAAAGGTTTAGTGTGGTCAATATGAAATTTGTCTCCTAACTGAAGAATTATTCTGTTATAAAAATCATTTAATGGTTCGTACGATATGGGCATTGCAAAGAAGGGATTTTCGTGACCCATGTATTTTCTGAGAATTTTTCCTTATCTTTAGATACTATTTCTTCTTCGTCTCGTTAGATATAATGATGAAGTAGTTATACCTATTTCTTGATCAATTGATTAATATTTACCTCGATTCTTGATAGTGTATCTGCTACTGCATTTTATTTGCCCTTTTTATACCGTATTTTATAATCGAATTCTTCTAAATTGAGCGGTCACTATCGTGAATTTGGAGTTTTTAAGGAAACAACCAAAGTAATGATTTGTGATCTGTCTCTATTAAAAATTGTTTTCCATGACTGTAAGGTCTAAAGCGTTTTGTATTTTCAACAATTGCTAATAATTATTTTGATATAGTTTAATAATTGTTTCTGTGCTATTGAGTGTTCTTGATTAGAAGGAAATTAGTTTGTTGTCTTCCAATGGCTACATTTGAGGTAGGTATATGTAGCGATATGAAAAGTTTTGTTAAAATCAAGATAAGCTAAAACTGGCTAAAAATGATGATTTCATTTGTGGTTTTAGGAAGATGGTAATTTTGAATAGCGGTTAACTTCGATGGATTAGCCTTAATACCTTCAGGAGTATTCACTTGCCCAAGAAAAGCAACTTCTTTACACAAGCATTCGGATTTATCAAGTTGTATTTGTAGATTGTAGCGTTTACACTTCTGAAATATTTGTTTTAAATGTACATGTTTTCAGGTAATGATTTTGAAAAAATGACTACATTCATATAAATGAAACAAAATTTATGTAGATGTTCTGGTAAAACGTTATCCATTACTCTCTGAAAGTACTTGGTGCAGTGTTTAAATCGAAAGGCATTCTTGGTCCATTTCCATTTGATGGAAGCCCTACGCTGAATCAAATTTGTTTTCGGAGCTGTTAAGCAAAAATTCAAAATAATTCTGAATTACATTTATTACTTTCGATCTCTTCAAAAGCATGGCCACTGTTAGAGAGAGCGTTTTAGTGAGAGTAAGTTTTCTACATTATATTTTTGTTTGTTTGTAAAATCTTTAAAATGATTGGCTTGGGTAATGTGTTTTAACGAAGGTAAGTTTTCTAAATTATATCCTTGATCAAAGGTATACTTAGAAATACAAAACCTTCCCCACAATGTTTTTACTTTTAGACAGTTAATATTGCTTAACAAAAATGGTTGGTGACTAGTTTCAACAAATTGTCGTCTTCAGACCTTAAAAAGTACGTATACATATGTTTATACTGAACATGCACTAAATTCTTGACAATACTCATTACGCGGAGGATGACAAAAAATTCAAACCCACGTTGAAATATGGGAGTTGTTACACGTCCAATCCGCACTATGCGTCGCGTATGCTTACATTAGTAAGCGGGTTGCCAAGACAGCCACAGTGGAAATGGACGGGGTCGAGATAAGGAGTAAAATGATTGAATAACAAGCTCAAACACCTTACACTTACCATAAATTCACAACTTATACAGCTCAGTACGGGAAAGATGTCTCTTGGCGGCACCACAATTTTAAATTTTGCTAAAATAAATCGTCTTAGGCGAGATGGTAAATTAATCCTATCTGATTGTGGAAAACAGGATTGAAGCCTACTCAGTAAATTCATACACTAACTTCTCAAAGTCAAACACACTTCCAAACAGATCGACTCAACACTTCAGAAAATTTAGTGATACACGCGTCGTTATAACTTACTGAACACACCCTGTATAAATAGAAACTCCAATTCATAAAAATAAAACGTTAACTTATGTAGTTTTTAAAATGTCCCTCGTAACTTTATCTTTCTAACTGTTATAGAACTTTGAATTAAATAAATATTCCTGATTTAGAAAATTTTAAACAAAATAAACGAAATTGGTTTAACAATGAATCATTCTCTCAAAAAAAAAAAAACTATTCGTTGATTGCTGAATAATTCAACGTTAGAATGATTAGTGCTTGTATCATCAATAAAATTGTTATATTTTATTAATGCTTTATCTTTAAAATCGTATTTAGACATTCATTAATATGTTTAAGCTTTAATACTTCAAAACGGTAATGTAGGATGAATAGTGAAAGAAAAGTAAGTACTTTGTTAGTAGTGTTCTGCTTTAATATTTCAAAGCTAAAATGAAAATTTGTGATCGATCCTTAAATTCGAAAATATGCAAAATTTCGCTTATCAGAACGTGAAACCAGTTAGGCACACGATTGACAGAAATAAACGACAAAGTAAATTAAACAGTGGATGTATATTGACAAATTCTGCATGTAAATTATATACAATGGCGTGGTTAATAAAAGCCACCCATGAATACGTTACGATTAAAATTTTCCCTTTCTTAAAACTAGAAACAACAAAATGATTCAGTTCGATTGCTTTTTGAATGAATGAACCATAATTAATGCAACAATAACAAGAAAGAGACAATAAGAAAAAAAAATGTATACTTAAAAGATCATGGTACTTGTTTGGTTCAATAAAATTCTTAAATTTAATAATAATAAATTTATTTATGCTTTGTAACAAATATGTACATTCGCTCGTCAAACATTTAATCAAAATATATAAAACTTGTTCTTACATTTACATTTACATTCAATCTAAATCAAAGTATAAATTCTTCATAAGAATAAAACACGTTATTAATAAGAAATCTTTTGACTTTTTCTCTGAAAGCATTATAAACAAGAGATCTTAATGTGTGCGGGATAGCATTATAGTACTTTTTTATCCAAAACTCAGAACCACCCTGTGTTTTAGATAAAAGGCAGTATGGAACACAGATGTTATTTTTAAAACGAGTATTGTATAGATGAATATCCGACTGTAAAGTATAATTGCAGATACTACGCTTGGAATGACAGAGACAGGTAAGTATAAATATAGAAGGTACAGTTAGAATTTGAAAATGAGAGTACGCCTCTTTACAATCAGCCCTATTACCAAGATTTGCTGCAATTCTTACGGCCTCTCTTTGATACCTAAATATTACCTTACCTATCACATTAATTAATCCTTTTTCGGTGCTGTAGTCCATATGGTATGCTTCCAGTAATCCTTTTAAGAATTCTTAGATGCACTAAGCACAAATGCGAGAGGTAGCCGTATTCGCCCTACGCGCTCGCCTATAGTACTCACTAACGCAATATATATGGTTTGTTCACTCGCGCCCGGGTATAGCGGCTCTTTAGCCTAACAACACATCACCTTATACTGTGATAGTTGCCCTTCAAATCGTTTACCATCATAAGGTAATGGTCGCTTCCACATATAAACACATTAATATTCTTATCTGCCTTCATACAATTACCTTAGTATTGCTAATGATTGTACACATTCAATATTGATGATGATCACCAGTATTTTAACTAAATTTCACAAACTTTTATTTCGGTAGCAAAAATGGTTACCTCCAGGTCTCTTTATAATAACTTTAGGTCACGCGTCTCACAATCGAACACTAATAACCAAATATTCACTGTATTAACTTCTAATCTGCCTAATCACTTTGTATTCCTTGAAGAAAATCACTAATGTTTTCCTGTAACTCACAATGTATTACATTAGTTATTTGTGAATGTCTATACGATTTATCCCCTTAAGGGTTAATGCAGTGGCTAAACTGGCTCTGCTAAACTATAATTTACACAAAGAAATTCCAACAACTAACCATTATGATTGTTATCACGCGTGCAACCCGTACTCAAAAACCCCTAACCATCTAGCTAAATTACAGCTTTTTAACTCTTACCCCACCAATTTGGGTACTCGCTTATATACCTTCTGCCCGCCATACTGCCAACACGTCACAATAAATTCACGCTAAGATTAAAATTCACTTATCACAACTGAGTATTTCATTGCGTCTCTGCATCGCGTCACAATGTCCAACATGGACTCAATCACGCTACCCTTATACAACACTCGCCGTCATCTTTATTTTACGTGAAAATTTATAAAATCGTCTATCCTCACCACATTCATTCAGTATATTCCCAGGCCGTTCTTCGTCTTTTTATACATATCTTACATGTGCGCGAATTTTACTTCCGCAAAATCTAACGAACTCCCTCAAATTCTATCACCTTCATTCTTGAACATCCATTCGTTTACCATTATTGCACCATATTACAAAAATTTCTACAAACAAAAATATGTATACATACTCCTTACTGCACGTTAACAAAACATCAATATATCATAACTCACTCACTCATACGTCTACAACCACTTCTTTTAGTCCGCATTCCTCCATATACAGTAGCAAAAGACCAGTACCGTATCAACAAAAATTTACTCAAAACATTATTTTTCAACCAAATTTAACGCTTTTAAAGCGAAAATCCTACTATAACATTCAAATATTCCTTCATACGATAACTAAGGCTTCATTATAAATCCAATGGAGTATCATTTACACAACTTACATTACGCATACACACAAAAAAAATTCTTTTCATGCAAACTCACTTCAGCTGCACTCAAAACACGTTACATACGTTATCAAAATCCTGTACATACACGGTGCGTCAAAATAACCTTACAGAGTGAATTGTCAAGCACGATGAATTAATCCACCTATAAATCCATATAAAATTTTTTTATTCTAAAATTAATTAATTAATTCAGACGGGCTGAAATCTCTAGAGATTTCAGCTGATCTCAGGTCATTTGCATTAAAAACTTTCGTAAAATTCTTATATTCATTTGATTTAAGCAATTAAACCAATTTTTTTCTCCCATTGGCTTTGGAATATTAATCTACATAACCTCATTTAGAAGTCGACCACATAGGTTGTTTTACGCCTAATTTTAATTAATTTTGAAATCAAAAAATTTTATATGGATTTATAGATGGATTAATTCATCGTGTTTGACAATTCATTCCTACATTTCAACATGGGCTTGAATTTTTTTATTATCCTTCCCGTAATGGGTATTAAATTTTCGGATGAACTTGTGAGTTTCTTCTTCAAGGCCTCATCTGTTTCATTTTGTTCATTGACTAGATTGTTGCTTTTTTAATTTTGAAACTATCCTTTGATGGAACCTCAGGTAAAATGCTTGTATCTTTAGTTCTGATATGTACGTCAAAACATATCTAGATATTGATTAACAGTACCCTTTACAGTGTTTTAACTATAGTAGCGAACGCACTAATTGATGTATTTGTGCATGTTTAGTATAAACATATGTATAAGTAATTTTTAAGGTCTGAAGATGACAATTTGTGGAACCTAGTCACCAACCATTTTTGTTAACCAATATTAACGGTCTAAAAGTAAAAAAAACATGGTGGGAAAGGTTTTGTGTTTCTAAGTATACCTTCGATCACCATAACCCCATTTAGGGTTTCCAACATGGAGTCTAGGTTAAATAAGTATATCCTTGATTATTTGTAAAATCTTTAAAATAATGAGTTTGATGAAATTCGGGGTAATTTTGATCTTGGTCTACATTAGAGTTCTTCTGAGATGAAATTTCACACTCCCTTATAAACTTGCTGGTTGTTTTCAAATAGCCCATACAGTATTAAAATACACCATTTGGAAGGTTTCTATACCGTGTTCGCAGCGCCAATTATATTTTTGTTACCTACTTAAAATCTTTGTTTTAAAAGTACACAGAATAAGTAACAAATCATTAACTTAAGGGCAATATGAGCTCTAATAAGATTTACAAAAAGTTATTCTTATATACTCTCTTATAGAAAGAGAGAATCTACCTATACATAAAGCATCATTGCATTAGGGTAGAAATTATTTATTATTTCACGTCATATTTAATTAGACTTTAATGTATTCAGTTTTGAACTGTAATCTGGTTTCCGCAAACTGTAAGACATAATTTCGGTTGATTGATTGAGATTGATCTGGTTGATTTGATCGAGCATGATTTGTTTGAGATTGATTGATTAATTAATTAGTTGATTTGTTTGTGTGTGTGAGAAAGAGCCGAAAGAGAGAGGGGGAGAGAGAGAAATGAGATAGAGCAGGAGAGAGGTGTGCATTATCAACTTTTATTATAGAGAATGTTCATTAGTCTATACGCCACTAGATGGCGCTAAAACCAATTTTAACTCAAAGGGACCCGGGCGCAAACCCTGATACAAGTCCTGTCTTACAAGGCTAGGGCGACCTTATTAGAATACAATTATGTATGACGGGGCGAATGCCCACAGTTGTAAGATTAAGTTAGAACCCGCATACAATTGCACCAAGGGGGCCAACGATAGGGGTTAAGCTCTGCACTTGTCTTATAAGGTTAGGGTCCCCATAGCATCTCCAGCCAGGGGGCGAAGGCCCGAGAACAAGTTGCGAAGCCCTACACGTGTCTTACAAGCTAGCATTAGGCCTCCTTATTAGAACATTGTACGCGCGCATTTGCCTACCTTCTAGGGGCTAAACTGCCAAAGAGGCGGTAATTAGGGTAAACATTCCATCAAGGGGTTAAAAAGGCCTTCGAAAAGAAACCATAGCGGTAGAAAAAACGCGTCCTACACGCGGGAGGTCATAAAATAGGGGTGAAAAAACACGCCCCTCAAGTAAAAAAGTAAAAAACAAAAATAATTAGGGGCTGAAAAAGGCCTCCGAAAAGAAACCGTAGGAGTGGAAAATATGGTCTCCCACGTGGGGGATCCTTGTGACGTCAAAATCCAAGATGGTGGCGGAAGGTACCTCACTACTACTTTTAATGTTTAAAAATAGTTATATAACAAGGAAGTTATTCTTTCTTATATGACTTTGAAATTACACATGATACAATTGTTTGAAAGAGACAGTTGCAATTTTTATAGTAACAAAAATAGAAAAATACCTAATTCTATTAATGGCTAGAAACTAATAATTTTTTTTTATGTAATTACATTTATTATTCAATACAGAGCTAGTTGGACTGTGGTAACACAAACAACTTAGCATTCGGGAAGTAATAGGTTCGATCCGCGTTACTGTCTACCTTGTATGAAGTTTTTTCAGGGGGTTTCTTCATACACGTATAGCGGCATGATCACTGTATAACGCACATTATGGACGACCATATAGGCGGCTGGGGGAGTATCGTCCCCCTCAGAACCCTGGCTCTATTCCTTGCGATCCTATCCTAACCGCACTTATCCTTAATCCCACCATATATTTACGTCTGCTGGGAATCCATCGCTGTGGTCGAGGGAGCGTGGAAAGCTCGAAGAGCCCGACATCCTTTTTGGGGAGGGAATGTAATACACTACTTTCTTTTCCTTTCCATTATTCAATGTGCTTTCTAGTTTGTAATACGTGGTTACGTTACTTACTAATCACATTCCTTAACTTTTAGCTGAACAGAAACCCACAGATCTGCTCATAAACATTAATATTAAAAACTTATGTTCTTAATTAAGATATGTAAAAATGTTCTCTTCAAAAAAAAAAAAAAATCCAAGAATTCCAGAATTTAGAAAAAGAAAGTTTCTGAACAAGTTCTACTTCAATATGTTCCAAAATCGACCTAATTTTGTTTGCAAAACCTTCTACATCGTCTGTTTCTGAAATTGTTGCTGCCGAAGAATTAGAAACCATAATTACCTCTTCCGAAAATAATAATATTATTGTTGTACCTGATAATATTACCGGCTCAGAAACAGAAAGCCAGTTGTCCATTTCTCTTCAGTACCATGAAACATTAGATGATCTTAACAGCCTAGTGCATTCTTTCTCTTCCTTCAATATTAATTTTGAAGTTGGAGCCGAGTATATTGGATCAGTTAGTTACGCCACTGGTTCTCGTGAATTAAATTTCAAAGGACGCTCTCAATTGCTTGGTTATTTTACACCTATGCAGATATCAAGGGTAGGTAAAAGAAGTGGTATTAAGATGACATTACGTCCCTTGAATGCGCATGCACCGTCCTGTCCTTTCTCGATCACAAGTTCCCCTAGTCAGTGAGAGACGTGTGGCAAGGTATAGGTCGCTCCCCTGACTTCAAGCCCTTCCCTCAGCTAGGGGGAACGGAGGAGACCATTTTGGATTGTGACGTCACGATCAATGAGCGACGAGGTCAGTAGTTTTGGGTCACATGACACCAGTTAGCGATATGTTGGTTCAGCTACTATATTGCGACTATAACCATGCGACTTAGCTAAATATGAAAAGTGCTAAATGCCGGTAGCTGGGATTGCGATAGCGCCTAGTAAATGGCGTAGGCAAACGAATTTCTGGTAATTGTTCTTGTTGCTTTTAGGTATGGCGCTTGGCGACGGTAGATGGTGTAAGAGGTTCATATGCGTTCAAACCGCATTAGGAGTGGAGTAGTCATTATGAAGCAACCGGGTTGCCAAGCTAATTCACTGGAAAAGGCCGTGGGTTGTCATAAGACGTAAAATAAATGAAAAAATGCTTAACAAATTTTACACTTACAAAACTAGGCCTCAATATTCGGTAATAAACTGGCGCCATTGTGATTTTGATTTATTTTGCTAAAGGATCCTAGGCTATAGACGAAATCCTTGTATCTCAGGTAAGATAAATGTCTACTCGGTGAATAAATAACTCAATTCGCAATACAAGATTCGGGAAATTCACTTTAAATTTATAAAGTACTTTATAGTATGTCACTAAGCTTCATGCGTTTAGTTAGTTTTGGAACAATAAATCCCCAATGTTTAAATATATTTTTTGAAACCTAACAGATTAAAACAAAAATATTGATCACACTCCGTATATTGGTTATATACACCCAAAGTGATCAAATTAATAAGTACCTATCTAACTTAATAAGTAACCGTAGGTCGCAGTTAATCTTATAGTTGCCTAACATCTGTATAAACTAATAATATTACCCAATAATATAAGTACACTCTACTTTTCTGTCTAACTTCTTGAAATATCTGTATTTAAATTTTAACGAAATTGCCAACCAATCAGATTAACTACATCCAAAATATTAAATAAATATCTATCAATCCAATTTTGGAGAACATAAGAGATCATTAAACTTAATATTAACATTATTGATGCTAAATGTAATTACCAGAGTATTTACAGTGTTAAAACTGATTTCTACTTTAATGTTCTGTCATGCATTCTTATAAACATCAAATATGGAAGATTTGTCTTCATTCATTTAAAATGTCGTCTGTGAATATTGAACAACTTATAAATTCCTTTAATGCAGTTCCTAAAATTAATGAGTACAAAAATGAATTCATTAACCTTGCAAATTTCGAAATTAAACAACAATATATTTCATTACGTTCAAATTCTAACTGAAAGGTAAAACGCAACTCTAAAATCACTTCCGCGCAAATAACTAAAACCAAAGTTTTGCAAGATAACTCGGCTTTATCCTTTATCGAGTTATTGTGTAATAAACAAATTAACTGTATAATTAATTTGTTAGAAAAGATAACTCTTCTTGCAATTGCTTTACTTGAAATAAGAAATGTAATTGCAAACTTTTCCACTACAATTCAAATTGGTTATACTGAATTAAATTACTAAAAATAGATACCCGTTACAATAAAGAAAATACACTTCATACATATATTAAACAACAGAATTAAGTGTTGAATAAATATTTACACCGTCCCACTGTTAGTGGTTTCTTATTGCTACTTTATTACCTGCGGCTTAGTTATCTTATTTAAAAGACAATATATTGGAAATTGAATCCAAGCCCCTTTAACCCGTCATTAGCAAACAAATGTTCAAAAGAAAAGTAGGTTTGGCTGTCCAACTTACTAAAACTTAAAGAAATTCCTTACGCTAGTGGCTTTGTATCCAAAATGGGATCCAAAGTGGTTTAAGGCATTAAACACAACTTTCGACTATCAAAATAGCTATCACTGAGTTAGTGGACGTGCGCTTAATGGAAAACTATACCAACCCACCAATCGCAGGCACGACTCGGTTAAGAGAGTTACACGGTTAAGTAGCTCGTCATCGCTTAGCAATTCCATATCACTACAACAATATTTCAGTTCAGGTGCCACAAATTCTCACTTAGTTCGTCACATGTTACATTTTTAATGTACTTTGTTGGTTACAACTAACTTTCCATAAACACTTTTAATTTACTTCTTTACACACTCAAAAAAGGATTTTAACTTTTTCCTTTTCTTTCATATACCTTTCATATATATCATTGGCAATATGTTTTTAAAATAAAAAAGTTGTACACAATATTAGATACTCAATACCGCCACGGAGTTATGTAATTCAAAAAGATTTCTAAGTTTATGGAAATTCGAGATTTGAACAGAACTCACTCTGTTGACCGATATGTAAACGTTTGTACTGTCTTTGCTCCCATTTCAACAGCAATATATCTCGCCACATCTGCGACTTTTCCTTTTATACCACGACGTTACTTTTACACCCGGTAAATTCAAAATTAACCACGCAAAAATCTCTCCGGGATTACGTCCTGCGCAAAAAAGGGCATGTACACTATCCATCTCCAGCAGAATATTTCATGTATAAATCCAACTTTTGTATCAGAAATTTTTGGTAATTACATCAATTTACGTAATAAAGTGCTGAATTTTTCCTTATACTGTGACGGAAATTTTCATATTAATTTCAAATGCGATATAGTTTATTTAATCCCTCAAAATTAAAGAAACTGTAAATAAGTACTCCTCAAATATGATCAACGCCATGACACCGTATCGTTAAAGATTCACAAACGTAACTCAGAATGCTATATAATACTGCAAAAATTTACTCTATCTATTATTGATAACCTTAAGCGAGAATTATTTAACGTTTGTACGAAAGGACTTGATTTATGAGTTCTCTGTGTCCACTATTTGCATGAGATCATGAAGAAAAATATTGAGAAATTTGATACATCCTACTATGTTACCGTCAATATCTTTGGTATTCCTATAGTAAATAAGAAATTCTTGGCTTGATGAAAGATAAAAACAACGGTCTTATCATGAAGGAATTTGTGAGATTCCGTTGCAGGGACAACAAGAACCAGTGTAAAACAAATCAGCACACAAGATAATAAGTTGGCATTACTTGATTACAAAATTGAAAAGCGTCACCATCATTTAATGAGATTTAAGGAAGATTAAGTATTCACCATTAGGCAGAACGTCTGTGTGACGATAAAGGGTTATAAGTACCGGGTAAACTGATATAGGTCCGTGGGGTTATTAAAATTGATTTAATGGTTCATTCAACTTAACTTAATTTAACTTTATCTTCACGTCATGCCCTTGCGGGGTAGACAAAACAATCCGTGCCTCTTATTTATTTTTCATTCACAATATGTTTCCATGCCTTCCTATCTCCGCATACGTCTCTAGCTTCCGCAAGATTCATACTCCTTATATTTCTTTCCTTTATCATACATTCTACTACATTCAGCCAAGTTTTATGCGGCCTAACAGGCACGGCCTTACCCCTAACCTCATCCACACATTTGCTTCGTTAATCTTGCATTGTTCATTCTCTCAATGTGACCAAACCAACGTAATGTACTACTTCTATATCTATCCGTCATCTTCTTTTCCTCGCCGCACTCTGTCGTTATGCACTCATTCTTTATGTTGTCCCTTCTCGTTTTACTACATGCGCTTCTCATGAATCTCATACCCACGGCATTTATTTTTCTTTCGTGCTTTTTTTGACATAGTGTAATTCGCCCCTTATTTCCTTTACTTTATCTAATTTCAATTCGTGTCAAATGTAAACTTACTCACTTTATTTGCTTAAGGCGCCAAGTGTAAGTACTTAAATGTACCGTGGCGGCGTTTACTATAAATTGTAGCGTGTACAATTTGTTCGAACTAACTACAATCGAAAAAAGGTCGTGATCGAGATTTGATTGACTGAAAGATTTCAACAAACAACTAAATTTATTCTCTATTATTTACAACTCTCAATATTTTACATTTATTTCAACTTAACCTAAGGAAAACATTTAACAAAACAATTATTTGCAGAACACAAAAGACAAAATTTACATCGATTGGGGCTTGAACCTTGATTGCGCTGTTGGTTAGCGCGGTACTCTAGAAAAGTACAGGTCGTAGGTTCAAATCCTACTCGAGGTAAACTTTTTAGTTATGTATTTAATAAAATTAATAATAATTTTTAATTACATATTTACCTTTGAACTTATTCGTTCATAACAAAAACTTATAATAATCTAAAATTAATGTACTTATGATTGATTCATCCCGTGATTTAAAAAGATAGCGTTTAGCGACATCTTGGTCATTTATGGTTAGCCGAAAAGGTTCTCCGTTTTGTAGTAATTATTTCACCTCATGTCATATATCATCATACCCCTCATTCGTAGAATAAGTACTTCGATCACTCATATTGTTTTCTGTTAATAGTTGCACGCTGTACACTTAAAAAGTTTGTACTGGCTAGCTCGCTCGGCCCTCCATGATTTGCTTGTTGTTCGCGGAATTGCAATACGAGTCTGGAAATTTCACGGTATATGCTTTGTTAAAAAATAAAGCATGGAATTGTTAACTCCGATAAACCTCTCTAAGCAAGTTTGTCAGAATCCTGGTAATAATACGAGATTAAAAGAACTATTAGAAAATGTTATAAAGTAGAATGAAATAAGGAAGCCTTTTTCTTTAAAGCTATATATATATATATATAGTGAGACAGTACAATTAGTTCAAGTGCTAAGTGAGATAGAATACACAACAAACTAAAAGCGCTGATGCCATACATGCGTTTTTTGAGTAGGCTAGTATCAATGACACATTTAATTGCTACTGTCAACGAGAATTGAAAATCAGTGTTTTTGCAAGTCCGACACAATACTCATGTATTCCACTGAAGAAAAAATACAAATTATTAAGTGGTATTATTCAGGAAACACTGCACAAGAAATAATGGGCACGTTTGCTTTTTCCTTTGAAAACAGGCCAATTCCATCAGAAAGTACGATTATGCGTACTGTTTGTAAATTTGAAAGATGTGGATGTTTAAATAATTGTAGAAAATGCAGTAGCATTGATAGTAATAATGGTGAGCATCCTGGTCGTAACTTAAACGAAGAGCGCGAACTCCAAGAAATTGCAGTGTGTGGTTTAGCAGAAGCTAATTTCCCGTGCAATAGTATAAAAATTGCTTAAGAAATGAATATTGAAGCAAGAACAGTCGCAATATCTTGAAGAGGAATAAATACCGTTGCTATAAGTTGCAAACTAAAGAAGAAGTTTTTCCAGAAGATCATCAAAAGCGTATGGAATTTTGTGAAGGTATGATGAATCGGGCTAATGAAAAGGAAAGATTTATTGAAAATATTTTGTTTACCGACGAGTGTTCTTTTAACTTACATGGCCATCACAATCCGTCTGTCGCTGTTGGTCACTCTCTCTGGAAAACAAACACATTAGTATTCCTTACTGGGCATAGTACCCTCAAAAAGTTAATGTGTGGGCAGGAATTTTAGGCAATTCCATAATTGGTCCATTTTTTATCAACGGAAACTTGAATGCGGGCAAATATTTAGAACTGTTGACAAACCAGATAGTTCCAGCTGTTCAACGCCTCAATATAAATTTTGATGACATTCGGTACCAAGAAGATGGCTGTCCTGCTCATACTGCAATAAGAGTTCAACAGTTTTTGGGAAACTACTTCCCTGACCGTATTATTAGTGGAAAAGGTACTATTAATATCCTCCGTGCTCACCTGATATCGCGCCGAACGACTTTTTTGTTTGGGGATAGGTATCCCAGCAAATTTATGGGCACAGGCATGAACGTGCTAACAATTTGGACGAACTTCGAGTCAAAATTACAGATCCTTTAAACAGCATCACCCAAGAAAAGACCCAAACTGAGTTTTATCACAGATTGGATTACTGCCTTGCGCAAGGTGGAGGTCTTTTCGAAAATCTTATACAGTAGAGTATTGAAAAAAGTGTATTCTGTTCATTTTTAAAAATAGTTGGTTTTTCAATAAGAATTATAATGCTAAAGCTAAACCTTAAAACTTAACTTATACTATCAATGTAAATGTTAATGTTCTTGTTTGTAGCTCTCGTAAGTCTCTTCTTGGTTCTTCTTACGAGTAGTAATCGAACCATGTCATAAATTCGCAATTACAATAAACTTCGATGTTTGAGGTATTATCATTTAATGTTTAAGTGTAAAGTATTTACTTAACAGTTTCAAAGAACACACGACTTTTCAACATCATCTTAATTGCTTTGGTTTCGTTAGAAATGTTGATGCTAGATTGAAGGAGATTTAAGTAGTTCATATTTTGTGCCTACAAATATGTACAGGTGGCAACATCGGTACATACAGGGTTAGGAAAAAGTACCGGAACGCTTAAATATCTACAAAATCGATAAAGTTACGATTACAAAATTCAGCATTTGGGGGTTTCGAGGTGTGCAGGATTGGAAAATGATATCGACATTGTTGCCAGATTTCCTAATTTTGCGCTACACGTAGTCATTTTGTTTTCTTAAATAGGATGCCCTATTTATTTTTATTGGAATCAATTGGGCGTCTCAAACTTATTAAGATCTCAAATTTTCAAAATGTTATCTCTACTAGTTGCCGAGATAAGACAACACCGCGTTTTCAGTAACAAGTACCGAAACGCTTAAATATCTGCAAAACCGCTAAAGCTATCATTACAAAATTCGGCATTTGGGGGTTCCTAGGCATGCGGAATTGGAAAATGATATCGGCACTGTTGCCAGATTTTCCAGTCTTGCGCTACACATAGTCTTTTTGTTATCTTAAATGGAATGTCCCATTTATTTTTATTGAAATAAATGACTTGAGTTATGGTTAATTTTTTTATTTGTGATTGGCCACTTTCCCTTGCACTTTAACTAATAACAATAATGCTAAGATAAGAAGGAAATTAAAAGCCAATGGACTAAAACAACAATAACTTAATTAATTAATTTACAATAGAATTAATAATTAACGACACTAACTTTTAATTAAATGCTCAAAGTGGGCTCCATCATTTGCCAGACAGTATCCAAGTCGATCATAAAGTTCTCGCAATGTGTTGCTCAACATATCCGGTGTTATAAGTGCAATTTCCATGCGGATTCTTTCGCAGAGTTTGTTCAAATTTTCTGGACGATTTCTGTAGACACGGTTCTTCAAATGACCCCACAAGAAGAAGTCCAGTGGAGTCATATCAGGGGATCGAGGTGGCCATTCTATGCTCCACGTTTTCCAATCAGCCTTCCTGGGAATTGGTTGTTTAGAAATTGCATGGCTTCTCTTGAATAATGGGGCGGAGCACCATCATGTTGGTACCAGATTTCACCTATATTTCTATTTTGTTGAATGGCAGGAACTATACTTTCTCTAAGGAGCTCCAAATACTTTCGCCCTGTTAATGTACCTTCTAGGAAAAAAGGTCCGATAATATTGTTTCCCAATATTCTCAGGATATTGGATACGAAGTTCTTCCCTCCAATGGGGGTTATCTCTAGACCAAATTCGGCAATTGTGCCTATTAACTTGGCCGTTCAAGCAAAAAGTAGCTTCGTCACTGAATACTATTTTGTGCGCAAAATAAGGATCTTGGTTGATATTTTCCATTATGATTTCGGCGAATTCATTGCGACGGTCAGCATCATCCTCTAAAAGCTCTTGAGTGTAATGGATCTTGTACGGCTTTAATTTATTTTCCTTCAAAATAGTCCGTACAGATTTCTGACAGACGTTTAATTTATTTTCATCACTTGTAGCAGTTCTTGGGCGTCCGGTTTTAGGTAAACATTTTATTGGCCCTCTTTCCTCGTAACGTCGACAAGTTCTGTGTACGGTAGACTTTTTAATGGGTTTATTAGGATCATTAAACAAGTTTCAGACTTCTTGATATGTCCTTGTTTTATTTGCATATCCACAAAAAATCAAAATATCAAGACGTTGGGTTTCTGATAGAACAAAAGCCATAATCAAATTATAATTTTGTAATCGATATAATATTCAGCGGCTTAACTGACAATGATGTGTTTAATTTGTCATTTTTGAAACATGGCGACGGCTAGAGTGTTGAAAACAATTGAAGCAGTGCTTACTTATTCCTAGGGTATTCATATTTTCGGGCATCTCCGATAAATTTAATGCATGCTCATTCTAAAATAAGTAACTATCCCATAATATTTCTCACTAGTATCTAATAGTATAAACAGAATTTTGAGAATTTGGGATCTTCCATTTAAGATAACAAAAAGACTAAGTATTGAGATCTTAATAAGTTTGAGACGCCCAATTGATTGCAATAAAAATAAATAGAGCATTCTATTTAAGAAAACAAAATGACTACGTGTAGTGCCTATATAATTTTCTAATTCCGCATGCCTAGGAACCCCCAAATGCCGTATTTTGTAATCGTAACTTTAGCGGTTTTGCAGATATTCAAGCGTTCCGGTACTTTTTACTGAAAATACGGTGTCGTCATATCTCAGCAACTAGTAGACCTAAAAGTTTGAAAATTTGAAATCTTACTAAGTTTGAGACGCCCAATTGACTGCAATAAAAATAAGTAGGCCATTCTATTTAAGATAACAAAACGACTACGTGTATCGCAAAACTGGGAAATGTGGCAACAGTGCCGATATCATTTTCCAATTCCGCGCGCCGAGAAACCCCCAAATGCCGAATTTTGTAATCGTAACTTTCGCGATTTTGTAGATATTTAAGCGTTCCGGTACAACCCTGTATATGTATATATATATATATATATATATATATATATATATATATATATATATATATATATATATATATATTTATTTATTTATTTATTTATTTATACACCGATTTTGTTAAGGCCGCGGCAAATTTGATTCTCACGCAGCCCAAAACTAAAATGTTGTGGTCCATGAGTGTTGGTCAGCGTTTGAGCCCAGTTTTACGCAAAATATGTATTTATATATAACCGTTTAACTGTCGTCCATGTTAAAAAAAAACGACCAAAATACGAAAAATGGTCTAATCTCGGTATTTTGTTCCGCACAGTCGGCACCGCGTTGTTGCTGTTTTTCGATACTGAGCGTTTTCGATCTCTAGGCGTAACAAATACACAGATGAGTGTGTTGAGATGCATTTCTGGGTATCGCGAAGCCCGTAGAAAGTGCATCTCTGAATCGCCTCGACCGATCTTGACCAAATTCGGCGCCTCGATGAATATAAAAAAAGTGGTTCACGATGTGCGACAGTAAGCTCGCGATGTTGTTAGGCCTAGACCGAATTGTTTGTGACAAAATTCGGCATCATGGGCATCGAAACTTGCTTCTGAGGGCACGGATTTTCTATACGCACTAGGAAGGAAGCGTGGCAAACCTGAAAATACGGTTTTCGACGTCGATGCACGCAACACCGCTGGAGAAAAATTTCCAAGACGACTTAATCAATTCAGGCCAAATTTGGCATGCGGGTGGGGGAATGGTCGGATTCTGTTACTCAGTTTCTTCTCTAGGCCACCGTTAGTTTCGTTTTTTATAAAATTTGTCTGGTGTGCGTGCAATTAGCATTAGGTCGTCTGCATACTTTAATTCGTATACTGGCCTTAAATGCCTATATCCGAAGTGTGCATCTTTTGTTTATTTATGACTATCTATGTTAGTTCGTCCATTAATCTTACGAACAGCAGGCGACTAAGCATGGCTCCTTGGCTAACTCCTGTTTCGGTTTTGAACTTCTGTCTTATGAGTCTCACAATTTGTACTACATTCAAGGTTTGAAATCACCTACATTTTTTCCTCGACTTTCTATTCCTTAAGACGCCCCAAATTTTTTTTTTAAAGCACTTTCAAAAACTTTCACTATACAGTGCTCTGTTTGTCCTTATTATTTTATGTATCTGCCTCAAAACGAAAATTCCGTGATTTCTGCTCGAAAGTCTACTCGGAAATCAAAGAGTGTTGGTTCTGGTTTACTGCTGATACTAAGATCCCCCTGTGATTGTTATACTGGTGCCTCTCTTTTTACGAGGGGCACATTTATTGCAGTTTTCAACCTTCTTGTGTGTTCAATATCCTTGAAATAATATTATGCACAAATTCCTTTATTTTTCTTTCGAGAGACTCTCTCTGGTTTTAATTTTATTTAGTACTGTGGCCACCGTTGTCATTTTAATTTCTTCTCGTTCGGCTTCTGCAGATTAGATATCTGACCTAAATTCTTCCTCTTGATTCCTGGGCTTCTCTTTTTGTTCGTCTTTGGATTCTATAAGTTCTAAGTATCCTCCTCTCTGGCTAATATTTCGCTGTTCTCTGATAGCATACTTCCATCTTGACTCTTGATACTCTTTAAATGGTTTTTATTGTTACCCTTACTATGTTTTACTTTCTTTCTGCGTTTTAGACCTCTTATATGCATTTCTATTTTTGCCGGGATTTAGGCATTTTTCGATAGGATTTCATTCATTTTGGCTTCCTGCTTATTTATTGATTCCATGATGGCGTTTGTTTCTTCTTGTTAGTATTTCTGCTGATTACGCGGACAAGGATTTCTGTGAAGGTTATCCACACGTTTTCCACCCCCTATTTTCGGTATCTTGTTCTATTAAAGCCAGTTTTCTGTCTTCTAGCCTATGTATTTTTATTTGTGTGCAATAGGGTTCTCGTTGTCTTTCGTTTATTCACTACACTATCATTAAAGCGATAACTGCCGCTAACTTATCCTTTTTATTTAAGTTTGTATCATGGATTTCCACTATTATGTCGTTCATTGGGCAGAAATCCACAATTTTTTATTCAAGCGGTTTCTCTGTTTTCCTACTGCCTCTTCTGAAATTTCCAGATCGTTCTCTGCCTTTTCGTTAAGCTCCCCTATAGTGATTTCTCGTCCCACATGTTGAATACAGAAAAAACAGCGTAATCCCTAAAATACTATACAGTACTCTTTATTTACAGAAATAAGGTTAATTACGACACTTAAACGTCAACAAAGTTTTCAAACTGAAACGTGATCAAATAACTATGAATTTATATGTATAGCATGATATTGTTTGTTTAATCCATGTACAGTACAGTATGTATATAAAGAAATGCATCCTGGTGAAGTAAAATACTGTTGAACTAAAAAATCTGTCACCTCTTACAATAATGACATGGTCAAATAGTGAGGCTTTGGAAGTCACAATATGGACACCAGCATCTTCTGTAACCCGGTTTATCTCAATATTGTTTCCAAATTTAGTTTTGAGGAGGATGACAGCATTGATCTTATGTTTTTCATGAGCGAAAAGCTTATTTTGGGAAATCGGTACAGCTGTAGACTCATGAGGCACCACATCAGTAGAAGTATGAATTATAGACAGACACTGTCTTTGAGCACTCTTGCTACATTTCTTAGAGTATCTGTAGGGTATCCATCAAGCACACAAGCAACCGTGTGGCCATACAAATTTTCAACATACCTCATGTAGAATGTCAAGTATGAAATTATTTTGTTTACAGATGATTGTGCAGAAGAAGTCTTCCGTATAGTACCACAATCTTGGCGCTTCCTTCAAATGCTTAATCACTATTGCTTGTTTCCTTTTGCAGTTCTTCTTATGGAAACCAAAGCATCGAGAAAGGTACGAGTTCAACCTTCAGCTATCGGGCTAATTGCCTTGAAACAGAATTCATGAATCAATGGTGAGATTTATATTTTCGACCTTCACAATTAATGAATATAATATAAAAACTTTGTCTTTTTGTTTGGCCATGACATTCCAAACATCTAAACTAAGTATTCTTGAAATACTCAAAATCCCAATTTGTTGGACCGCGTAACAATTCACCATCTCATCACCGACAACTCCAGTACATAAAGAGTGTTAACCCAATTACTATACTAATTTTTTGGTATTTCCATCATCTCGAATAGCGCGAAAAACCTTCATGCCTACGCGTTGCTCTACTGTTGCTGAGCTGATCCTCGTAGCGAATATTATATAAGAACATTACACCACGAGACCATCAGAAATGTCTGACTCGTGACTCAAACGTTTGTAGCGTTAAATTGATTTTAATGTTTGCATGTTCCTCATATCTGCACAAATTTTTGATTTGTTAGTTCACCGAACAGTGAAATAACCTTGTAAAATAAATGTATGGTACCCCGCAGGGTCCAGCTTGTTTCTTAGCTTTATACCTTGTAAATATAGGTGTGTACTTCTTGGATAAAAAACTGATCTGCTGCATAGACTAATGGAAGTATTTTGCCAAAAGTGACGACACGTAAGTCTCTGCTGTTATGAAACCCCTTATTAGAGTTGTCACTCCAAAATGTGAAACCTATACCTTTTCGGTTGTACACTCTACCAGTTTGTTTATAATGTGTTTAATTTGACGGCAAACACTTAGAATAACTTGCTTTTTTCAGCTGAGAGAAATAATAGTCCCTTAGTTTCATCAAGCATGATTTTCAGTCCCCAGTGTTCGTTTTCTATCAACGGTATGTCATCAAAAATAAAAACACTTAACGCAAGGTTAGCTAAACCACACCTAATGGTTTCGATTGCCAGCGTAAAGGACATAATCAGATGACCAAGTATGACAACCAAATTTTCCCAGTCAGGATGTTGACCATTATGCACTACGTCTCATTTGTACAAAACATAAAAGTTTCATGATAAAACAGTATTTTAAAAAATGTACCTCTTTTTTTTTAAACTAAAAGGCTTTATAACTGCAGTCCAAAATACCTGTGGATTATTAAGAACTATTAACTAATTCTTTGTCGTGTTACGAACTACCAACTACGAGCTAGGAGCTACAAACTACGCACTTGGAACTACGAGTTACGAACTGCGAACTAAGAACCACGAACAGCGATCTACCAACTACGTACTGAGAGCTACGAACTATGATCTACGCACTACGAATTACTAACT
This sequence comes from Vesta saturnalis, assembly GCA_036346205.1. Taxonomy (NCBI): domain Eukaryota; kingdom Metazoa; phylum Arthropoda; class Insecta; order Coleoptera; family Lampyridae; genus Vesta; species Vesta saturnalis. The sequence continues at coordinate 4,931,597 of JARFJB010000793.1, forward strand.
ACAAGCTACGAACGACGTACCACGTACTACAAACTACGAACTACGTACCACAAATTGTAAACTATGAACTACGAAGGGACTCGATGATGTTAGTTTTTTGATTTCTTCTTTGTCAAAAATCTGTACTGTTGAATATCCACATTGAATTTGTTTCCTTTCATTTCATTTTTTTTATGCTATACTACGTTTTCACTTGTATTTTCTATACATTCTTATTCAGTGTATGATGACTTCCATAAAATGTGGGTGTTTCATTTGTTTTTTCTAAATAATTTGCACCAAAACGGCTTCTTCTTGATGATTTTCTACTGCATTGTTTATAGTTGAACTACTTTTGTGCCTTCATATTTGCTTATACTCGGTAAGTAATTGAATTGATAAGACGTACGACGCAATAGAAAATGATCAAGAAGATACAGCTTTGGAGCAAATTATTTAGAAAAAACGAATGTAGACTTCAAGAGGTACAACCATGCCTTGCAGAAGTCATGAAAAAAAAATTCAAAGAAAATACAAGTGAAAACAAAGTAGCAGAAGAAAAATAAAGTGAGTAGAAACAAATTCAGTTGAATATTCAACAGTACTCGTTTTTGAGAAAAATGAAATCAAAATACTAACAGCATCACGTTTAAAAGAAATCTACGGTTGGTTTGCAACCTTCGGATATTTTTTCTCATGAATTCTAAGAATCTACATTTTGTTTCGTACAATTACATATTTACTTGGGGTTTTGCTAAACAGGTTCAAAATTTACAAAACATTTGGGTTTGCGATTCTATCGATCGCAAGTCCATGGAATACATTAACACTATATCTAATTAGAATTCAAAGTAAAAAGTAAAGAAAAGTGGAAGACCAGAAAAACCAAGCTGTAACACCATAACCAAATAATGCCCGCCCCAAACAAGAATGATCAATTTTCATCCTTTCCAGTATGCAAACAGAACATTACAACCACCCACTTCCTGTATCAAAGCATATTCCAGTGTATCAGCACATTAATCACAATCATTACTAATAATTAAAATCCAAAATTAGGCAACCAATCAATCTGTCATTCATCTTTGTATTCATTATTACGAACATGTTATTCAAAAAGAAATAAAATTGTGCACCAGTGAGTGTAGTACGTGAAACAAAAATGCTTTTATCGAAAAAATCTCCAAGGCAAAGAAAGAAATTAATAAATCAGAAATGGAACTTAGAAACAATATGAATCCCTTCAATTGAATCATCGAATTAAAAAAGTTCACATTTACTTAAAATTTTTGTAAAAACTCAGGTCACTACTATAATGAAATAGCTTTTCTTATTATCGGAAAGAGCTTAATTAACGAATATGTTACTTAGACAAAGTATTTATTTGAAAATTAAAATAAAATACTTTTAATTCAAGCAAATATACGAAAAATTAATTAAAACTTTATTTTCCCATTTTATAAATATGGCAACTTCCATTTCACAAATTGTTCCACGAAACATACAGTTAGTTTCACAGAACACTAATATTAATTTAGAAAACGAGACATCAAAAATAGATTACCGAAATTTTTATCCTGTAGAAAACGGTAACACATCAGGTAATTTGGTATTTGTAAACGTTATTGTTTACTTAACTCAATAATTGTAAGGAAAAAGTAAAAGAAACGTCGACCGTTGAGCTCAAGGGTGTATGCACTAGAGTAACTAAAGAGGTAGTAATTTTACCTTAAACGAACCGGTCTTCGTGTGAAACTGTCTCTGTTTAATAATAAGAAAATAAATGCGGGTGGCACAAAGTCTACATCCTAAATGAAAGCTAAATATAACTACAATAGAAAAGTTCTTTATACATAATTCAAACTGAAGTTGAGACACCAAAAAACAGTTAAAAGCGGTAAAAGAGTTACTGTTAAGTTCTGTCAATGTAAATTGACAGTGAAAGCAAATAAGTAAACAATGTTTAACAGTTACATTATTGTATATGTATACACACCCATTACGCCCATGTATGAGGATGGTATATGTAAGTGAATTTTGTGATAATTTGTTCGTTTAAATTTTAATATTTTAGATAATGTACAACTGATCCAAACAATCAAATAATTCAACTGATATTACTATGTTCAATATAATAGATACACAATTTCGACTTGTGCAAGCAGGCAGTAGATTGATGTTATATAACTAGTTATCGTAAACTGATTGCTCCGAAAACCAGACGAAAAGAGTCCAATGGTAGACTAACCAGTTTCGATGTCTTCAAACTGATATGACAGACAATTGTATATTCTTGGTGTGTAGATAGTGGAATTAACGCTTACAGGAAGTCTTGAGCGTTGACAGAAGGTGACCATGTAATTTCAGTAAGAATTGTAGAAGTTATTTTTCGAAGTAATCAGACTGATATGACTATAATGTTGATATCATCAGTGTACGGAAAAATTGCAGAAAAAGAGAAGTCCTAAAGCAATTTCAGATACGAGTGACGTGTAATTAAAGAAAATATGAAATTAACTTATTACGTTGCACACATATGTCGGGATGAAAAACTTTATTTCTGAGACAAGCTCGTTGAAAAAGGACATATAGTAAACCTTAGTCAATATAAAGTGCGTTGGATTTTATGCCAATTAATTTGTATCGTTTAATTAGAAATACACATAGAACTCCATGCACGTGGTTTGTAAAAAAATCGTGTAACACGTAATCTTTGGTTTTTATATAAAAATCAATCCTGTGTCAACCACCCCCTCCTCACACCAACTCTCATGTCTTTTCAATTCAATAATATTTTTAGAAAAGGTTATCTTTTATCAAATTAGATTATAACTCTACCACTAGATGTTTTTATAAAATTTACATAATTATGCCATGAGTTAATTTCTATGTTAAAATAAGTAAATAAAGATATTCAACGATGAATTAAATAATTATTTATACCCACAAAATAAAAAAATTACAATTTAATTAGAAAATACATAATAAGAATGAGAGACAAGAGACAATGACATAGGGGTTTTATTTAGGGTAAAATTAGCATGTATATCTACACAAAATTTACTAACAAAATTGAGGATGTGAACTAAAATACACGAAAACAAATTACGCACGTCATAAGACACTACATTGCATTTGCCCAGTGTACCTTACATCCTACCTTTGTAGCCAAATTATCTTTTTAAAAATATGTGATATGCGATGTACGACATAGTATTATATCTTAGATGGTAACAAAAGGAAATGACTATCCTGTGCCAATTACTATTCGCGCTATTCATCCAAAGAGAACAAAAACACTTGTGCACTAAGTTAAAAAAAACATAATATCAAACAAAATGGTTTGCACATTACCATATAATTCAATGAATTTCTTTTGTTTGGGTTATTAATAGAAGTCATCATTGTGCTGTTTTTTTTTATTTATTTCATTATAGTCACCCGCCATAATAGCCATAATAGCCTTCACACACTTTTAAGTTATTAAGCGCCACGGCTTGATGGGTAGTAATGCATTATATTTACATTGTATATTAATCATTTACAATTCGTATATTGTATTTGCACAGATTTTTGTTACATACTTCCACTTACCATGAGTTATTGCGATAGAAACTGTATTCAGTTTTTAGGTATAGTAAAAACCAACCAACATGTCTGCAATCAAAAGATATTCTAATCTTGTTTAAATACCTGATTTAACTGATTACTTATTACTAAAAAGATAATGCTCAAGAGTAAATCGGCGTAAGTTAAATACAAAGGTTTAATGTCTCTTAGTCATGTGTTAAAGCTGTGAGCTTTAATCTTTTACTAGACAGCTTGGTTATATTTTACTCTGGTTTGTGTAGTGCTTCGTTTAAGAATTGTTTTATTTGTTGCCAATATTTATTGTTAAACAAGATAAAATGCCAATGTCATAAAAAATGAAAAGGAGAAAGTTTCTTTTTATTCGATAATCTCATGAACGTAGAAGTTAGGCACGCTAAAAATGTTAGTATTTGAATGTAATCCACTCCATCGTATCATTACAGTAGCCAAAGGTTTGTCCCTAAAAATCAAGACGTTCTTTAAAATGAACGGGTCCTTAGCAGACTGAATTTGACATTGATCAAACGAAGAAGAGGCATGTTCACAATCCTCTACTGAAGCAAAGTTTTGGAGATCAGCTTCAAATTTCCTAATGTGAAATCTGCAGTGACAGTTGCATTGGTACTGTCCCATAGGATTACATTCGGCCTGAAAAACAATTAATATATCTCCGAAAACTCTGAACTAACTGCACTACTGTACGTCTTGGTAGCGAAAGAAATATTGAAGATTTGGAAAAATGGGTAAAACAGTTATCAGAACAAAACACTGAGAAAAAGCATTAAAGGATAGAAACACTTTACAATGACACATTAACTTTTTCATAGAAACAAAAGAAAGACCGACGAAAGTACTGGAAAAGAAAAATGTTGAAGATAGAGTGGCAAAACCAAGCTAAAGAATGCTTTAGCGGCCCAAATTCAAGCTGTAACAATAGAACAAACCAATAAAGAATATACATTGGTTTAGATCTATAAATCTTCTTTAATGATATACCGTACTTATTAAAAAAGCAAAAAGGAACTTTAGTGTCTCTACGTCATTTTGGTAATATTATAATTTGCTGCTTAGTATACCCTATGATAATAAATACTTGATGTGACTTATGTAAGCATTAGTTGAACAAACATGTAAGGAAAAGGATCATATACCATACGTTAACATAAGGTTTCACATTTAATTAAGAAAATGTAAATATTCATTGTATATGTAATGAAGGTAAATAAATTTGTTTTTATTTTTCATGTTTCAGTAGTTTTGTATCATTGTAAATTAAAGAATAATTGCAAGGCGGTCTCTTATGGATAGCTTGCATAGAATTCCGCTGGGCACGGTTGCGGCAACCGCAAAGGTGTTCCCGTTTGTGGCAATTAGGCTAACTTATGCTAACACTGATGGTATCGTTTGTAGGGAATGCTACATCATCCGTAGTATTCAGTTACTAACGAAACTGGTATAATTGCTTCGGATCTCCTCTCTCGCTATTAGAGGCAGTCAAGCTTGAAATAGACAGGCTCCGTTGTTGACGACCGAATGAACACGGAACGGCGAGTTGGTTTATATAAATTTAAACGCTTCGAAAACAATTACAGATACTGTCCTAATATATATATATATATATATATATATATATATATATATATATATATATATATATATATATACTATATACATGTAAGTTCATTTTATTTACTCATTAGTTACAATTTTGCAAAAGTAATATGGTTATACACTTTCTACCTACTCAACTATTTACATCTACATTTCTAGTTCACATACCATCTATCATTTTCCTTTTGGCACCTCCCCGATATCTGTTTTCTCGTTTTCCATGTTTCCTCCATCCACTCCTTTCCCCTTCCCTTTTGCCTCTAGTATTTCTTCTGCACTCCTGTCATCCTCCCTTAACTTCCTACAAAATTTTATCATATACCTCAAATTCTCCACCCCTTCATCCCTATCATTATTTTCTTTTCTTTTTTCCCTTCTCCTTTCAGATATCCTGGTATCCCTTCTCCTTTAATCTTACTATAATTTACGTTGCATTTTGTTTCTTTTACGTTTGTCCATCTTTCTTACATTTGTACGTCTTGCCGCTTCTTATTATGTACTCTCTTACGCTCACTCCCTCTTCCCTTAATCTCCCTACTTCTTCCCTCGCATACATGTTTCTTTTGTAATATTCTTTCCTATTACCTTCTCTGTATTTCACTCTCCCTTCTTTTACCTCTTTCCAGTATGTCGGTAATATTTTACATTCCGTTATTTCTCTCATATCTTCTTCATACTTTACTACCCTTCTTCCTGCCTCTACCCTTATTTTTTCTTCTTGCACTTCCTCTCTATTAGTATATCCCGGTGTTTCCTTAGCAAGACCCAATACCCATTTCCAATGTTTTTCTTGTAGTCCTTCCACCTCTTCTTGCTCCTTCCACTACCACACTTCTGCCCCATACAACAGCACACTCTTTATTGGTTTATCATATAGCAGCTTCCATTCCAAACAACCTTTCCCCACAATCCATACTATTATTAATTTATTTCCTTTTCTCACTCTTTCCTTCATATATTCCCCATCCTTAATGTCCTATCTCATCGCGGATTCCTTTACCTGCTGTACTTCCTCCTTCGTCTATTTCCATACTTCCACTTTCTTTCTCCCCCCTTTCTTTCTGAATACCACTATCTTTGTTTTTTTTGTTTTTACTTCTAGTTACTTTCTTTTCATATATCTTCATCATCTCCTTCATTTCATTTTCCTTCTTGGCTACCATCGCTATATTGTCTGCGTATGCCAGCGACCACAGCTTCAGTTTCTCAACCACCAACCCTCCTATCTGCTTAATGTTTCCACCAGATCCCCCCAAAATACCGAGAAAAGGCTTGGGCTCAATAGGCATCTCCGTCTCTATCCCTTCCTTGTGAAGAATTCCACGCTCATCTCATTATGTTGCACATAAATTGAAAACGTAAAAAGTGGCGTAGAAGTTCAACCTGAAAAACCATTTTGACTTGGCCGTATCTCCCCACTATATCCAATGATTGAGTATCGCGAGCATCAGAGTATGACTCGTGTAGAGTGTGGGTAATGTATATACTATCAGATTGTCTGTGTGTATAGTTCCTGAGAAATCAACAGAAAACGTCTCTTTTTTGGAAACTACAATACCCTATATCTCCAAAACGGTGGCCTTTAGACCATATCTTCATTGGATAACATTATTAATTTCACCCACAAAATACGTCCTGGAAATGTTGGCAGACATTTTCGAAACACCGTATATGTGTGTGTATATATATATATATATATATATATATATATATATATATATATATATATATATATATATATATATATTGAGATGATAATCTGAGAATAAAAACGCAGGGGATACGGTTCAGGAATTAGTTTTGTAATGATATTAAGTAAAACTAATATTAACATTGGTATAAGATAACTCATTTACTATCTTGCCGTTAAATTTTTAATTCAACTTAAAATTGTTTTATTCAAACACCTTGCATAATAAGCAATTATTCAACACATTGCGCGCATGCGGATATATGTTTGTAATTAATGATATTAAATATGTGCATAGTGTGTTCCATGGCTGAACAACAAAATAAATTACTGTTACTGTAAGTATAATTTGATCTTACCTTAAACTGAAGTAATATTATTATATTCTTAATGATTCGCACTCGTATTCGCTGACTGGTATCTAATTTGCTCAAATTCTTTACACATGTAAACATCGATGGTGCGCATAATTCATAAACATAACCTTAAATTACTAATAATAGATTCATATAACTTACAGCATTATTAATCTTCCTTCTGCTGCTGCAACCTCCAATTCTTGAAGTACCGTTCTCCAAATCAGCTGTGTTGTGGACCCCACGAAATATGCTGGCACAACAATGATTGTTATCGACCATGAGCTTCTTCAGCTACGTTACTTATAAACTTTTTCCATAAGCACTTTATTTTAATATTGCATAACTTTAATGCAACAATTATCTGCATTCAGTTTTATTTATTGACTTTCTCTCGAAACATTTTATTTTAGTATTGTATAATTTAAATACAATAATTTACTGCATTCTATTTTTAATTTATTAAAGCTTTTCTAATTCCTCAGAAATTAATAAACTCATTTTATATTAAAAAAAATCAATAACAATATTCCATAATTCAATAGAAATATCCATTTACCAATTCACTTATTTTTAATTACACTAACGTCACTCTTGTTTTAAATAGTTTAACTTTTGCGAATAGGTTTTTGTTTTTATGTAAATTAGGTTATGAAACATCAATCTTAAATTTTTATTACATATTCGGAACAAAAGTAACCTTCAAGATTAGTAAGAGACTCTTAGGAAAATTTACAAATGTAGTATCATTTTTTTGAACCACCAATTTTGATTGGACCTACTACGACATACAGACAAACCCGATCTTAATCTTGATTGGTTGAACATTTTTCTTAAATTTTGAATTTATTAATTTTACAAATATCTTTGTTATACAAGGATACATCTTAAAAATATTATAAGCATTAAAGTCTACATAAAATTTCCTTTAAAATGATACCCCATTTGCCCTATTTCCCTTTTAAACAATTTTACTGTGATAATTCTTCTAATTATGCATTTTCACATACAAAAATTTGCTTATATCTAACTTATTCTAACATCTATAGGAAAACTATGGTCATATTTGAATTCTCTGACCCGAAAAACATAAGGTCACACTAACTTTAACTTCTACACAGTCAACAATGAAAAATAATATCTCACAATCGGAGTTCAAAATGTCCAGAACCTTCTCAACACATTTAGTTAATGTGCATCAACAATGTTAATTTATATGGCTACACTTCCTTTTAACACAACTGTAAGTTAATTTTACACTAATTGTTCAGTATTATTCTTCATAATTTCATAAATTATATGAATCTTTTTAGCATTGTCTTTATCGTTAACTTTAATCATACAATTTCTTTCATAGACATGTTATCTAATACATATTATTTTTTTTATTTTAGAATTGACGCAGATTATGTTACCAGAACAAGATTTACCTTTTCCAAATCAATATAATGAAACATATTAGAGAAAATACATAATTTAAATCTTCCGAATGTGATCGGAAACTACTAATGTGAAATTTCTCTTGTACAACCATGATTAAAATGCAATTAATTGTAAAACTTGAATTAAATTACTCGTAATGTGCTGTACAACTACATATATACTCAGTTATATGTTATTATGAAATTATGTAACTTGCGATCTTACGTATATGTTTATCTAATTTCATCACACACTAATCTTATTATAATCTTTATTATAAATTTTATTTCTTATAACTATCATATTTAACACTCAAATACCATATATATATATATATATATATATATATATATATATATATATATATATATATATATATATATATATATATATATATATATATATATATATATATATATATATATATATATATATATAGAGCTGTCCAAATCAGTTGAGATTTAAATCTTTTCCAAATGATTTAAATCTCTAAAAAGATTTAAATCTTTTTAAAACAATTTAACTCTTTTTAAAACTATTTAAATCTTTCTAAAATGATTTAAATGAAACAAAACACTACAACTACTACAAATTAAAAGGCTAAAATCATGATTCATGATTTGTCGGCATTATCGCAAGCTTGTCTATTCCTGCATAAACGGGTGGCAGACCGGCCTCTCTATATTAGTGTGTGGTGTGTATTCCTAAATTGACCTGCAACCGTGCGTTGTCATTGTATTATTAGCATTTGCCCATTTGCTGTGTCGTCGTATCAGAAGTATCAAGAAGTTTTTTAGTTATAGTAAAATAACATTTTATATTAGTTTTAAGCTTGTGTTTTGTGTTAAATAGTGAGTTGGACTTTGGACAGTTGTGTAAAAATTCAGTTGACGATTCTAAAAAAGCGAACGTACGGCGGAGAACTAGGAGGTAAGGGGTAATTTGATTTTTTTAAGTCCAGAACAATTTAATTATTTTGAAACCCGTAGATTTTAGTTTTTTGGAACTTGTAATGTTCGTCCATTTTGTCAAAATAACAGCGTAATTTGAAAACTGGAAAACGCGTCAATTTTATTTGTGCATCTCATATAATTTTTTCAATGTACAGTGAATTATAAATAAAATCGTCTATTTTATCAAAATAAGAGCATAATTTCAAAAACTCTGAAACACGTCAATTTTATTTCAATTTTTTGCATCTTAAACAATGTACTCTCAATAGTCTCAATGTTATACAGGAGCAGGATGTCCAAAAATATCGTGACTTATATACCTAATTCATATATTTTACCAAAATAACAGCGTAACTTTGAAAAAACATCTAATACAGTTTCTTCAATATTATACAGGGTGCTCAAAATGTCCATCTATTCTAACAAAATGGGCCCTGCGTTCATAAATACCGAGACAAGTTAATTTTATTTTAATATTTCACATCTTATTTTTACAGCTTTTTCGAAAATCATTATAGAGGAAAGTATTGGTTAAACGACTTTACCAATTTTTTATTGTTAAAATTAGAATCTAAAAGAATATATACTAAATATTCCATTTAAAACCAAAATTAGTATTTTCTTGACAGCGTTTCGATTTTCATTTGTTTAATCCGATGACAAATTCTGACTGTTCGGAAAAAATCCTACGACTTTTGTATTTCAAAGCTTTTTTGGTCTTGAAATAAAGGCTCTAGTAATGCTCCAAAATATACGAAAAACTCTGTACACATCATAATCTAAGTAGGTACACCTAATTTTTTATAATAAAATAATAAAATATTTTTATTGGTACTTGAACAAGAACTCTTAAAATACGAATTTGTTTAAAATGTAATGTTTATTTTTTACAGGTTATCTACCCTGTAACGGGTTTTCGGTGGTGGCAAGTGAAGCTTGCCCCCAACGAAGTCCAGCACAAAATTAAGACTCGTTTGGAAATATATTTATTAGTTGTACTTATAAGTTACGGTATTTTTTTATTATTGCAAGGTCAACTCCTGGGCGGTAAACGGATAACGGGTTCTTCGTCACAGGGGTTGAAGCGGATTAAACGGATTCAGGCGCCACCCAAAGATTATCTACTGTCCAGGCGGTCTTTGGGTCCACTCCTGAACTTGGGCGGTTTCCAAACGGCTACCTCGGGTTACCCAGTGGAGGATAAATTCAGGGTTGAATCCTCACGGTCGAAAATGTATCTAAAACTTAATTAATCCGGACGGAAGGCGGATACGGTGGACAAAGGTCACAGGTCCCCTTTACAAATAAAATTCCTTCACCAATGATTCTTAATAAATATTACCTCTGTGAATTTATTTAAATTTCACTAATTACGGAGCTAGCCTTTATTAAGTCTAACTTAATTAACTAATTCTTAAACTACTCTTTACCTCATCGATTGGAAATAATGCAATTTTTCGCTACGTCTGCAATAAGAATGTAGGAAAAGATAAAGATTTTTGTGAAAGCACTAACCTATATAGACTAAGACGTTTAAAAGTGGGGAACGGCTGGAAATTCCATAATTTTCACGATGAGGCGACAGCCCAACAAATTGTTTTAATTAATATTAAATCAATCAATGAACTAGTATTTATTTCAGCGGACTAAAACTATTATTTGTAAAATCACAAAGCGATTGATAAAATTCGGACAATTTCTATTAATAAAAATACTTATTCTATCTAACGGTTTAATTAATAATTAGTAACACTTCTTTCAATTCAAAATCATGCAATTCCAGAAGCTGATTACTGTTTGACGCATCTGTCGGTGTTCGCATTATTTAAAATACATAAAATTTTGCACGATGGTAAAAGATTACATTCCTTTCATTGTAGTTGAAATTTATAGAAAGTATTTGAGGTTTAACTTTACTCATTTATATCAAAACTATTATTTAACAATCCAATTTTTACTAAGTTAATTAATTTATGAGGACGGTGTTAATTATCACTTGTTTATTTATTATTAACGGTTGTTTATAGTACTTGATACGTTTTAATTTTGAAAGAAAGAAAAATTTCTATTTCCAATTAATGGCTATCTTTAAATTTTTTTCTTATCAATATTCAACGGTTCCTAATTAATTATTTTACGGACTTAATTATTGTTTGTTATTAGTGAAGTAAAACGAAAAAAAACTAATCTTCACAACCCAGGCGCCTAATTGCTACCCTACCAGAATAGCAATCGAAAAAATGGAGGAAACTGATATACTCATGTCTGAATCTGAAGATGTATTGGATCCCTACGCACCCACAGATGATTCAGATGATCCTGAATATAAGCCAAACTTAGAAAATACAAAAACGAAAAATAAGTTAACTGATTATTTTAAAGCTAATTCAAACAAGAGTAGCAAGTTTGTACATAATGTAGACATTATATCCGATACTGATACTGATACTGACGGAAATAACGCGTGTCCTAGTCCTAGCCCTAGTCATCAAGAAGAATCATCGAGCAGCATTTCTACTGAGTTTGGTCAATGTCCGTTACAACTATCAAGTGAATCAGTTTTGTTTGATGGAACATTTTTTAACATTCTCAGTCGCGGTGAAAATGCAGCAATATCAGCCCAATGTCAGAAATGCCCAAACAAAAAGATATTAAAAGGGAGGTACATCAACCACTAACTTCCTTAGACATTTAAAAAATAAACATTTAACAGCGTATAATGATTACATACTTTATAAATGTCAGAAAAAAATAAAGTCACGAGCACAGGTCGTTCAGAAAAAAAATACAGAATTTACAACTGTACCCATAACACAATTGGATATTAGAACCAGTTTTGACAAGCCAAAAACTATATCTCAAGAACAGTTTAACCACAGAATTATTCAATTTGTTGTTAATTCTATGAGCTCGGTTTCTATAATTAACAATCCCTATTTTGTGCAGTTATTCGATGGAATGAAGTTAAACGTAATGTCAAGAATTACAATTATAAGAAAAATTGCAGTTCTAAAAAACAACATGGTGGAAGAACTTAAACCCAATCTTTCGAATACCAATTTTGTATGCAGTACAGCAGATATATGGTCCTCTAAAAAGCGAAGTTTTATGGGCGTAACTTGTCACTGGATTGACCCTGATTCCTTAAAAGGAAATCAGTCGCCTTAACCTGCAGGCGCTTCTCTGTACACATTCTTTTGATAAAATTGCTGAGATTCTTGAAGAAATATATAACGAATTTGGACTTAATGTGACTAAAATATTAGCTACCATTACAGATAATGGAGCCAACTTTGTAAAAGCCTTTAAGGAATATGGGGTACACTTACAAACGAGAGTTCTATTAAATTCAATTCCAAGTATTCAAGTGGATTATGATGATGAGGATGACAACAATAACAAAATTGAATTGCAAGATATTATTTTTGAGCCTGGTGAAGTAACGGAAAATGAACAGGAACAACCTGTTTGCACGCCAAATCATTTTAGATGCGCTACTCATACGTTAAACCTAATTGCAACGACGGATATAATGAATTCCATAAATAAAAATCATAATATAAGATCCAAACATACAAATATCATAACAAGTGTACACAACTATGGAATAAATCAGGACGTCCAAAATCAGCAGAAAAAATTAAAAATATACTAGGACATCACCTTAGCTACCCTGGAGTAACAAGGTGGAATAGTTTTTATGACCCTTTGAGCCAAATTTTGAAAGAAAAACAAAAGCTAAATATCCTGTATGAAACTTTAAATATAAAGCAGTATTCGCTTAAAGAAAATGAGATAGATTATTTGGAAGAATATGTTGCCATCCTAAAACCTTTGGCCTTATCCATATATATTCTTCAAGGAGAAAACTTTACATACTTTGGAACAGTTATGCCAACGATTGGAAGTTTACGTGTTAAGTATGAAAAAATGAAATCTCTTAACCATCGATATCTTGGATTTTTAATTGAAGTCTGCATTAAATCCATTGAAACTCGATTTTCGGTATATTTTAAGCATAACAGTCAATAATAGCCTCAACACTTTTGCCACAGTTTAAGCTAAGGTGGCTGAATTCGTTTAAAAATACCAGTTTTGTTCTTCAAGAGAATCAAGTTAAAAACATAGTAATAAATGCGGCAAAAGAATTTATAAGTGCTGAAAACTATGCCTCGCATGAAGTAATAGATCAGGAGGAAGTTGAAGATTTTTTTGAATTAAGCACTATATCAGAAATGTGTACTGTAAATGGACCACCGTCTATTTCTCAGGAATTTGAATTACAATTTCTTCAGTATCTGCAGGACCCTTCCAATGAATTAGGCATATTAAACAAATATGCTATTCTAAAGAAAATGTTTATTAAATATAATTGCATTTTACCGTCTTCGGCTCCCGTGGAGCGAATGTTCTCCTTTGCTACTTTTATTGATTCTCCACGTCGGCATGCATTGACCGACAAAAACTTCGAAAATCTTGTTTTGTTAAAATCAAATAGTGTTTAAAGAGATATATAAAGTAACTACCTAAAAAATTTATTCTGTTATTGTTTAATGCGTTTTTTAGTAAAATATGTTTGTTTTGTATTTTTCAATAAATTACTTAAAAGAGTATTTTTTCTTTATACACTATACACTACAAAACGATTAGTATCTACTATCTACAATCTACTTTTTGATTTAAATCATTTGTCCAAATGAAAATGATCTATGATTTTTGATTTAAATCTTTTTTAAAATGATTTTGAACAGCTCTGTATATATATATATATATATATATATATATATATATATATATATATGGCCCTTCCTGGTAAATTTTTTGTTTCAAGTAGCCCCATAGAAAGTAATCAAGGGGGTTAAGGTCAGAGGATCTAGCAGGCCAAAAAAGATCAGAATGTCTGTGGATAACGTTTCCATGGAACATATGTTCAAGATATTCCCTAACATTCAATGTACTGTGACATGAGGCACCATCTTGTTGGTACCAAATACATTGTCGTTCTTGTAAGGGTAGTTCGTCTATGAAGTCATAAATGTGGGTCTGTAATAACTGTAAATAACTTTCGGCATTCATGGTTTGGCGAAAAAAAGAAGGTCCTATTAATCTGTTTTTATAAATGCCACATCACACGTTAGTTTTGAAGGAATATTGGTCATGAGACTTTATTACAAGATTGGGATTTTCATCAGACCACCAGCGACAATGTTGTGAAGCGACAGTTCCATTAGACGAGAATGTTGCCTCATCAGAAAAAGTAATACGTCTCATAAAAAAAGGGTCATCTTCTAACTCTCCTTGGATGAGACAGCAAAAAACAAAGCGCTTATCATAGTCTCTTTCTTTCGATGTGTGCACTATTTTTGCTTTGAATGCTATGTATTTATTCAGTTTTAAAATTCTTGCCACTGTATCTTTACTTACATTCTTTTGCATCAACGATTTACTTTTGCGTAATGACATTTTTGGATTGGCTACGACAGCATTACTTCAGACTGCGTATTATCATCGGCAACCAATTGTCGGCGTTTTACGTCAAACCTATTCTTAATACTTCCAGTATTTTTGAATTTATTCATTATTTTCGTAACAGTTGAATAGGTAATATTTTTATTGGGATGTCTATTATTAAAAATAATTTCGGCTTCTCTATGGGTTTTATAATTTTCTCCCACAATCAAGACGATTTCTATTTTCTCTTCACTACTTAATAACGCTACCATATTTATTGGTTAAATTCTAACGGGTTATGACTGTAACTGTCAAACATTTGTTGTTATCAAACATTCATTAGTTTGTCAGTGCATCCTAGATTGCACGTAACTACAGTAAAATTCGCATTGTTATTGCACCTAGAAATACATTTCAAAAATGAATAAATTTTTTCAATGTAAATGGATGTAATTACATATTTGAACGTAGTTTTAGTTCTGATCAACTTTTTTGAATAACATTTTTCGATATTGTCAATTTTAAAGGTTTTAAAGGTTTGGTGATTTGGAATCCTCCTGTTGGGAAATCTTCGTTCATATTCCCTAACGACAGCTCTCGCATTTCCATCACAAAATCCATAAATGTAAATGATGTCAGCATACTCTTCGTTAGAAAATTGAAAAGGCATTTTAAATTTAAATTACACTTAATTTACTACAATCCACTTTGTCATTATTAGAACACAAACGAATAAATGACAGATTGTTTCGGTTTTGTTTTTCCAGTTGACTAATAATAATTACTTTTGAAAAAATATGTGATCATTTATAAACTTTAAACGCTTGTATCTGGGTAACTATTGCGAATCAGACCTACGTTTATGGGACTTTTTTTACTTAAATTGACCCAAGGAAAAAAGCATTTCAGTTTGTACAGTTCCTCACCGGACACCCTGTATAATGAATTCTTAATAACTAGGTATACTTATATTTTTAAAAGGATAATGCTGAGATTTCTTAGTTCCAGTAGGCATACAGGTAAAAAGCCAAAATATGATAATATTTATAATGTTTTTTTATATATTTCAGTTAAAAATTTTAACCTTCATCAGAAAAACGTCTACAACTAGAATTAAAAACGTATTGGTGTAATTAATTATAAAACATATGTGAACTTACAATTAAATGGAAAATTACTGGTGAACAAATTAATTGATTGACGTGAGTAACATATTGTGAATGGGATGATAAGGTGATGTATTAAAATTATTCTTAACCATATACCATTGAAGAAAACCATAGTATAAAGTGTATAATATCAAAGAACTGTAATAATATATATTTTAATTTTTACATAGTGGAACATTGAAATAAATTTGTGTCAATCACAAAACTGATACTAATGGACACATATTTGTTATAAATTTCTTATAAATTAGTAGTTTTGAAGCTCTAATATATATTTTTATTTCAATGTTGCACTATGTAAAAATTAAAACATATTTTGTAGGTCTCCAACATTGTCTAGTAGTTATTTAATTTTTATGTTTACTTTGTTATCATGTTATTTGAGTTCTACTATATGTACACTCTATATTATGGTTTTCATTATATAGACAACATATTTAATAGATCATTATCATCATTCACATATGTCATCATCAATCAATCAATTTGTTCGTAATTTTTTAGTTACATCAGTTAACCAATATGTTTAATCATTGTAGACGTTTTCTGACGAATAAAATTTAACCGAAATTATAAAACAGTAATAATTCATTTGTTATGTATTAGATTTATTCTAATAGATATATATATATATATATATATATATATATATATATATATATATATATATATATATATATATATATATATATATATATATATATATATATATATATATATATATATATATATATATTATTGTATTCAACCGACAACGCTGACACCAGACAGCTCTCGTTAATTGATAAATTTTGATAGAGGCACATAAACCCGTAAAGGGCTTAATTGCTGAGATACGGCGTTCGATCATTAAATATTTCAAAAAAAGATAGCATCCTTTTTACGATGTTCGTGCCGGGTTCCAGCAGCACCTAGAGGAACGAGCAGTTCGGGGAGAGCTGTCACCGACGACGTCCTGAGAGTTAGCGATATCGTCGCTGCAAGATCTGCAGTTCTACAGATCGAACAGCGACCCGCCGCCACCGCACAGAAGAGGAGGCGGCAAAAGAAGACGAGACCAGCACCGCTGGAAGAGGATCGATTAGAAGACCCACTGACAACCACCGCCGCTGCACCCGCCACCGACGTCACCGAAGAAGAGGCCCTCCCCGGATCTACCAGCCACGACGACCTCGTGCTAAGAAAAAGACGCCGAAGGTTCGCCGGCCTACGCCGCCGCCAAGGACAACGGATCCCAGGCCCTTGAACCCTTCACGGACAGCCCTGCAGTCATTGAGCAGACAACGGCACGAGAGGACACCAGAGAGAAAGTGCCGCCGGTAATCCTTCGTTAGAAGGAGAACTGGGTCGCGTTTTCCCGAGAAATGGACCGACAATGGATCGCCTTCACGAGAGCCAAGGCCTTCAGCGAGAGAATCCGCATCCATCCTGCCTTACTCCCGGACATAGACAGGCTGATGAGGTATCACACATATCAGGCAAAGACCGAACGATTTACTAAGGTAGTGATACGCGGCGTGCCCGTAGAACTATCCGAGGTCGACGTTAGCTTAGAGCCAAAAATACAAGGTATTAAAATCCTTTCTGTTTACAGGATGAAGCATCAAGGACGCCCGATCCCCCTCGTGCTGATAGAGTTGTCGATTGAGGAAGGCAACAAGAAGATCCGGGAGCTGAAGCACGTTGCTCGCCTCCGATTGACTGTAGAGGATTTGCGGCGGTAATCCGGCATCGTGCAGTATCACCGATGTTAGGGTTTCCGTCACGCACAGCGTTGCTGCAGGGTGCGGTGAGGACCACCCCGCTAGCAGCTGCCCGAAGCTCCCTCGACCTCCACAGCGGAACAAGACCAAAGGACAACAGCGACCGAAGAGGACATCGCCGACTGCGGTGCCTTCTTCAATCCGGACCAGCGTCAGTTACGCCCGAGCGACGGCAATAAGGTGTTGTTACCCCGCCAGCCCAATCCGACTTAGCGTTTGACGCCATATTCGGCCTCTTCGGAGGTCTCAACATGGAGAAGGCCCTATATGTCATCCGCAAGGTGGCAGGCGAAAACTGCGATGCACCTGTGGAGAGTGATCCTCACGCACGGTTCAGAGGTAGTTACCCTTTTCGGGTAATCATATGAAGGTCCGGAGCGAAGACTGGTGCCCTAGTACGAGAACGACGTGGAGGAACCAGAAAGCACAACGTAGATAATAATTCACTACAATCTGTTTTATTATGGACTAAGCTGTGAAGAATCTTTAGCGAGAGTAGCTGCCTACGAATGTCTAATGTAACTACATATTATTTTGTAACATGTATTGTAACTATATATAACTTGTTAATGTATCTAAAAATTCTAATAAACTTTGTTGAACTTGGTTTGTAGTTCTATATTATTGTTGTAATTGCAATTATATCAATAATACAAGAAATAATCGTTTTACAGACAAGGATTAAAATTGTATGAAATATTCTGCCAATTTTTACACTTTTTACATTATTATTTACGGGTCATAAATGAACAACTACAGCTTATTTTAAATATTATATACGGTGACGCACGTTTAATGTCAGTAAAATAACATAATAATTAACGAACCTTGTAAATGAAATAACCTTTTAAGTGTTTACCGGTTAGACCATATAAACTTAAGCTAATCACCTGCCTCTTTAATTTCACTAAACGATATCTTACGTCATAGAATTGAAAAGTATACGACAGTAAAGCTAAAAGTTGTTTGAAGAATGCTTTATTAATATCTCACTATAAAGTATAAACCCTTATAAAAAAATAATTAAATGTTTTAAGGAAATATCGATTTTTGCCTTATTAATTGGATATTACTAATAAGGTAAGCAATTACGACATTTCGTCCAGCAGTAGAAATTTGCAAAAAAAACTTGTAATTATAAGTGAAAGTTACTTCTGAGAGTTATACGTGTATTGTTGTAACAACAAAAAGACAAAATGAAATATTGCAAAATATGATAATTTTAGCAATGAAAAATAAAAATAGAAATTTCTAAAAGTTGGCATCCGTTGTCCATTTTATAAATATGAACCAATTTTTAATAAATTACGGACGTGCTTTATAAATAATTACTTGTACAAAGTAACGTCAGTATCAATAACCTAAGGATTTTCACAAAGTAGTTGTAACATTCTTAAATACCATCGCAAAATTTTTATTATGCAATTAATTATAAAAGTTTGACTCGGATTGCGACTATCAAGATAAAGTATGTTTGATTTTTTATATTTTATTTAAAATTGTTTAGTTTTTCAAACATAACTATGGGCTTCTATTAATGAGCAACCAGCTCAGACATTTTGGATTTTTTTAATGGTGTATTTTTATATTATACAATCTACACGTTTCGATAACACTTACAGTTATCTACCTCAGTAGTAATATCTATTAAAATTGTTAAAGATGAAACAATTTTGTGAAAGTTGAAAAATATAACTGTAAGTGTTATCGAAACGTCTAGATTGTATAATATAAAAATACATATAAAAAACCCAAAAAAGATAAGCATTTTATTATGTGTAATGATGGTGAAAGTTTACATTTTCAAATTCTATAGAAAAAAATATTTTACTACACCCACCCCTTTTAAGTAATATTCGACTAAAATTATTCAATTCGAAATTCACTGTCAACAAACAACACTGAAAAGTCGGACTTAAAATCTAGTTACCGAATTAAACAATGTCACATACATGTTTTAATGTCAATAACTGCATGTGTCGCATTAACCTATCGTGGAATCATCCATTGTTTAAATTGATAATTTAGTGTTTATTATTGATATGTGTTTGTAGACACAAAGTTAAAATTTCGTTAAAAAGTGAGTCTTAAATTAGTGAAATTATACCGTTTTCAGACTTAGAAGTCTCTAATATGTTAATAGTTTTGGGAGAATGTATACCAAATTACAGAGCGGCTGAAAGAATGCATGCGGAAAGACATCCTCAACGTGCCCGTCAATCCTTAAATGTTTTTCGGAGATTGGCAGCACGTATTTGTACCAAAGGGTAAGTGCAACCAACATACAATGGGGGAAATCGAATTATACGACATGTACTTAATAACATAGAGCCTTGTAAAGGGACGCCGTCAGATATCCCAATTTTTTATTATTATTTATTAGTTTTCTAAAGTTATTAGCAAGACGCCGTCCTTTATCAAAATTTTCCTGTCATGATTAATTATTTGCTAAGTAAAATACCAGTACTTATATAATATTCACGGAATTTATTAAGATAAAGTGACTCGCTAAATGCACAGGTGCAACCAATTATAAAAATTCGTAGAAGTTTTAGTAAAAGTTAAACATATTTCATAACGTTGCAGAAAATTGCACAATAATTAATCATGCATTCTCCCTCCAGACGTAAATCCCAAAAACGTTTAAAAGTTTGTATACGTCAGAGCATCTTCCACCAATACTGGCTTACGGAATCTCACCACCAAAGTTTCGTAACCACCCTCGCGAATTCTTTATAAAAACGCGGCACGCGCTGCTAAAAGAATCTAATCTAATCTAAGCTAAGCGAATCTAATCGAATCTAATCTGAAAAGTATCTAATCTGAAAAAGATCCTTTTTATAAATCTCTTTTAATAAATCTCGAATCGATCTCTCGCGAAAAGAAGCCCGCTACCAGAAGAATCCGAATAGAAATCGTATGCTCTATCGTCGCGTTCGCGCCGACTACTACCGTTTAAAACCGCCAACCTGTAACCGCCGTCCGAAGTAGAAAACGCGACACCGCGATTTGATAGCATCACCGAAGTCAAAGAGTTAGAGTTGCAGAGATCTAACGTTGAATGTACGTAAGTGGAGATACCTACAGCACTATACACCTGGTGATAGGGATATGCAGGGTTGTAAGCCCGACATACTCTTTCATTACTAGACACCTACACTGTGGAGTTTGGAGGGTAGTTGCCCGACATTCCATTGACCGCCGGATATCATTTCGTTTGGTTTAACGGGTGGTTGCCCAGATTGCTAACAAAGGAGACCCACACACACACTTACACTGTGGAGTTTGGAGGGTAGTTGCCCGACATTCCATTGACCGCCAGAGATCCTTTTGTTTGGTTTAACGGGTGGTTACCCAGATTGCTAACAAAGGAGACCCACACACACAAATTTACACTAACACTAACACTAAAAACACCTCGACAAACGTACCAGCAACCGCAGAGTACCTGTAACTAAAACCTCGTCGGAAGATTAAGCTGTTAATCCAGTAATATAGAAACGTAACCGTAAAAACTAGACGAGTTCGTCAGTATTAAATTTGTCGCCTGTAATAAAACCGCTGCCGCCACCACCGAGAAACGTAAGTTACACCGTTTGCAATTAATAAGATTGTTACTTGTAAACCAGAAATTATCCGATAGTATATTTCGTGTTAAATAATTCAAATCATTATTGTTAGACGCGAAAAATTCACTTTAATAGAAAACGAAGGTTTTATATTTTAAAATCGGCCAACATAACAAAAGTATTTTTTATTTAAATAAAAACCTGTGTACTAAAGTAATTAATATTGGAAAAGAAACAAATAATCCGCAGCTAACGTGTAGAAGCTACCTTCAAAACGAAAAGCTTTCATTTATTTAATAGGGCAAAATTGAATTTAAACGTGAATGGGTTTATTTTCATAAGAAAAGCAGGTATAAAATTAGATTACTTTTATACATTTTAAAACCGACCGCTTTAAAATATCGATTATTTCTTTAAAGGCAGAGCATTGAACTCGGTGTTCCATCGCACACGTGTTTATAACAGGGTTATCTTGCTACCAACTTCTGTAGTTTATACAGGGACGCATTCAGGTAAAATTACTTATTTTATTTCGGCAGTTAACCAATATAAATTGAAACCAGTCAAAGGACGTAAATTAAAAGTCAAAATCCAACCCTTCTATTAATGTTACATTGCAAAAACTCCAGAGGACCACCTAACCCTCCGTCCCAGCACCAGCCAGGAAGGGGAGAACCACCGGAAAATATATTTTGTATTTATATCTTAGAAGTAGTTTACAGTAACGGAATTAGTTTTATAAAAAGATAATAGGGAATAAATGTATATAAACTTTTTTATCTATTTGTTCAAAGTGTTGAGAGCCTGAATAACGAACCCCGATCCTTATTTTGCAAGTACAAAATCCGACTGAGCTAAAAAGGGCAAAGTGAAAATTATTCATTAGTAGTAATACACTTAACAGTAAACCTCCATTTCCGTCCCGACGAAAGGGAGGTAGTACAGCCTGATCTTCTCGGTGCAGTAATTGTTGATCCGGATATTTCTATGAGAGGGATTCTGGAATTAGCCAATACTCTGTATGCAGAATTTTGGAAGATCACAACTTTCATCCACACAACGTTCATAGGCACCAAGAATTAAATGAGAATGATTTTCAAGCTAGAGCCATTTTTTGTAATTGGTTAATGAATAATGGTCCACACTTTCCTATGATAGTTTTATGGACTGACGAAGCTACTTTTAAAAGTCAATATTCGCAATGCGTTACTGATCGCAAACAAATCCTCACTGACTAAAGACCAGGGATTTTTCCAGCCTCTTGTGTTGCAGACAGACGCAAGCGCCACCGGAATTGGAGTTGTTCTTACGCAAGAACACGCACCCGATGAAAGAGTAATCGCACATATCAGTAGGGCACTAAACCTAGCGGAAACAAATTACTCCATGATCGAGCAAGAATACCTGGCCGTGGTATGGTCAATACAAAAATTAAAAAGCTACTTAGAAGGCTACAAATTCACGGTGCTCACAGATCATAGAAGTCTGAAGTGGCTTCGTACGCTCGAGAAACCAACATCCCGACTTGCCAGATAGATAATGGAGTTACAACAATTTGATTTCCATGTAGAATACCGTAAAGGGGCCCTAAACCACGTTGCCGATGCGCTATCTCGTCTACCCGAGCACTCCGAGACCCGTACTGACTTATCCCCTCTGTAGGTAGAAGGAGTAGAAGAAAAAACCTGTCCGTGGTATCAGTGCTTAATCTAACAAACCCGAGATCACCCAGAACGGCATCCTCGGTAAAAGATAGAAGGAGGGTAATTATTCCAATCATTTCCGGATCCAACCCCTGAAAAAGAGATGGGCGGCCACACCAGTTGGAAGCTATGCGTACCGCAGTCGAAGCGCCGGGACATCCTTGACGAATTCCAACATGCTCCGATCGCTGGACACCTGGGAATTTCAAAAACCCTGTGCCGTATCTACAGAAACTGCTATTGCCCCACTGTAGTCAGACGTAATAAGATACGTAAGACCGTGCAGAAGCTGTCAGACCTATAAGGACCCTACACAAAAGCCACAAGGGGAAATGTACTTCTCACAACCCGGACATCCCAGGAGTAATGTTAGTACAGATCTCATCGGACCTCTGTCGCGTTCCAAGAAGGGACATAAGTTTATACTGGTTTTCCGGGATCGGTTAACCAAATGGGTTGACATCAAACCTCTCCGAAATACCACTAGCCCACCCATTACCCAAGCTTTACGAGAGCAAATCCTATACCGCTTTGGTAATCCCAGTAACTTGATCTCCGATACCGACACAGTATTCATCACTGTCTGACGCCACCGTATTCGCCGCATACGAACCCCGTAGAAAGAACCAAAAAGGTAATCGAAACAATGGTCGCGCAATTCACGAAAAATAATCAGAAGGAATGGGATACCTACCTCCCTGAAATAGCTTTCGCCATTAATACGGTACAACACAGTTCGACAGGATTTTCACCAGTCCTACTAAATTTAGATAGAGTTAGGTAGAGTTAGGTAGAGAACTCGACCCCCCGGCTGCGTGGGCCACTCAGAAACAACCACTACACACAGGTACCACAGTGACCGCAACAGATCAAGAAAAACACATTCCTGATAGATACCTAAAAGCACTACAGGAATCATTAGCAAAAAACTTCGAAATCCAGCGCCGACATGATCTTCGTCAGAAAGCTTACCGCCCCCAGGAAGGAGACCTCGTTTATCGAAAGCCACCTGTCAAGCAACGCTAAAGGATTCAGCAAAAAATTAGCGGAAAAATACGATGGACCATACCTAATTCATACAATAAAATAGCCCGTAATTGTTGAACTCCGAGAACCCGGCAATCGGAAAAGCGCGGGAGAAGTGCATGTTAAGGATTTGAAGACAACTGTAGACATCACTAATCAGGCGACACACGCAGCCAATGAGGACGAAGAGGAGTTAACAGCCGTCAACTACCCACGCTTTTACAGCAATATAAAAACCAGGGATGAACGCGAAAATAATATACGCAAAACAATGACCTCGTTAATAACAGTTAAAAAGAGAAGCCAACGCCGCATACAACTGTGGCAACCAGAAAGATATCGCCAGCCCGGAACCGAAAACTTGCCTGCCGTCTTCCTGACGCACCGCCTAGTACGAGGGAGTGTATCTCCCATACGGGACCGATCGCCTTGTAACCGGCTACTGACACCTACATCTATTACCCCCTCACCCACCGAAGGCCCCCGGGTGCGGTATCTCGCCGCCCAGAATACACACCGATGGGCGATCACCAACACCGGCCCATCTCAGGAAAACCGAGGTGATTCAACGGATGGCAAGTATCCGCCTCAACGGGAACGGCGACTTCAAAACGCCACCTCCGACTCAACCTCCGCCCCGGGACTTAACCCGACAACAACGCCGCAATCGACGCCGGATCACCATTTTCATGCCCACCGGGGAACCAGTCAAGGTGAAACGGGATGACATCGAACGCTTGGAGGAAAGGAGGTAAAACTAATCCTTTAAATTTTCTGTTACTATTTTTTTTAATTGTCCTGTTTTAATTAATTATTCAAATTCACAAATTTGAGCAAATAATGAACTTATATCCCCTCCGACGTTAATTACAAAAACATCGAAAGGACTTTCCAATCCCCACCTGAAGAGCCCCAAGGTCTCCCTTGGGATCCTCTATAAAACCGCGGGCCCGGATTCTACTTGTTGTTTCCCGTTACTTGTTCGTGTATCCGCCGATACTTCCCGACTTGCTCGTGTTCCGCCAACTACTTTAACCTGCTTGTACGCCCTCTCCGCCGGTTCCAATTGTAAGTGCCGAACCGCTTGTCAAGTTATCATCTTGCACGCCATATCTCATTAAACGATACCGCCCCTGAACATCATCTACGTATAACCCGGGGAGCTGCTGAAATCTGAGGCTGAATGCACGTAAGTCAAAACACACAACATTACACATACGCGGATTGATTGAACGATGTCACACTGGGCTGAACGCCCGTCGACATCTTTAATTTATTCCGTTGAATAGAAAGGTACTTGCCTAAATTCTGTCAACCGCAGAGAAATCATTTTCACAGCGCAACGGGTATAAGCCCAGAATCTTGTAAATTTTCCACCTACACCTGTACAGACTCACACATATACGCCTACATAAGCCCAAAAGGAGGAAGCAGCAGATTGACCGCAATCAAGTAAAATCAGATTCGGTCACCTAGTTCATTAAAAAGGCACGTCCTGTAAACCTGAGTAATACGTTTTAATTAGAATAAAAAACCCCGTCTAACCGCTCACCATCGGGAGAGATCGTAAATAGGTTTATCCGTTTTAAACAATTAGAATAATTAGAATAGATCCGTCAGTTTATAAATCTCGTGTAACAATAAGATTAGTCCACTTTAAAAATAAATAAAAAGTAAACTGTAAGCGTTTGCTTTTAGTAAAAATAAAATATAAATGGTATAAATATTTGGCAAATCTGAAGGCACCCTAATTAATAACCTCGTGTAAATAATTAAATTAGAATACGTGAACTCCTTTTATTTAGTACTTAAATAAATACATTTCCATATAAAATCAAACTGTAAAAGCTTTATTTATGGCAAACAAAACCATTTTTCGTTCACATAAACCAGTCCCTTTAAAATATTATTTTTTTAAAAATTTTAATATACAAAGTAAAGGACCTTATCTTCCCCACACCTATTGCAGTATTCAATAACGGCCTAACAATATTCCTACTTCCGAAAGGCACAAAAAGAACAGGGACCTTGAAATATTATTTATTTCCTTTGATAATTTATTTTAATAAAATTAAAATAGGACGTAACTGGGTATTTAAGTATTTAATTTTCACAGAAAATCTGAGGACCAGTAAGGGAAAAAATTTACAGTGCCTGTAAAAGAACGAACCATCAATCCCATCCGTTAAGGATAACGTGTTTCATAAGTACAAAGTAAATATTTATTTAATTTATCCTGTATATAAGATAGTTTTAACTATGAATATTTAGTATGTACAAAGAAATCTGACAATATACGTTTAAACCATTATACGTCTATGCCTTAGTGTGGGACCACCTAATAGAATAAGCCACTCCATATAAACGAACCATCCCTCGAAACAAGTAAATTGAGTTGTTAGCACATGCTTTCTGATTGGTCCATTTAAACTCCGTGGACCAATCGATTAAATCCTCAATCACATCAATCAAAACAATAAAATCATTCGAATCAATCAAATCAATCAAATCAGTCGATCAAATCAATCGAATCAATCGAATAATCAATCAATCAATCAATCAATCAATAATCGAATCAATCAATCAATCAAATCAATCAATCAATCAATCAATCAATCAATCAATTCGAATCTCAATCAATGAATCAATCGAATCAATCAATCAATCAATCAAAATCGAATCAATCGAATCAATCAAAAATCGAATCAATCGAATCAATCGTCAATCGAATCAATCGACCAATCGAATCAATCGAACAATCGAATCAATCGAATCAATCGTCAATCAATCAATCGAATCAAAACAATAATCAATCGAATCAATCGAATCAATCGAATCAATAATCAAGAATCCATCGAATCAATCGACATTTTTAGATTTTATTAAAAGCACAGGTTTTAATTTTTTAGGATAAAAATGAAAAAAGGAAAAATTTTTCTAAAACCCATTTTCTTCAACAATCATGGATTCAATACATACAATTACTTATAATGGTGGGATTAAGGATTTCAATAGGATCGGAAAATTATTCTGAAAATAAAAATTCGTAACAGGGCTAAGTGACATCCCATGTATAAAAATGAAAAAATTAAAAAGGTAACGGGAATCGAAAAGGCTTCACCACTTAATTAATACAGGGATTGATTCTTCTCAAATGTTTCCCAATAAAACTTGAATTTACCTTGTGGGTCAACTTTGATTTGGGTGACAAATCCCTTTACGACTATCTTGAGCTAACAAAATAAAATTTTTAAGAGGTAATGGAAATAACCTTTTTTAATTATCTTGATCGTTTAAAATAATCGGCAGGCATTAATATTCTTTATAAATTTTAATGTGGTAGTATTAGCAAAATTATGTTTTCCTTAACAGTTATCGAAGGCATTCACTAAAATTACAAGGTAATTTACATGATTAATATTCATAACACTTATTTATGTATTATCTCATAGGGTTTCCTTATGGATCAATTTTCCCTGTTTAATTTTTTGTTTAAATTTTTTTTTTGGGGTGGAAATATGGTTTAATTTTTCTGTTTGGTGTGGTTTTTGGTACATTCAGTTTAATTTTTTGTTGAAATTTATGATTTCGTGTGAAATCGTCGTGTAATTTTTACGTATTGGGTTTTTGTTTTTTAATTTATTGAATAATAACATTCTGCATAATTCATATTTATAAATAGAAATCATTGCATTAACGAAATTTGTGTCAAAATTAACCATCGTTAGTACATTTGGAATGGGTGATCTTCTGTGTTTAATTTAACTCACCAAAATTCGAATATCATTTTGGAAATCTTTATTATTGAAGTTATATATGATATACCACCAGCATTTTTTTTATAGCCACGAAAAACTTCCCTCTTTGTAAAAGAAAATGAAGCATAATTGGTAAAATTAAAAAACGCATGCAGCTATAATTTAATGCAAAATAAAATTCCATTTTAGTTAACATAAATCTCATAAAACAAAAAATAAATCGAAATTAAAACCAAGCAAACATTTATACAATTATGGGTAAAAAATCTGTCATTGTAGTTTGAAAAAGTTTTGAACGTTTAACCTCGTTAATTTGAATATTGAACGAAAATTTTAATTAATGAAAGCGAACTGCAGACATCATTTAATATATAGTGAGTTTTGTATATACAATCAAAAAAAGGTGATTAAAATATAAAATTATATTGAAAAATTTTGTACAAAAATAAGTAAATTTTTATAATTGTAATATATATGTTGTTTTTTGTTGTGTTTTTTTTTTTTTTTGTTTTTTTTTTTTTTTTTTTTTTTTTTTTTTTTTTTTTTTTTTTTTTTTTTTTTTTTTTTTTTTTTTTTTTTTTTTTTTTTTTTTTATTGTTTTGGTTTTTTTTTTGTTTTTTTTTTTTTTTTTTTTTTTTTTTTTTTTTTTTTTTTTTTTTTTTTTTTTTTTTTTTTTTTTTTTTTTTTTTTTTTTTTTTTTTTTTTTTTTTTTTTTTTTTTTTTTTTTTTTTTTTTTTTTTTTTTTTGTTTTTGTTGTTTTTTTTTTTTTTTTTGTTTTTTTTTTTTTTTTTTTTTTTTTTTTTTTTTTTTTTTTTTTTTTTTTTTTTTTTTTTTTTTTTTTTTTTTTTTTTTTTTATATTATTTTTTTTTTTGTTTTTTATTATTTTTTTTTTTTTTTTTTTTTTTTTTTTTTTTTTTTTTTTTTTTTTTTTTTTTTTGTTTTTTTGTTTGTGTGTTTTGTGTGTGTGTTTTTTTGTGGTGGTGGTGTGTGGTGGTTTTTGGTGGTTGGTTTTGGTGGTGGTGGTGGTGGGTGGTTGGTTGGTGCGTGGTGCGTGGGTGGTGCGTTGGTGGTGCGTGCGTGCGTTGCGTGCGTCGTGCGTGCGTGCGTGCGTGCGTGCGTGCGTGCGTGCGGTTTGCGTGCGTGCGTGCGTTGCGTGCGTGCGTGGCGTGCGTTGCGTGCGTGCTGGTGCTGCGTGCGTGCGTGCGTGCGTGGTGCGTGCTGCGTGGTGCGTTGCGTGCGTGCGTGCGTGCGTGCGTGCGTGCGTGCGTGCGTGCGTGCGTGCGTGCGTGCGTGTGCGTAAATGCGTGCGTGCGTGCGTGCGTGGTGCGTGCGTGCGTTTTTCTTGGTGCGTGCGTGCGTGCGTGGTGCGTGTTGCGTGCGGCGTGCGTGTGCGTTTGCGTGCGTGCGGTGGTGCGTGCGTTGCGTGCGTGCGTGCGTGGTCTCGTGCGTGCGTGCGTGCGTGCGTTTTTGCGTGCGTGCGGCGTGCGTGCGTGCGTGCGTGCGTGCGTCGTGCGTGCGTGCGTGCGTGCGTGCGTGCAGGTGCGTGCGTGCGTGCGTGCGTGCGTGCGGCTCGTGCGTGCGTCGTGCGTGCGGGTTTGCGTGCGTGTGCGTGCGTGCGTGCGTGCGGCTGGTGCGTGCGTGCGTGCGTGCGTGCGTGCGTCGTGCGTGCGTGCGTGCGTGCGTGCGTGCTGCGTGCTGCGTGCGTGCGTGCGTGCGGCGTGCGTTGCGTGCGTGCGTGCGTGCGTGCGGTGCGTGCGTGCGTGCGTGCGTGCGTGCGTGCTGCGTGCGTGCGTGCGTCGTGCGTGGTGCGTGCGTGCGTGCGTGCGTTACGTGCGTGCGTGCGTGCGTGCGTGCGTGCGTGCGTGCGTGCGTGCGTGCGTGCGTGCGTGCGTGCGTGCTTTTTTTTTGGTGTTTTTTGGGGGGATTTTTAACCTTCGTTGTTGTATGAAAAGGATCCCGGCTACAAATGGCATAGCCAAATTTATCCCTCCTTGGTTTGACTGACATTGACCAAAACATCAGTTAAGACAATTGGTAACAGCGCCTAAATCTAGAAATAGTTCTTTTTAATTCTCTGTTGTAGACACAGTCCAAATTCTGCAATGCTAAAGTCACTGTTATATTTTCTCAATGTAAAATGCCAGTTAAAGCAGATAAGTAAGCAATGGTTAAATGTATTATATAAAGTCCCACGTATAAATATAGAATATTTTAGTTTGTTCCTTTAACATTTTATTTTTTTTGGTTCTGTTCGTTGTTTTGTATAATAAAATCGGGTTATTAGAATGTGTTTTTTATAAAAGGGTATTGATTGATTTTAAACCAAGTAAAATTAATGTAATTATAAGCTAACTTGTTTTTGTTGGCTGATAGTAAAATTGGTTGTGTGATGATGGAATTAACAGTTACAGTAAGTAATCTTGAGCGTATGTAATTTCTGTAAGAATGGTAGAAGTGTTCTTGAAGTAATCAAACAGTATAACTATCATGTTGACATGGTTAGTGTACAGAAAATAGCACATAAATGTCTAGAAAAAGGTACTAAAGCAATATAGATATGATATTAATGTGTAATTAAAGAAGCTGTGACAAATTAACTTACCACATTGTACAGTATGTCACGAAAGAATCCTTTATTTCCGAGGCAAGCTCAATGAAAATGGAATGAATAATAACCCTTATTCAACATAACCAATTTTAATTTTGGGTAGTTTAGTTTATATTAAACATTGAAGCTTTCCAAGCACATGTTTTCCAATTTACCATATTTTGGAAGAGATGTCAAATTAGATTCTAATTATTACCGCTAAAGGTAAATTTTTATGAAGTTTATATAACTATGTCATTAAGTTAATTTCAATGTAGAGATAAGTAAATAAAAACATATAACGATGAATGAAATAATTATTTATACCCGCGAAATAGAAAATTACTATTTAATTAGAGAATACATAATAAGAATGATACACAAAAGTCAATTCCGTAGCATAGAGGATTACTCAGGGTAAAATTATTATAAATAATTTCAGAAAATTTACTAAAAAAATGTGAATACGGACTGAAATACGAGAAATCAAATTACCTACCTTAAAACCTTTTGAAATATGTTCTTATTTTAATAATTATTATTTTCGGCAGGTTTTGATGATTATATGAGTGATGCGTTTCTTAATTAATTATACTTTAGAGATTCTTTTACTTTAGTGGTTGCACCTGATCATTAAATATTCAGGCTAGTTCAAATTGAATTTCGTTTGATTTGTTTAATAAATTAGATGTTTTGATTTTTATTTTAGCTGCGCACCACCTTCGCACTGAATGAACATGTGAAGAATAAATTCTAATTATCGTTGAGGAATCCCCATACTGGAAGAAACTGTTACAGTTTTTTTGACATGCTGAGAAGGTAAGTGAGTTTGGATAAAGTCTCTTTGTAGCTAAGTACAGGGTTGAAGATTTACGTTACCACAACTTAGGGCAACTGTGAGAAGCATATGTAACCCATGCCATCTGGGCAGGTTCTTCCACCCATACAATGGGCTCCTCAATATTGGTTTGCTGATTTTGTGCACTCAGTAAGGACGGTCGGTCATCTAAAAAATGTATACCATATTATACTTAAGTTGTGACTAATTATTTAATAAACGTGCATTGAATTGAATTGAAATGTTCCTCAGTACCAGTCCCATCTATGCTTTATTCGATCTCTATGCCTTCTGGAGAATTATCTTTATTACGAAAGTTAGCAAATGTTTAAACTATTTCTAACGACGGCGATAAGACCCACATTCTAATTACAACCAGTTGCTGCCACTTCGATTTTGTTTAAAGTAATGGAAAAAGCCATCAATAACCAATTATGCTTATCAATTGGGTTTCCAGTTCTCTTGGTAAAAGACGAATGTTTGTCGTAATACTCGTAATTGATGGTTTCTTTTCAAAAGAAGTTGGCATTCTTCTACACTTTTTCTGCTGTACCTAAATGATTCCATTTCTTCAACTAATAACCCGATTCATTTGCTTTGAAGAGAAATGGCCACATTAATTAACAGGGTCATCTAATGTATTCCTGAATGGAGGACTAATAATCTAGTTCAATTTAACGCTGACAAAACTCGATATTGCCTTGTATCCGCCACAAGAGGTTGATCATTCCCTGTTGTAAACACAAATGACTTAGATCTTAAGATTTCAGGTTCTGTTTTTATGTCAGAGATGTCTGTATCTTCAAATCTATCATGAGTTGGTCATCTTCTGTCAGTTAATAAAACATATGCTGCTTGTAAAGTGTGCTCTTTGTACAAATGATTAATCCGAAATTAATTAACACATATGTAAAAGTAAATAAATTTCCATTAAATACTGATAAGGTACTACATAAGCGGATACAAATAATGCACCACTACCTTCGTATTGTATGAACATGTAAAGAATAAATTATACTTATCCTTGAGAAGTCCCCCACATGAAAGGAATTGTTTAAGTCCTTTGACGTGCTTGCATTAGTGTTAGGAAGCTAGCTGAGGTTGGATAAAGTATCATTTCAGCCATCTATGGGGCAGCCAAACGCTTGAAGATTTACATCACCGCAACGTAGCATAACTGTGATAAGTACGTATATGCCATTCGGGGAGGTTCTGATTTTCTGAGCCCGGTCACCCTTTCTTATCTTTTTAATTTATTTTCGTCTTTCTATCGGATTAAAAGAGTCTAAAACTATTAAAGATGGCTGTCATTTCTATGGTTCAAAGTTCCGGGAGTAAAATCCTGCCTCATTTGAGTGTCTAAGTGGGCAGATTGCAAGCGACCTCGGTCATCAAAAGCACTCATTTTCTAATCCTTTACAGTAGCGTCGGTGGTACCATGTCTAATCTTAAAAGTGATCATCAACACCTTGCACAATTATAACCTGACATTTTGTTTCTATCAGCAACACAAGTCTCCTTTGGAAACCCGGATTCAAAGACCGAGTATGTGCTCATTTCAAGGTCAACATCGTTTTCAAGACGTTTTCTTCCTTAGAGAATAAAAAAGTAACACTCAAAACTTCTTTGATAATCTGTTTGAAAGGTGACTATTTTCAAACTCAGTTCCCAACTGCCGATATATCAATTCTGCGACATTTTGTAACAACCCATTTTGAGTTGTATTAAAATATACTGTAATTTATGTTCTTCGTTCATATAGTTGTAAATATAAGAAAAAATTTTAATTATTAGTGATTTATAGGCATGTGTACAACAATTTGCATTTTGGTGTAACTTATGTATATTCTTAATTATACTCCCACTTGTTTAAATATTTTTTCTGCTGACATTTTTGGCAGGCTCATCATCCAACTTCAAAGCGTCCATTTTCACTTCTGATGAATGTTGTGTTGTTTGGAAGCTTTTTGGGTTTCCCCTAAATTTTGTGAAAAGTGCCATTGATTTAATGGTAAGATAATTTAACTCGTTACTAAAAATTAAAACATTTGCCTTTGCAGGCACTTTTCACTTTACTTTTACTTTAATTACATTTTAATTAACGTTTAATTCTATTTTTACGTACGCATTTTATGATTGCAATTTGCATTCAATGCTATCTAAATTTTGATCACAATTTTTTTTTGGAAATTTCAAGAAGATGCAATAAACGGATTATTCAATTTCATGAAGATAAATTTATAAGAAAAAATTCCATTTTGGGTTGGTTTACAACGTAAAATTTTATTTCGAGATATTGGCAACATTGATACAAGGATTACATCACCTTGGTTTGCATTTCCGCATTTATTTTATAATACCAGGGTTCTCAAGAAGATTTATTATTTTGTACAGGTATTTATATTTATAAATTATTTAGTAATTTAACCTAGTTTTTAAGATATATTTTATTAACCCTATTATTAACTGTTAATAAAATAGTTTGAATATTTTTTATTTTTTACATTTTGGTAATTTTATTTAAAAACCTCGTTTAGTTATTCCGAGCATAATTAAAAATAACTTGGCGTCCGAGATCATTTTATTAGTGTTAATCAGTTATTTTTTATGGTAAGTGGAATAATCAGCAGAATTTTGGTAATTAAGCAAATCAAAAGTTGAATCCCTTTAATCAACCGACTGAGACAAAGGCATTATTTTTGGTGAATGGTTTGTATCTCCAGTTAGTTTAACGATTTGTTTGGAGAACATTTTTTACACATATTTATTTATTATTAAATTTATTAAACTATTTTCTAACATAATTTATAATTTCAACGTACATAATTCGATTTAATTTTCATCTACCACTAATCCTGTTGGTTAAAGTGCAGATGCATTTCTACACAAATGATATAAGACTAAAATATAATTTCTAGTGCATCAAATTACTTTTAAACAGTCTTTAATAGGTCTACCTGTTTTTTTAAAACTCCTTTTTATTAATATAAAACCTTGTATGTTTTCATTTAAAAAATAATTAAACCATTTTTAAATATTCTATTGGTGTTTTTTAATTTTTTCCCATTTTTTAGCATAACATTTAGCTATTACTTTCAAAATACAAACGTGAATATTTATATTCTTGAAATATACTAATTCTGGGTGATTTTTGGGAGCTTGCGAAAAAACTTAAATGTTATAATCACAAATTCTAGTGCAGTATTTAATGTCTTAGATGTTTACAGTCATATGAACTTTTCATGTTTAAAAATTAAACTAGGAACATTTTTCGATCTCTTTTAGCTTTGTCTACATGCCTGGATCGTGCAACTGAATAATTAACAAAAATTAGTAATCTATTGTATAGTATCATGTAATAGCTAAAATTCTTTTTACCAGTGTTTTACAATCAATAAGGTCATTACATTTTGTGTTAATCATTTTCAAAGTTGTTTCAGTTTGTCCAAACACTTTATTACAAAATTTGAAAAGTATCTTTACAAATGATAACGATTATTCGCTATGTTGCTTAAAAAAAAGTTTTGAATATTTGAGAACGGTATCTTATTTTTGCACCTTGTTTCACATTTACGCATATTTATATTAGATTTTAGAGTTTAATAAAAGTGTTTACCAAGTATCAAAATCTTTTTATTTTATGGCTGCGCTATAAATAAAAGCTAAAAAATCAAATAAAGACTGAATCAAATCTTGTATCAAAATTTTTATTTACAAAAAATTTTTATAATCAAAATTAAAAAATTTTATGTATTAAAATAATATAGTGTAGCGTTGCAAATATTCTAAATCGTAAAATTTTATTAAATACTAAGAATCATAAGCTGTACAACACATTACTACGTTACCCAGTAATATTTTATTAACATTAATTTGACTTTACTTCATAATTGAGCAATTACTGACATTGGACTAAAATTTTTCTAATTAACTAAAATAAAATTCAACATTACAATTTTTCTTGTAAATAATTCTCGGTAAATTGTAAAATACTTACTTCTGGGAACAAATTTTGGTACTAAAACGCAATATGTACAAAACATCGATTTTGGATATTATACTTTACTTATAAAAAAATTAATGTGGATTCCTCATCACATTGTCTTAATTACTAACATTATAATTACTACTACAAATTGTGTTAGGTTATTGAACACAAGCTTTATCTTGTAACGAAAATCGGTTTTAGTATTGATTATGGAAAACTAAGTTGGTAAGAAAGTTTAGACACAGAAACCTACATACATACCTATCACGCCATCCCTTACTAGCCCAGTCATTTTAGACAAAAAAATGGTCAAACTTCAAAAAAAAATGTAAAACTGAAATTTGGTACAGTGATAGTACGAACCCCCTAAACCCGCTAAACACTAAATAAATCGCTCTTAAGTTAATATGGCACCTATTCCGACGTAATTGAACTCATTTTAAAGATAATTTAATTTCCAATAATTTATTATAGCGTAATTATTTACTAAAGTTGGCCATTTTCGCGAAATGTCAAGAATTGTGCGTTTTTCTGAGTTTCGCGCGTGCTTTTCTGTATTACTTACATAAAAAACTTACAATTTTTAATTTGTAAGTTGTGTAATGAGTTGTATAAAAAAAATTCATAATGAGATACCTAATATTTCGGTAAAGGTGTATGAACTGTTCTCTTGTAATAAAATACTTATCTTTTTTGGGGTTTTTAATGGTGTGTTTTAAATTATACAATCTAAACGTTTCGATAACACTTACAGTTACCTTCGTCAGTAGTAATATTTGTTAAAAATTGTTAAAGATGTTGTAAACAATTTTGTCAAAGTTGAAAAATTAAAACGTAAACATCAGCCTGCTTTTAATACAACAGTTTGAGAAACGTATAAAGCCAACTGTAAAATTAAATTTTAGTAAAGAATAACTAGGTCATTAAAAATTAAATATTGTTAAACTGCCTTAAAGATGACAAATCAGAACATTCTCTACGGAGAAAGCTAACAACGAAATTTGTCAGCCAAAAAATCAAATTTAACAAAATTTAATCGAGTTATGATGTAAGTGTAAAGTTGTGAAAAACTTCAATTTGAAAATGGTAGAAGCATTCACAAATCCAAACATCACATCAAATAAAATAACCCAGTTAAATCTAACAAAGAGATATCTTTATCAATAATTGGAAGTGTTATTAACAATGAAAAGTATAATGCAGAACGTTCTTTGTAATTTTTAATTTTAATTTAATTTCAACTACTTATGTTAAATTATATGTTGGTAATTTAAAATATAATTGGTAAAGCATTTTTCAAGGTCTAGGAAAACACAGCAAAAAACCTAGACATACCAAAAGTTAAAATTAAAATCAAAATTAAGACGTACCATTATGCTTTTTTTAATTATAAGATGCCAAAACCTATTTAAACGAAGATTTTCTTCTTGTCTATTAAAATTATTAGGGCGTTTATATATTTCAATAGCTTGATGTTGTAAACGAACATAATAATGAGTTTGTCTTGACATATTGTCAAATTGAATGTCAAGATCTAGATTATTCAGTGCATGGTCAACCACAGCAGACCTCTCTGGTTGACCTAATCTACAAAATCTCATATGTTCTTTGCGTCTTGCATCAAAGCTCCGTTTTGTAGTTCCGATGTATACTTTTCCATATAAACAAGATAACTTATATACTCCGGATATACTCCCTGGGCTTAACATCAAAACTCCGATACACAGCCGAAAAATATCACTAATCGCAAAGAGAGCTAGCGAAGCGTTAGTCAAAGAACGAATCAAACATCACCGTTTCAGAAAGTACCAGCTCGAACACCAATCCAACGAGATTAGAGAAACCATTCGAAATCGAGTGAACGAGCAAGACTTTGATAGGATAAATACGGCTACCAGAAGTAAATATTCGAAGACCAAGGCAATTCACAAGGAAATTCAGCAGAATAAACTCAAAAAGCTAATGAAGGAGAAGAAAGAACCAACTAACATCAATCGAAAAAACACTGTCATAAACATCTCTAAACGACAGTTGAACGAAAATGAAATGAAGGTTCTGGACAAAGGCTTGAACTATGCGATAACACCGAGGTATATTCCGAAAGTAGATTTAATAACCGCAGTAGAAGCGACAGCTATGAAATTAGATCCTGAAGAAGCCGAAGAATACAGAAGTAAGGTTAGATCAGTCCTGGATTCATCTAGGCGAACTAAACCTAACCTCTCTAACCTAGAAAGGAGAGCGGTCATTTCCCTTAAGAATGACCCAACGATCAAAGTTCTCCCGGCATTAGAACTACATATTTCCAGGTAGAAGACAAATTCTACCAACAAGAGTTTGGGATGGCTATGGGTTCCCCACTATCACCCATAGTGAGCAATATATATATGGAAGACTTTGAAGACCAAGCGATATCCGAATTCACAGAGAAACCAAGGATATGGCTTAGATACGTGGACGATACCTTCGTAGTTTGGCAACACGGCAAGCATAAGCTAGATGAATTCCTAGATCATCTAAATAGCCGCGCACCACCATCAAATTCACAATGGAATTGGAGTCGGAACAAAACTGCCATTCCTGGATGTACTTGTACACAGGAATGACAACACTTTCACGACAAGTGTATACAGGAAACCTACCCACACGGGAGGTACCTACACTACAACTCAATCACCACAAAAACGTGAAGTTAGGCGTAGCAAAATGCTTGTACGATAGAGCAAAAACAATATGCTCAAAACAAGAGGACCTGAACAGAGAAAAAGAAAATATCGCTAGAACACTCAAAGAAAATGGCTACCCGATCTAACACCTAACCTTAACAGGGAAAGGGTAACCGAAAAAGAAGAACCTAAATATACAGCGATAATACCATATATACAAGGTACCTCAGACAAAATACGAAGGATAGGCAGCAAATACAAGATACGCACTGCCTTCAAATCGACCAGAACGCTCAGGGAATACTAACCAAAACCAAACCATACAATGAAGATCAGAATTCCAAGAACTTGTATACAACCTACCTTGCGAATGCGGCAGAGCATACATAGGAGAGAGCAGTAGACCACTCAAAGTGAGAACTCAGGAACACAAGAACAACGTCCGCAAGGGCGAAACTGAAAGATCAAGAATCGCTGAACATGTCTGGAACGAAGACCACCGCATCCAATGGGATAACATACAGATAGTGGCAAAGGACGAGAATACAACTCGTCGGAAACTCAAAGAAGCCACATTCATCGCACTAGCAGAAAATCCAATAAGCCAAGCTAGTGTAGAAATGAAACCCATATGGATTCCAATAATGCGCGAAGAGCTTAAGCGCAATACACCTGCGCAAGAGGTTACGGCGCAACATGCGCAATAAACTTCTGCGCAACCACGAAAAATAGTTAAAAATATATATAGTTCTAACAAATATATATTGGATTACTCAGTGGCTCAGCGGTAAAGGTGTCAGACTAGTAAGTGAAAGGTACCAAGTTCGAATCTGAGAGTAGTCAAGTGCTTGAGAAAAATTAGATATAACAAATGAATTCGACTCAAGTGCGAAAACAGTCCTTCTCAGGACTAAGCCTGATGACGGAAGCAGAGTCCGCTTCCGAAACGTCGCGCTCAAAAAGCATAAACTGTGGAAATAGGCCGATCAACTCCACTAATAGGAAACCACAGTTACAAAACACTTATAATACAGAAAAAGATGATAAAGGGTTTGACGCATCTTTAGGTGATCTTAAATGTTCTTTAATTTTTCTTGTAGGTTTAAAAATAGTCCTAATGCCATATTTAATTAGGATTTTTTCAATTCTATTTGTAACATTAGCTATAAAAGGAAGAAAAGCAGTACCAACATTAAGAACTGGTTTTTCTTAAGGTTACGCCTAGTGTAATAACATTATTAATATCTGTAAGTGAATATCCATTATCTTGTAAGGATTTTCTTAAATATTTATATTCATCCTTCAAAAATTCAGGGTCACAAATTCGTTTTGCTCGATCTACTAAAGATTTAATTACACTAATTTTTTGACGTGGATGTTGGTTGAATAATTTATGAAGGTATCTATCAGTGTGTGTCGGCTTTCTGTAAACCTTAAAAGATAGTGAATTATTATTTTTAGATATTAATATGTCAAGAAATGGTAAATTTCCATTAGTTTCTTTTTCCATGGTAAATTGAATACTAGGATGTATACCATTTATAAAAACCAAAAACTCATGCAGGGCTTCTTCTCCATGTTTCCAAATAACAAATGTGTCATCTACATATCTATACCAAACTGAAGGTTTTTTAGGTGTATTTTGTAACGCTAATGTTTCAAATTTTTCCATATAAAAATTAGCTATAATAGGACTAAGGGGACTACCCATTGCTACACCTTTAATCTGTTCATAAGTTTCTGGTCCCAACAATTGTTCTATCTTAATGTTATAATCGTTCATATTTAATATAACAGTTGCATTACCTTTATCTGATTTTAATATTATTATACTTACAACATCTTTAACAATTTTTAACAAATATTACTACTGACGAAGATAACTGTAAGTGTTATCGAAACGTTTAGATTGTATAATTTAAAATATACCATTAAAAACCCCAAAAAAGATAAGTATTTTATTATGAGTCTTAATGGTGAAAGTTTACATTTTCATATTTCAGTCCTTTATGGGGAGGAAACTTATCGTTCTATCAGACAATTTGAAAAATTAAGGAAACGTAAAGCACAATTATTATTGTCACTCACTTTTTTATTACGATGCCGAGACCAAAAAATTATCCCAAAGTTTATCTATATTAAAAGAAATTTTAATAACAAACAAGCTAATAATATTTACAGAAGAACTGAAAATGCTCTTCTGTGTAATCAAATACATATTACTAGGAAGTTATTAGATAACACCGATAAAAATCTTTTACATTTACGTTTAGAAATCTCATCTATATTGAATCAAGAAGATTGGGATAAAATTGATTCTATAATGTTTAAATCTATGAGAATAAATTTTGGCATCTCATGTCAACGTCAGAAAGAAAAATTTAATAAATTATACAAACAAAATAATAGACCATCTGTTGATATCTGATAATGTTGTTTCAGATTATGCTATTGAAGCGCTTTCTAAAGGAGGAAATTTTGCGATAACACCAAGAGTAATACCTTTTGAAGATATAATTTCCAATATCGAAAACTCCATTAAATCATTACCTTTTGATGCTGCTAATGAAGTTAGATATAACACCGTTAACATATTACGTAAAACAAAACCTCCAAAGAGCAACTTATCCTTTCGTCAACGACGTGCTTTACTTGATCTTAAACGCAATGAAAGTATAATAATATTAAAATCAGATAAAGGTAATGCAACTGTTATATTAAATATGAACGATTATAACATTAAGATAGAACAATTGTTGGGACCAGAAACTTATCGTGAAATACCAAAAGATCCAACAAAAAAGTTTCTTTTAAAAACTAAAGAGCTGATTAAATTATCATCTATTCCTGAAGAAATAAAAAAGAAACTAACTAACTCTGAAGCTATTTCACCAAAACTATATGGCTTACCAAAAATTCATAAACCTAATATTCCTTTAAGGCCTATTCTTAGTGCAATTGGTTCTCTTACATATAGCCTTGCAAAACATCTTACATTTTTATTACAACCTCATATAGGAAAAACACCCCGTTACATTAAAAATTCTGCCAACTTTGTTGAAAAAATGCATACCTTCAAAATTGAAGAGGGTGATATAATGGTTAGTTTTCATGTTGTTTCACTTTTTACAAAAGTGCCTCTAAAAGAAACTATTGAATACATTGATCATCTTTTTCCAAAGGACATAACCATTCTTTTTCAGCACTGTCTTACTACAACTTATTTTCAGTGGAATAGTATATTTTATGAACAGATTGAAGGTGTAGCAATGGGTAGTCCCCTTAGTCCTGTTATAGCTAATTTTTATATGGAAAAATTTGAAACACCTAAAAAACCTTCAGTTTGGTATAGATATGTAGATGACACATTTGTTATTTGGAAACATGGAGAAGAACCACTGCATGAGTTTTTGGTTTTTATAAATGGTATACATCCTACTATTCAATTTACCATGGAAAAAGAAACTAATAGAAGTTTACCATTTCTTGACATATTAATATCTAAAAATAATAATTCACTACCTTTTAAGGTTTACAGAAAGCCGACACACACTGATAGATACCTTCATAAATAATCCAACCACCATCCACGTCAAAAAATTGGTGGAATTAAATCTTTAGTAGATCGAGCAATACGAATTTATGACCCTGAATTTTTGAAGGATGAATATAAATATTTAACAAAATCCTTACAAGATAATGGATATTCACTTACAGATATTAATAATGTTATTACACCTTCTAGGCGTAACCTTAAAGAAAAACCAGTTCTTAATGTTGGTACTGCTTTTCTTCCTTTTCTAACTAATGTTACAAATAGAATTAAAAAAATCCTAATTAGGTATGGCATTAGGACCATTTTTAAACCTTCAAGAAAAATTAAAGAACATTTAAGATCAGCTAAAGATGCGTCAAACCCTTTATCATCTTCCGGAGTGTATAAGTTATCTTGTTCATGTGGAAAAGTATACATCGGAACCACAAAACGTAGCTTTGATACAAGACACAAAGAACATATGAGATTTTGTAGATTAGGTCAACCAGAGAGGTCTGCAGTGGTTGACCATGCCCTAAATAATCTAAATCATGACATTCAATTTGACAATATGGAAATATTGTCAAGACAAGCTGATTATTATGTTCGTTTACAACGTGAAGCTATTAAAATATATAAACACCCTAATAATTTTAATAAACAAGAAGAAAATCTCCGTTTAAATAGGTTTTGGCATCTTATAATTAAAAAAAAGCGTAATGATTTGTCATAATTTTGATTGTAATTTTAACTTTTGGTATGTCTAGGTTTTTTGCTGTGTTTTTCCTAGATCTTGAAGCAAATGCTTTACCAATTATATGTTAAATTACCACAGCACTATAATTTAACATAAGTAGTTGAAATTAAATTAAATTTAAAAAATACAAAAAACGTTCTGCATTATACTTTTCATTGTTAATAACACATCCAATTATTGATAAAGACATCTCTTTGTTAGATTTAACCTTAGACCATTAAAACCTCTAGACACGGCGTATCGCAGTAGTGTGAAGCCAACATCATTCGAGCGGTGACGTCACTCGTGAGCAAGAACCTATTAATCACTTTTTTACACGTTTTAAAATTCCACTGACGTAAAGGCCATTTAACAATATTTCTAAGTTGTTTATTGTTTCATTTATCTAAATATAACGAATAACAAAAAAGATTAATAGTTATTACTTGGCATTTAAGACAAAAGAAACTCATTGATTGGAAAACAAAATGGTTTTGTTAATTTGCTTCATTCGATCTGTATGGTTATTTAAACATTCTGCCTTATGGTACAATCTTATGTTACAATAATAAAAACTAATGATTTTAATCAAATTTATGATATGATTTGATTCAACGTCGTGATCATACATGTGATCGTCTTGAGCATTAAAAACCGAATGCGAACATTACTTAGAATGTGTATTATTAATTTCGTCAATATATTTTTTCGTTTAATTTATTAGTTCTTTCCATTGCTCTTATTTGACTCTCAGCTACTTTACAAATATGAATGACATCGTCTGAGGTTGAGTTAAATACTTTCTCATATTACTGTAATTTTTAAAGTAGCTAATTTTGATTTCAGTGTTTCTAATTCAATTGCGTTTAAACAGATTTGACAGTCGATTTTTTCTTTACTTGTTTGACCACAAACCAGCTATATATTCTACAATGTCTGTAACATATAGTGACAATTCATTGGAATAATTTAGCTATCCAGGATGTCATCATCTTGATCTTCGACATTTTCTACTATATGGTCAATTGCATTAATTTTAACCTTTTCGTTGTACTCATTGCCAAAATAATTGTGGGTGTTTGCTCGATGCAATTCTTGAGTTGA
Source organism: Vesta saturnalis (assembly GCA_036346205.1). Taxonomy (NCBI): domain Eukaryota; kingdom Metazoa; phylum Arthropoda; class Insecta; order Coleoptera; family Lampyridae; genus Vesta; species Vesta saturnalis. The sequence continues at coordinate 4,975,093 of JARFJB010000793.1, forward strand.
ACCCTTTACACTTGTATCCATTAATAATCTTTTGTAAGCAGCTTGAAACTGTTTTGAGGTGGGATTGTTATTATGGCCTCCATGGCTTCTAATTGTACTGAAGAAAATTTCGAGGTGATCTTGGCACAGTTTGTGTCCGAAAGATACTAAACTACCATCTTAACATATTCCTTCCATATCCCAATATAGGACTTGAGACTTATTATTAGACCGACAAAGCCAGTTTTTCGTTGGGTTAGATACAGGCTCTCCATTTGTTGATGATTTAAGAGATTTTAAATATTCAATAGCTGCATATATTCTATCAAAAACTATGTCCTTGTTGTAATGCTGCAGGCTAGCCTTGAAATGTTTTGCCAATAAGTTGCGGCTATTTAGAATGTCAAAAATGTCGTTCATATAAATTACAAAGTTCTCTGTAGCTTCACTGTCTTTAAAATCATTGAATACATTGTTTCTCTTAAATATTGTAAAGCTTTAGCAACACTCAAACTAAAAGTCTGTAGCTAACTTGACTTCCATCTTCTCTTTGAACCAGTTTACATGTCTTCTTGTGATTTTTGTACCAAGATGTAGCCCTTCACGTTCTTGAACATCTACCAATTTTTCGAAAAACTCACTTGATGGGATCATTATTAGCATTAAACATAATTTTATGAGAACCAAGTGTGTTACGGATAAGCTTCAACATATGTGGAGGATCAAAAGAACATAAACTGGTTGTTTTGTAACTGGATGGAAAAATGTTTTTAGAGTTGACAGACGTGTCAGCTCAAGAAGCTTTCCATAGTTATATTAGTTGCAGCACCATCAAAAGTAATACTGACAATTGTAACTTCAGCTTCGTGTAGTATTGTTAAACACATTTTAACCAAATTGCTTTTTGTATTCGTGAGCCCATTGATTAAAATATCCTACTGGTAGTTTCCATCTGTCATTAACACTATTTATTAAGAAAACAATTGCTTCTTTAGCTTCTGGTAGTATCACTTTGAAGGTCACTGCCCATATCCACATATCTACAACATACTTATTTTTTAAATTCTGTTTTAATATAGATTAAATTAATATAGATATCATGCATTTCATAAAAATAGGTAAGTACATGCAGGCGGATGCAACATGAAAACCGTACCCTAATAATTTTTCTCCATTTCCTCCATCCCATTCTATTTTCTTACGTATCGACATTTCATCGACCATAAGAGCACAAATACAAAGTTTACCCTTTTCCTTCAATTCTAATACTTTTTGTTTTAAACCTTTACCGATTCCGCTTCAAAACCTGGACCACAGTCTACTGCCTGATACCATTTTTGTATAGTTCGTGGATGAGGAAGCATCTTAGCAAAAGTTGTTCTGACATAAGAATAAGCCTTGGGCGAGTAAAAGTTCAAAAGTAAGTGCAAAACTTTTAATTCAGGTGGGTAAGTTTTAGATTGCTTCGATTTTAACAATTGCCTACATATTATTTTAGCAGAAACAGGCATTGTGTCCTGCAAGAAAGTGAAAGAACGCAATATAATATACATATTATACCCAGGAACCAATTCAAACCCAAGAATGATTTAGTCATTAGAACATGCATTAATGTTATATTTATACAACCTTAGACCATTAGGTTTTAATGGTCTAATACAACTTTCATAGTATATTATTTTACTCTTGATTTACTTACGAAAGCATCAATGAAGAATCTCATCAATCATTCGCTGTTGTTTTAAATGCTCAATAAAGATTTAAAATTAGACACTTTTTAACAAGTTGTCTATTTTTTTGCTGTAATACCTTTACTTGCTACTGTTTCTCTGCAAGAGCATTTTTTAAACTAAGGCTGCATTGATCGTTGTTTGTAGATAATTGTTCTTTAAAATCACCTACATAGCAAAATCTTCTTTTTTTGACAGGAAGTGGAACAAGCGGTTCTGAAAAGGCTTCATCATTTGTTGCTATTTGTTTTTCAGTAATATCTTCGTCGTCACTTTTCTCATGTTGAACTGCACCTTTGCTTTCGGCGCTTTTCGCTTCCTAATTTTTTTTGTTAAATGACTCGGAAAATCAAAAATACTTGGAACAGCATGAGTTTTTAGATTTCTTTTTGAACTCCACGGACTAATATCAAAGCAATCATCTGTAAAATGCTTCGAACAAATTCTACTATATTTTGATGGTTGGAAACCCTTGCGACGCATTGCAATAATCCATTGCTTTTGAGTTGTAAATCTTGAGAAATCTGTGAATTATTGTTCTTATTTTATTAAAACAGTAATGCAAATAGTTATAAAAGTTAAGTTCATATTTTATAATACGGTGTAGCAAATTAAATTTAATTCTCTAATTTTCACTTAATTAGAAATAAAGAAAACTTACCCATGAAATGATATGCCTGAACCCTTTTACATCGTTCTGCACACTTATAAGCACTACACGATTGTACCATGATTAAATTTATTAACAATAATTAACGCAAATACAAACACTAAGAAACAGGCCTGTCTGCAACAGTCTCGTTTACGGCTTAAAGGAGCAGGTAGCCTTTTGCCCGCGACTGACGTCACAGACACCGAACGATGTTGGCTTCATTTCTGGGTATACGCTGAATTGCATACGCCGTGTCTAGAGGTTTTAATGGTCTAAGGATTTAACTGGGTTATTTTATTTGATGTGATGTTTGGATTTGTGAATGCTTCTATCATTTTCAAATTGAAGTTTTTCACAACTTTACACTTACATCATAACTCGATTAAATTTTGTTAAATGTGTTTTTTGGCTGACAAATTTCATTGTTAGCTTCCGCCGTAGAGAGTGTTCTGATTTGTCATCTTTAAGGCAGTTTAACAATATTTAATTTTTAATGACCTAGTTATTCTTTACTAAAATTTAATTTTATAGTTGGCTTTATACGTTTCTCAAACTGTTGTATTAATAACAGGCTGATGTTTATGTTTTAATATTTCAACTTTTACAAAATTGTTTACAATATCTTTAACAAATATTACTGCTGACGAAGATAACTGTAAGTGTTATCGAAACGTTTAGATTGTATAATTTAAAATACACCATTAAAAACCCCAAAAAAGATAAGTATTTTATTATGAGTGTTAATGGTGAAAGTTTACATGTTCATGTTCTCTTCTTGTGTTGTATATTGTATTGTATGCATGTGCGCTCGTGTGTTGCCAGTGCTTCGATTTATAATGCATTCATAGAATCACAAAAAATTATAAGGTAAACATTGAATTGTTTTTTCTTTGCTCGACTACTGTAATAAGTGTGTCTATCTAGCTCTTATTATTATTTCTTCTTCTCTCAAAACACGTGATCTCCGTATACTCAGTTTCAATATAAACCAATCTCATCATGATGACGGAATAAGCTATAGCCTTTTACGTTAAGCGTATGTTTCCTGGCCGTATCAACAGAAGTGTATGAAGTCTGGTGATAGTTGGTTTGATTCTAAAATGGTACCAGAAATCTGCATTTTGTGTGGCCAGACTATGGACACGGGCCGTCTGAGTAACGTGAAAAAAAAGGGATTAGAAATTTTTTTGCCAGTTAGCGTCGAAAAACAAGATAGACTAAACGTTAAATTCCGAGGAAAAAAGGTTATCATAGTGCATCTGGGGTGCAGGTAAGTTCAATCTATATTTGTAATTGCCTTGTTAAATAAATAGCCAGCATGATCATTTAAAATTGTGTAATTTACTGAATCAGCAAAATTTACTTCCAGAAACCGATACACAGAACCATGGCCCTTGGCAAAACGCGAAGTTGAAAACTCTCAACCCGAGATGCGCCCTACACTTCGCTCTACTGTCTGAAATTTTAACATAATAATTGGCAGCTTGTTCTGTGGTAATGAGAGGAAGTCTAAAAATAAAACACGCGAGGTACACGAGGTCACTACGCTACCTCTTAAATTAAAAGTGTTGGCACAGGCAGAAACAATAAACGAGGATTGGGGAGAACTTGTTCAAGTTCGAGTTTCTGGTGCTGCGGATCTTGTCGCAGCAGAAGCAAAATACCATACAAACTGTCACTTGAAGTTTTTTTCCAGTTCTAAGTTGGAAAGTATGGAGAAGAAAGATTGGGGTAAACATGCAGATTCACAGAAAGAAGAGGCTTTAATAAGCTATGTTTATTTCTTGAGGAGAATGATGACAGCCTATTCAGTTTGTCCGAATTAGAAGACTATCTGTAAACTCTCTGCAAGCAGCTTCAGTGCGAGCCGTACGGGCGTCAATACTTACGGGATAAACTATGTCACGAATTATGGGCTGTTATCGATCAAGACTTAATGCGCCCACTCAAGACTCAAGGTGGTCTTACTCACGGGCGAGGCATAACTGAGAGCTCTCTGGCACACTACATACACTCTTTCCCAGGTTGTCTCAAATCTGTGACGCCTTAGCAGAGTTTTGCACCGTTGCGTGTCAAACCACTGATCAGGTTAGTTAAAAGTCAAGGTGTAACTTTTATATTGTCACGTAATAATCCCAAGGATGTTTATTCCAGCATGTGGACCTTCGAGAATCTCGTCGTTCGGTAGATCCACGACATTAAAGTCTTCATTGAATGGGTGAAAATGAATTCCCCTTTCCAGAAATGTGAGTGTCTGCATTAGAAATTGTTGCCGATTCCAGAATTAACTGCAGTCAAGCACAGGAAATCGCTGTAAGAGGAATCGAAAGCATTATGGGAATGCCTTCTTCAGACATAAATATTTAACGCAAGAATAAAGTGAATCCACTTTCACTCGTGGAAGGAACACTGACCATTCGGGAGGAAATATTTCCAGTAAGCTCGAACCAACTGTTTCTTCGAAAGCTATGCGTAATGAAGAGTGACGAAGATAAGAAGGATTACTTCAAGTACGAACTCGCTCCCTGGCCACCAGCTCCCTTCGACGAGGCTTGTATGAGGAAGACTGACAAGTCCGCTTTTGCGAAGCTCTTCTTAACCTCAGATGTCAAATCTTTACCATCGTTGGAATTGACGACAATTCACGTCATTGATGGAGGATATCTTCTTCACGCTGCAATATGGCCAAATTTAGATGCCACGTTTGGAGGAATATGCAGCATGTATCAAAGACACGTCAGTGATAACTATCTGTCATCAGTCGTCGTTTTCAATGGTTATAGTGATCAACCAAGTACCAAAGGAGAGGAACAGCGACGTTGGACAGAAAGAAAGTTCTGTGCTGACATGAATTTTGATGAGAGTTACCGTTTCGCAATCAGATTAATCACAATGCTCACTTTGCACTTAGACGAGGCTGGAATACAAGTTCTACAAGCGAAAGATGACGCCGATGAATTAATCGTTAAAATCGTGCTTCAAATCGAAATCAGGTAAACAGGTCGTTCTAAATGGTATGGATATTGATCTCCTCGTCATGCTGCTTTCAAGAGCAAATCATGGAATAACATACATGGTTTATCCCAGTACCAGTAAAAGTCCAGCAAAACCGTATGACATCGCCAAAATTTAAGAAGACATTGGAAGCGACATGCACAATGTTCTGCTGTTTGCGTACGCTCTTACAGGTTGCGACAAAACATCAGCCATTTATGCTAAGGGGAAAAGAGGATATACACGCTTCTCCAAAAGAATGCTGCTCTGCGAGCAAAGATACAAATTTTCAACAGTCCAACGGCAACGTCTAAGCAATTAATTGAAGTAGGAGGTGAATGTATTTGAGCTATGTATCCTGGCGATCGTTCAGTCGACCTTCTGCGACTGCATCTGTATAATCGTGCCGTGTTTCGTCAGCCAGTAACAGCATCTTTCGAACTAGTTACGCTTCCACCTACCTCGGCAGCTCTTAAATAACACATCTTAAGAACGTACCGCCAGGTAACTCGTTAAACATTTCGTGTGTACAGCATTGTGTAATTTTTATAATTTGCAAGAAAGGATGGGCAATTGCCTTCAGCCAGATGACTGGGGATGGTGTTTTGTAGGAAATGCTGACATACCAATCCAGACAACCCTCTCACCAGCCCCCAGACACATTACTCGTGCTTATTTTCTGCAATTGCAAGTAAGACTGCAGATCAAGGTGTACTTTCAATCTCTCGGGACAAGCCTGCTCTGAATTGTGTGGTCATTGCAGGGGAATAAACTGCTTGAATAGAGCTGATTTCGAACTTGATTGCATAAAACGTGTGTATCAGCAACGTGTTGTACATAAATAATACAGTATAGGTTTCAAAATACAGTTATACGAGATACTATTGAAAATAAAACAAGAATACCATGCGTTAAAAACAGAAAAATTCACATTTCTTAAAATGGCGCGAAAACGGCCAACTTTTAGTAAATAATTATTCTGCAATAAATTGTTGGAAATTAAATTATCTTTAAAATGAGCTCTATTGCATAGAAATAGGTGTGATATTAACTGAGAAACGATTTTTTAGCGTTTGCCGGAAATTGCCCTCTTGTGACGTCATTATTTTGCATTTTGATGTTGTTCAGGGGGTTCGATAGTATGATTGCACTGGGCTATACGAGGTAGACAGAAATTGTATTTTCTCCTCTTAAAAGTGATGAACATTATTTAATATTTCTCCATATTGTCCTATCTTTTCCTATCTCTTTCGCTTCTGCAAGATTTAAGTACTGATTCTGATATAAGGCGACAAATCGTCCCGTATTATACGGGACAGTCCCTTTTTGAAGCACACCGTTTCGTATATGTAGTTATTCTAATAAATTACGTAAAGGTTTCGTATTTATAAAAAAGTCCCTTTCGTCCCGTTTCATTATTTAGAAAGAATTAACCAAGGTCTGGAAAAAACAGAAAAGATAGCGCAACCTTCAGATAAGACACAATAAGATGACATCACAAGTTTTACAATTTACGAGACTGATCTAGCACTTTTGTCGGCTTAAATAAATAGCGCACGATCCCTTTATAATGTAAATAATTCGTTAGTTAAGGTTAAGTGTTAATACATTTTTTTAAAATAAATAATCGTTATAGTGTAGTGCGTATTTGGAAAGTGAATATCTATTTATTAAAAAGACAGCCTCAGATAGTGATGTAAAGTGCTTAAAATGTTGTGCACAGTTTTCACTTGCACATGGTGGAAAGGCGGAAGTGCTCAACAGACATTTACAATTAAGGCCAATTCTCCTTAGAGCATCACTGAGCAGCGCAGCGCTCAGGAGCAAGTAGCGAAAAGCGGCAGAATTTTGTGGGGGTATGCTCACTGAAGCAGCGAAACTAAAATCATAAGCATTTACTTGCATGTTTTCCGGTGTGATGTATAGAGCAGACAGCGACGGAAGCAGTTCATCGTCGGATGATGATGTGCTTGTATTTTCCATGATACCCCGTGAACAAGAAAATAAGAAAATGAAACGAAAACGAAAAGAATACTGGATGCATGACATATCTCGTACAAGACTGGATGAAGGCAAATTTCATACACTCTTCAAACGTCTTCAAGACGACGAGCGAAAACTTATAAATATTATAAAATTCTTCAGTGAGGCGGAAATGTTTTAGTAGTTTTGCCCCTGTTGAGCAAAAATTCTAGCAAAGCATCAGTCTCTTCCAATCTCCGTTTCGATTGAACTTCTTTTTCTGAACGACTTCCCTTTCTGTCAGTTACATACTCTTTAAATATCTGGGGCAACATCTCAGTTGTCGTAGGATTAGAGTTCTTTCTCTTGTTCCGAAGAAGACATAGTTTTGTACTTGTAGTGCTTGAAGATGCAGAAGGATGTGAAAGTGGTGTAATCATCTTTATTGTTTTCGTCCTTATTCTCTTCAGTATTCATATCATTATTTGTCTTAATTCGTCTTGTGTGTCATTCAAGTGACCTTCCTCTCGGTCTGTATCTTCCCTTTCTTCTCCTTCAATATTTGAATGTGTTCTAATAATAAAACCATACCTTACATAATGTTCTCGCATTCTATTTTCAATATGAAAGGTTACTTACTCTCTGCTTTTCACATATGGCAAAAGAAATGATATCGTGTTCCAAAATCGTCACTTTCTGATTGCTTTAGCAGCCATCTCGCTTGCAGTGGTATTTTTCGCAGCTGTCTGAAAACCATCTCTTAAAGCTTTCCACCGCTATTTACAGACATCAGCTTGAAATGTAAAATAAATAGGGAGCTAATCTTTTTCGTATCATTAGCTTACAAATAATATAATTCTTCAGTAGGCATTCTTTGTTGTTACAGGTATCTGGCAACAGGTGGAGATTTTCAAAGTTTGTCGTTCAACTTTCGACTAAGTCACTCTACTGTGCACATCATCATTAATGATACTAGCAACATCGTATGGAAAGCTCTCTCAAAAACCTTTATCCCACGACCAACACAACAACTTCTAGGGTGCGCAAAGAAATTTGAAAGTATATGGAATTTTCCTAACTGTGTTGCGGCAATATATTGTAAACATATTACTATAGAAGCACCTGCAAAAAGTGGGTCTCTGTATTTCAATTACAAGAAAACGTTTTTTATCGTATTACTAGCTATGGTAGACGCCGAGTATAAATTTATTGCTGTTGACGTTGGTGCCTATGGAAAGAACAGTGACGGTATAATTTCATTCTAATATGGGAAAGGCTCTAAGGAATCAAACATTTGGAATGTCAGAATATCGACCACCAATAGAAAAAAGCGAAACCCTTCCATAGGTAATAGTAGGAGATGAATCGTTTCCTGCTAAGAAATACCTCCTACGTCCTTACTCAGGACTCCAATTGTCAGAGAATAGGATAATTTTTAACTGTCGATTTTCGAGAGCTCGGAGAATATCTGAAAATACTTTTCTGAATAAACTGCAGGTTCATCCAAAAAATTCAGATAAAATTGTGTTAGTCAACTTACACTTACACAACTTTCTTAGGAAAGTCTATGTTTTTATAAATACATTAGAAGACAAAAATTTACAAGATGAAACTCCAGTTCTTGAAAATTTATCTCCTGTAGGCGGAAGACCTTCTGATGTAGGTACGGTTCCTTGGCAGACGCAACAAATTAATGTTGGAATAGCGTGAACTCTTTCTTAATATATTATAAACTTATCTTACTTTAATAGACCACCTCTTGTTTAGTGCATAATTACTTATTGGGATATTTTATATTTGAAACCTACACCTGCCTAACCTCTAGACCTAACTTTATCACTTACCGGATTCATTTAAGTGATTCCCAATTTCCCTCCAGATATTATCCCTTCTAAGTTGGTTGTTGTAATTTCGATTACTCATATCATACAGTTCCTTGTAGTCAGACAAAAGCACTCTTAGTTTTTTCACCTTGTCGTCATTCGGCTTCGGCATTGTAATAATTACCACTTTTTACACGGAAAATTATTAGGATATCGATTTTAAACTAAAAACAAAGAGCTGTCGCTCTTGCAAATTCAATAAATATAATGACGAAACTGCTGATTCTGTTGCAAGCACATTCCTGACTGCTGCATATTGATAAGCAGTAAAGCAGCAAAAGACTACTCACCCGCAAATTCGAGTTTTGCTACATTTTGAAGTGACGTGAAGCGCTGCGCTGCGCTAACTTAGTGAGAACGGTTGTACTAAATAACCACTTGAGCGCTGCGACGCGCTGCCCAGTGACGCTCTAATGCTTTCGTTCCTGTAATAGAACCTAATCTAAAAGTATTGTGTGTAACATTTTACAAAAAGAATCATTAAGCTCCATACAAAATGACCTTAGAACTGCCAATTTTGTAACATTATATCCCGATTGTTCAAATAAATCACGGGAGCGTACAAATTTGTCCTATACCCGTAAGACATTCTATGAAATACCGACTGTTCAAATCACGGGAGCAAGTAAAACTGTTGGACGATCAAGATCTTCCAGGTGAAACTTTAGTCATTATACCCGAATATATTATTGAAACGGTTGACCAATACGAATTAACAATAGAAGTAATGGCAATATGCACTGACAACATGAGTTATAATTTTGGAGGACCAGCAAGACGTGGTTATGGTGACCACTTATGTGAAAAGGAAATACGGAAAATGAACGCATCGCCCGAAGAGTCGAAGGGGTACCAAATATTCCTCAGTAAGGAGGAGGGAAGGGAGAAATTTTTTTTAAATGAGATACTAAATTATGAGTTTTTACGCTCTCACGAAACGTTACTCATTTGCGTATTTTTCCATTGAATCTGAGCGATCTTGGAGATAGTTAAAAAAATACGTTTTGTCATTAAAAATCCTTTTGAAGCTCTTACAGTAAGGCTAGTTTTTTCCCTGGACCAAATTTTATTCATACCAGAAAAAATTGTTTCCGTGGCGGCGTTGGATCTCAGTAAACACATGCACATTTCACATTTTTGTATATTTTTTAATGCACACAATTTCATCAAAAAGTTCCGAATCATCTACATAAATACCAGGGTGTTGTTTTAGAAAAACAATAATTGAGTTTCCAACATCTCAACACAGAGGTTCTTTTTAACAACACCGAACGAAACACTTGCGAATCTTCTAAGTGTTGAGTCTACTTATCCAAATACACTATACAAGCAGTATCAAACATGGTCACTGACGTTTTAAATTAAGTTACGGCTAGGTCTTCTTCATTTACCAAAGCTGCTAGCATAGTATTAACTTAATTTGGAAAAAAAGACTTTAATTTTTCTGTCGCTTTAAATTTGATAGAACCATGTATACTTCTAGCGTTGAAGATTTTTCAGATTCCACTTACAGCACACATTTATGAAATGTAGAAGCTTATGAGTGAGCCAAATTGTTTTGGAGAGAGAAAGTAACTCTGTAACGGTTTGAACATTCTTTATATTTTTTTTATCAAAGATAACAACGCGAATCATCTGGTTTTACTGTACCAAACTCGAACAGTATAAATGTAGAAATAGCCATTGATGAATACAGTTATGAAGGGTATGAGCAGCACAGTTCACCCCAACTAAACGTCTTTTAAGTAACTGCTGAAACACCATGTCTCGCTGCTCCTTCAATATTGCAATTTGTGTTGTCAGCGCACATTGCCATTACTTTTGTTGTTAATTCGTATTTATCAACCGTTTTAATAATGTATTCGGATATAATGTGTGAAGTTTCACCTGGAAAATCTTGAACTTCCAAAAGTTTTACTTGAATGCCCTTGTCTTTCATAAAATATCCTATGAGTATAGGACAAATTTTTACGCTCCCGTGATTTGAACAATCGATACAGATTGTTACAGCCGACCGTTCCAAAATCACTTTGTATGGCGCTTAAGGAACACTTTTATCTTTCAGATTTGGTTCTAGTACATGCACATCTTTGTTGGAAGCAATTTTTTATTAGCTTACTAGTGCAATCCATAAAACGAAGGGACTGACTGTGGATCACGTTGTGGTATGACCAAGTACATACATTCAATCGCAGCTAGCTTTTGTCCTTCACTTCCAAATGTGTCCTTTCGAAAAAAATACTAGAAATAGCAGTAGCTGCCTTTTTATGCTTATGAGTCGGTATGTATTGAACAATATCCGCCTTTCTATCATGTGCAAGTGAATACTGTGCACAACATCTTAAGCACTTTACATCACTATCTGAGGTTGTCTTTTTAATAAATAGATATTCATTTTCCAAATATCTAATGAATGTACATTTTCTATTGGCATTTTCTGATTGTCTTCCATCCTAGACACACACTACACTATAACGATTATTTATTTAAAAACAGTTATTTATTAACACTTAACCCTAACAAACGAACTATTAAACAATATTTATTTACACGCACCGGTATATTTATTTTCCACACGTACAAGACACCGTCGTAAGCAAATTCTTTTCGCGCTAGACCTGATATGGGCCGCGCCCTATTTATTTAAGCCAACAAAAGTGCTAGAACAGTCTCGTAAATTTTAGAACTCGTGATGTCATCCTATTTTGCCTCATCTGAAGGTCGCGATATCTTTTTCGTACTTTCTAGACTTATATTAAGTCCTTCTAAACAATGAAACGTCAGAAACGGGACAAAAACGGATTTGTTTATAAATACGAAACATTTACGTAATTAAAAAATTGACAGCTTGACTAATAATAAATTATTATAAGATTTTGGTATGAACGAAAAGTTCAAAAGTAAATATGTAATTAAAAATTGTCTTAATTTTATTAAATACATAAAGAAAAAGCTTACATCGAGTAGGATTTGAACCTACGACATGTACTTTGCTAGAGTACTGCTCTAACCAACTGAGCTATCGAGATACAAGCCCCAATAGATGTAGATTTGTCTTTATGCATATAGAACTGATGTAAATTCTAAATATAATTATAAGGTAACCTTTTTTTTATGTATTTAATAAAATTAATACAATTTTTAATTACATATTTACTTTTGAACTTTTCATTCATAACAAAATCATATAATTTAATATTAGTCAAGTTGCTTTGGTATGTGTGAATTCTTGCGATGTTGCAGGCTCATATTCCATTGATATAAGTAATTTCACTGTAATCTCATTATATTTAGAATTTAAATCAGTTCTACATACATAAAGACAAAATTTACATCGATTGGGGCTTGTATCTCAATAGCTCAGTTGGTAACAGCGGTACTCTAGCAAAGTACATGTCGTAGGTTCAAATCCTACTCGTTCATCACAAAATCTTATAATAATTTATGTAATTTATTAAAATAATTACATACGCGAAATCATTTCCTTAGAAAAGAGACTGTCCCGTATAATACGGGGCGAATAGTCACGTTAGACATGGCCAAAATAACGTTTTTCATAAAGTCCAGCAGTTACGTAAAAGACCTTTAGTTGGGGTGAACTTCGCTGCTCATATCCTTCATAACTGTGTTCAAACATCATCAGAGGGCTTGCCTATTGACATCGAATCCATTATTGTAAAAATCAGTGGCTATTTATACACTTACACTGTTCGACTTGAAAAATTAAAAGAAATTTCTGAGTTAGTTAATGTTGAATACCAAAAACCAGATGGTTAGCGTTGTTACCTTCGAAGAAAGAGTATTAAAAATGTTCAAACCGTTACAAGAATTATGTCCCAGATTGATTCTTAATAGTTTTAAAAACAATTTTTTTTGAAGTTGGGCTATGGTTTCTTCACGCACAAGCTTTTACATTTCATAAATGTGTGCTGCAAGTGGAATCTGAAAAATCTTCAATGGTAGAAGTATATACATGGTTCCATCAAATTTAAAGCAATAACTAATACAACGGAAAAATGAAGTCTTTTGCCAAACGAAGTCAACACTATGCTAGTAGCTTTAGTAAATGAAGGATAAAACCTAGCCTTAACTCAATTTGAAACGTGAGTAACCATGTTTTATACTACTAGTGCAGGCTAGTTGAATAAATGGACGCGATCCTTTGAAGATTCTCATGAATTTTGATGGGTGTCGCTAAAAAAATAACCTGTATGGCCAGATGTTGAAAACCCATTAAGTGTTTTACAAACACAACACCCTAATATTCATATAGATGACTCGGAACTTTCTGATGAAATTGTGTGCATTAAAAAATATACAACAAGTCAAAAAATAAAAGAGTTTCTGTTTGTATTGACAAACAATGGGTCGAACTTTTTAACCACTTCAAGAGTGAAGTGAAGGTACTACAAAACAACATATGAAAAATTTTTGAAATGTGCATGTGTTTTTTTTTCGGATATAATAAAAAATGGACCAGCAAAGGAACTGGGCTTACTGTAAAAACTTTACAGGACTTTTAATGACAAAACATAATTTTAAAATTAGTTACCCCTCAGATCCTTAGGGTGATGCGTCCATGTTTCGTATTTCCTTTTTGGTCACCTTATTCTTACACTCACTATTATCCCTGAAACTCCTTATCTTTCTCTCGTTAATCACGCTCTGTACTGCGTTCAACCACTACTTTCGAGGCCTACCACGCCTAGTCTTACCCCTAACATCACTTATGGTGCCACTTCCATACCGTACTGACGGAAAAAACACGATATTGTGTTTCGCCCGTTTCGCACTTATTCTCATACTCCTACGTTTCCGTATGGTCCATATACTGCCAGTAACTTTCCTTCAATGTATCAGTAAAAATTGTATCTAAATACAATCTCGTCATACAGAGTTAACACGATCTCTTTTTCATATTCACGATTAAACATTACGGCCTTTGTTTTGTTCAAGTTTACTTGTAAAGCCATACTCTATGAGACTTCATCAAGCTTCCTCAGAATTATTTGCAGCTCCTTCGGGTTTTGACTTACTATAATTATATAATCAGCATAAGCCAGAACTCGTACATTACGTCACTAACTATGAAGACACTTGCATCAGTACATACTTTCCTAACACATTTATCCATTAATACAACTACAGTGACATCACGCAGTCTTGTATACCTCCTTGCTGTATTTTGAAGTATTCACTCAAGCTCCCACCATGACATAAGCATGGCCACAAACAGATACTAATTTTATTGTGTTTAATCGGTATCTACTCATTGCATACTCACTTAAAATGTGTCATAGGTTCAGCCGATTCAGTTGGTATTTAAGAGGTCTTTGTATAAAAAAGTTATCCATTACAAGTTCATTGATAAACGTAATATCGAGTTACACAAGGGAATTAATTATTTTAAACACGGTATAGACGTGTGCGGGTGTGTGTGTGTGTGTGTGCGCGTGTGTGTGTGTGTATGTGTGTGTGTGTTGTGTGTGTGTGTGTTTGTGTGTGTGTGTGTGTGTTGTGTGTGTGTGTGTGTGTGTGTTGTGTGTGTGTGTGTGTGTGTGTGTGTGGTGTTGGTGTGGGTTGTTGTGGTGGGGGTGGTGGAGGTGAGTGTGGAGGGGGGTGAGGTGTGAGGGAGTGTTGGGGGGGGTGTGAGTGTGAGGTGGGTGGTGTGTGGTGTGGGTGGGTGTGTAGTGTGTGAGTGGGTGGTGGGGTGGGTGGAGGGGTGAGTGTGGGGTGTGAGGTGGGGTGTGAGTGTGAGGGTGGGTGGGGTGGGTGAGTGGTGAGGGGTGGAGGTGGTGGTGGAGGAGGTTGGGGTTGGTGGTGTGAGTGTGGGGAGTGGTGGTGATGTGTGAGTGTGGGTGTGGTGTGAGTGTGGTGGGTGTGGGAGTGTGAGTGTGGGTGTGGGTGGGGGGTGTGAGGTGTAGGGGGAGGTGGGTGGGGTGTGGAGGTGGGTGTGGGGAGTGTGGGGTGTGTGGAGGGAGTGGGTGGGGAGTGTGTGGGTGTGGGTGTGAGTGTGGAGTGTGGGGGTGGGTGTGGGTGGGGGAGGTGAGTGTGGGGTGGGGGGGTGGGGGGTGTGAGTGGGGGAGGTGGGGGTGTGGGGTGGTGGTGTGGTGTGGGGGGGGGGTGTGGGGGGGGTGGGGGGGTGGGGTGGGAGTGGGGGTGTGAGTGTGGGGGGGAGGTGGGTGTGGTGGGAGGTGTGGGTGGTGGGGAGGTGAGTGTGAGGGGGTGGTGGTGGGTGTGAGGGGGGGTGGGGGGGAGGTGGAGTGTGAGGTGTGGGGGGGGGAGGTGGGGGGGTGGGGGGGGGTGGAGGGGGGTGGTGTGGAGTGTGTGAGGGGGGTGAGGTTTTTTTTTTTTTTTTTTTTTTTTTTTTTTTTTTTTTTTTTTTTTTTTTTTTTTTTTTTTTTTTTTTTTTTTTTTTTTTTTTTTTTTTTTTTTTTTTTTTTTTTTTTTTTTTTTTTTTTTTTTTTTTTTTTTTTTTTTTTTTTTTTTTTTTTTTTTTTTTTTTTTTTTTTTTTTTTTTTTTTTTTTTTTTTTTTTTTTTTTTTTTGTGTGGTGTGGGTGTGGTGTGGTGGGGGTGTGAGTGTGTGGGTGTGGTGTGGTGGTGGTGTGTGTGTGTGTGGTGTGTGGGGTGTGGGTGGAGGTGTGTGGGTGTGGGGTGTGGGGTGGAGTGTGTGGTGTGTGGTGTGGTGTGGGTGTGGTGTGTGTGGTGTGGGTGTGGAGGGTGTGTGGGTGTGTGGGGTGGTGTGTGGGTGTGTGGTGTGTGGGTGTGTGGGTGGTGTGTGGGTGTGTGGTGTGTGGTGTGTGGTGTGTGGGTGTGTGGGTGTGTGGGTGTGGGTGTGGTGTGGGTGAGGTGGGGGTGGGTGTGAGGTGTGGGGTGTGGGGTGTGAGTGTGGAGTGTGGAGGTGTGTGGGGGGGGTGTGGTGTGTGGTGGGTGAGGGTGGGGGAGGTGTGTGGTGGGTGGTGGTGTGTGGTGTGTGGGGTGGAGTGGAGTGTGTGGTGTGGTGTGTGGGTGTGTGTGTGGTGTGTGGGGGTGGGTGTGGGGTGTGGGTGTGAGGTGTGGTGTGTGTGTGTGTGTGGGGGAGGTGTGAGGTGTGGTGTGGGTGTGTGGTGTGGTGTGTGGGTGGTGTGGGTGTGTGGTGTGGGGTGTGGGTGGGGTGTGGTGTGGGGGTGTGGTGGGAGGTGTGTGGGGTGTGTGGGTGGGTGTGTGGGTGTGGTGGTGTGGGTGTGGGTGTGAGGTGTGGGTGTGTGTGTGGAGTGTGTGAGGTGTGGGTGTGTGGGTGTGGGGTGTGTGGGTGTGAGTGTGTGAGTGTGTGGGGGGGGGTGGAGTGTGGAGGTGTGGGGGTGGGGGTGGGGTGTGGTGTGGTGTGGTGTGTGTGTGAGTGTGGAGGTGTGGGTGTGTGGTGTGTGGGGGTGGGGTGTGGTGTGGGTGTGGGTGTGTGTGTGTGAGTGTGTGGTGTGGGTGTGGGTGTGTGTGTGTGTGTGTGGTGTGGGTGTGAGGTGTGAGTGTGGGTGTGGTGTGAGTGTGTGGTGTGGGTGTGTGGGTGTGGTGTGTGGTGGGTGTGTGGTGTGGGTGGTGGTGTGTGGGTGGAGTGTGTGGTGTGTGGTGGTGTGTGGGTGGTGAGTGTGTGGTGTGTGGGGGGTGTGGGTGTGGGTGGTGGAGGGTGTGGGTGTGGGTGTGGGTGTGTGTGGTGTGTGGTGTGTGGTGGGGGGGGTGTGGAGTGTGTGGTGTGTGGTGTGGGTGTGGTGTGGTGTGTGGGTGTGTGTGGTGTGTGGGGTGTGGGTGTGTGTGTGTGTGGTGTGTGTGTGTGTGAGTGTGTGAGTGTGGTGGTGGTGGGTGTGGAGTGTGTGGTGTGTGAGTGTGTGAGTGTGTGAGTGGTGGATGTGTGGAGTGTGTGAGTGTGTGAGTGTGGGGGGTGAGTGTGTGGAGTGTGTGAGTGTGTGGTGATGTGTGTGTGAGTGTGTGAGTGTGGAGGGAGGTGGGAGTGTGGAGTGTGAGTGTGTGGGGAGTGTGTGAGTGTGTGAGTGTGAGGGTGGAGTGTGTGAGTGTGTGAGTGTGGTGAGTGTGTGGGTGTGTGTGTGAGTGTGTGGTGTGGGTGTGAGTGTGTGAGGTGTGGTGTGTGGTGTGTGAGTGTGTGGGAGTGTGGTGGGGGTGAGTGTGTGAGTGTGTGGTGTGTGGTGTGGGTGTGAGTGTTGGGGTGTGGAGTGTGTGGGTGTGGTGTGGTGTGTGGTGTGTGGGTGTGGAGTGTGAGTGTGTGGTGTGTGGTGTGTGGGTGTGGTGTGGGGGTGGGTGTGGTGTGGGGGGTGTGGTGTGTGGTGTGTGGGTGTGTGGTGTGTGAGTGTGGGGGTGTGGGGTGGGTGTGAGGTGTGGGTGTGTGGTGGGTGTGGTGGTGGTGTGTGAGTGGGGTGGAGTGTGTGAGTGTGTGGTGGTGAGTGTGGTGTGAGTGTGTGGGTGTGGGGGTGTGTGGTGTGTGAGTGTGTGAGGGTTTGGGTGTGGGTGTGTGGGGTGTGTGGTGTGGGGTGTGTGAGTGTGTGGTGTGGGTGGTGTGTGGGTGTGTGGTGTGGGGTGGGTGTGTGGGTGTGTGGGTGTGGGTGTGGGTGTGGTGTGGGGTGGGGTGTGGGTGTGGTGTGAGTGTGTGGTGGGAGGTGTGGGTGTGAGTGTGGGGTGTGGTGTGGGTGTGGGTGTGTGGGTGTGTGGGTGGGTGTGGTGTGGGGGGGTGTGTGGGGTGTGGGTGGGGGGGAGTGTGTGGTGTGTGGTGTGTGGGGTGTGGTGTGGTGTGGTGGTGTGTGGTGTGAGTGTGTGGGTGTGGGGTGTGGGGGGGGGGTGGGTGTGGTGTGTGGGTGTGGTGTGGGGTGTGTGAGGGTGTGGGGGGAGTGTGTGAGTGTGGGGTGGAGTGTGTGAGGTGTGAGGTGTGTGTGGGGGTGTGGGTGTGTGGGTGTGGTGTGGGGGTGGTGGTGGTGGGGGGTGTGGGTGTGTGGTGTGGTGTGGGTGGGGGGGGTGTGGTGTGGGTGGTGGTGTGTGAGTGTGTGGTGTGTGGGTGTGGTGAGGTGTGGGGGTGAGGTGGGGTGTGAGTGTGTGGGTGTGAGTGTGTGAGTGTGTGTGGTGTGGGGTGTGTGAGTGTGTGGGTGGGTGTGTGGTGTGTGTGTGTGAGGTGTGGTGGTGAGTGTGTGGGTGTGGGTGTGTGAGTGTGGGGTGGGGTGGGGTGGGGTGTGAGTGTGTGGTGTGGTGTGTGAGGTGGGGTGGGGGTGGGTGTGAGTGTGGGGTGTGGGTGGGTGGGTGTGGTGGGTGTGTGGTGTGTGGTGTGGGGTGGAGTGGTGTGGGGGGGGTGTGTGGGTGTGGGTGTGTGGTGGGGGTGTGGGGGTGGGGGGGTGTGTGGTGTGTGAGTGGGGGTGTGTGGTGTGTGGGGTGTGGTGTGTGGTGTGTGAGTGTGGGTGTGGTGTGTGGGGGTGGTGTGTGAGTGTGTGGGGTGGAGGGGGAGTGTGTGGGTGTGGTGTGTGTGTGGGTGTGTGTGTGGGTGTGGTGTGTGGTGTGGGTGTGTGGTGTGTGGGTGTGTGGTGTGGGGTGTGGTGTGTGGTGTGTGGTGTGGTGTGTGGGTGTGGGGTGGTGTGGGTGTGTGGTGTGTGGTGTGGTGGGGTGTGTGGTGTGTGGGTGTGTGGTGTGTGGTGTGTGGGGGTGGTGGTGTGTGGTGTGTGGTGTGTGGTGTGGGTGGGGGTGTGTGAGGTGTGGGTGGTGTGTGGGTGTGTGGTGTGTGAGTGTGTGGGTGTGGTGTGTGGGGTGTGGTGTGGGGTGTGTGAGTGTGTGAGTGTGTGAGTGTGTGGGTGTGTGGGGTGTGTGGGTGTGGTGTGGGAGTGTGTGGGTGTGTGAGGTGTGTGAGTGTGTGGTGTGGTGTGTGGTGTGGGAGTGTGGGTGTGTGGTGTGTGGTGTGAGTGTGTGGTGTGTGGTGTGGAGGTGTGGTGGTGTGTGGGTGTGTGAGTGTGAGTGTGTGGGGTGTGTGAGTGTGTGAGGTGTGTGGGTGTGTGTGGGTGTGGTGTGTGGTGTGTGGTGTGTGTGTGTGAGTGTGTGGTGTGTGGTGTGGAGTGTGTGGTGTGAGTGGTGGTGTGAGTGTGTGGTGTGTGGTGTGTGGGTGTGTGGAGTGTGTGGGTGTGTGTGTGTGGAGTGTGTGTGTGTGTGAGTGTGTGGTGTGAGTGTGTGAGTGTGTGAGTGTGAGTGTGTGAGTGTGTGGTGTGTGAGTGGTGGTGTGTGAGTGTGTGAGTGAGTGTGAGTGTGGGGTGTGTGGTGTGAGTGTGTGAGTGTGGTGAGTGTGTGAGTGTGTGGTGTGAGTGTGGAGTGTGTGGTGTGTGAGTGTGTGTGTGTGTGGTGTGAGTGTGTGAGTGTGAGTGTGTGGGTGTGTGAGTGTGTGAGTGTGTGGTGTGTGAGTGTGTGAGTGTGTGGTGTGGTGTGAGGGGTGTGAGTGTGTGGGTGTGGTGTGTGAGTGTGTGAGGTGGAGTGTGTGAGTGTGTGAGTGTGGGTGTGTGAGTGTGAGTGTGTGAGTGTGTGAGTGTGTGAGTGTGTGGTGTGTGAGTGTGTGGAGTGTGAGGTGTGGGGTGGGTGTGGGAGTGTGTGGAGTGTGGGGTGAGTGTGGGTGTGTGAGTGTGTGGGTGTGTGGGTGTGTGAGGTGTGAGTGTGTGTGTGTGTGTGAGGTGTGTGAGTGTGTGGGGGTGTGAGTGTGTGAGTGTGTGGTGTGTGAGTGTGTGGAGTGTGTGAGGTGTGAGGTGTGTGTGGGAGTGTGTGGGTGTGTGAGTGTGTGAGGTGTGAGTGGGAGTGTGTGAGTGTGGTGTGTGAGTGTGTGAGTGTGAGTGTGGTGGTGTGTGAGTGTGTGGTGTGTGAGTGTGTGGGTGTGTGGGTGTGGTGAGTGTGTGAGTGTGTGAGTGTGAGTGTGTGAGTGTGTGTGGTGAGTGTGTGAGTGTGTGAGTGTGTGAGTGTGGAGTGTGTGAGTGTGTGGGTGTGTGAGTGTGTGAGTGTGAGTGTGTGAGTGTGAGTGTGTGGTGGGTGTGGGTGTGGGGGGTGAGTGTGTGAGTGTGGGAGTGTGTGGTGTGTGGGTGTGTGGTGGTGTGTGGAGTGTGTGAGTGTGTGAGTGTGGGTGTGGAGTGTGTGTGTGAGTGTGTGAGTGTGGGTGTGTGTGTGGTGTGTGAGTGTGTGAGTGTGAGTGTGGAGTGTGTGGTGGAGTGTGGTGGTGTGGGTGTGGTGGTGTGTGTGAGTGTGTGGGGTGTGAGTGTGAGTGTGTGAGTGTGTGAGTGTGTGAGTGTGGGTGTGGTGTGAGTGTGTGAGTGTGGGTGGGTGTGTGGAGTGTGTGAGTGTGTGAGTGTGTGAGGGTGTGTGGGTGGGGGTGTGGTGTGGGAGTGTGTGAGTGTGTGTAGTGTGTGAGTGTGGGTGTGGGTGGAGTGTGTGAGTGTGTGTGTGTGGTGTGTGAGGTGTGAGTGTGTGAGTGGAGTGTGTGAGTGTGTGAGTGTGTGAGTGTGTGAGTGTGTGTGTGGTGTGGAGTGTGTGGGTGTGAGTGTGTGGTGTGGTGGGTGTGTGAGTGTGGAGTGTGTGGGTGTGTGAGGTGTGTGAGTGTGTGAGTGTGTGAGGTGTGTGAGTGTGTGAGTGTGTGAGGTGTGTGGAGTGTGTGAGTGTGTGGTGTGTGAGGTGTGTGTGAGTGTGTGTGTGTGTGAGTGTGTGAGTGTGAGTGTGTGAGGTGTGTGTGAGTGTGTGAGTGTGTGGTGTGTGGTGTGTGAGGTGTGTGGAGTGTGTGAGTGTGTGAGGGGGTGTGTGAGTGTGTGGTGTGTGGGGTGTGTGAGGTGTGTGAGTGTGTGGGGTGTGTGGGGTGTGGTGTGTGGTGTGTGTGAGTGTGTGTGAGTGTGGAGTGTGTGGTGTGTGGAGTGTGTGAGTGTGAGTGTGTGTGGAGTGTGTGGGTGTGTGAGTGTGTGAGTGTGGGGTGTGTGAGGTGTGGAGTGTGTGAGTGTGTGGAGTGTGTGAGTGTGTGGTGTGTGAGTGTGAGTGTGAGTGTGTGAGGTGTGGGTGTGTGAGTGTGTGGAGTGTGTGAGTGTGTGAGGTGTGTGGAGTGTGTGAGTGTGAGGTGTGTGAGTGTGTGAGTGTGTGTGTGTGGTGTGTGTGTGAGTGTGTGAGTGTGGTGTGTGAGGTGTGTGGAGTGTGTGAGTGTGAGTGTGTGAGTGTGTGAGTGTGAGTGTGTGGTGTGTGGAGTGTGTGTGAGTGTGTGGTGTGTGAGTGGTGAGTGTGGAGGTGGGGTGTGTGGAGTGTGTGAGTGTGAGTGGAGTGTGGTGTGTGAGTGTGGAGTGTGTGAGTGTGGGTGAGTGTGTGAGTGTGTGGGTGTGTGAGTGTGTGGGTGTGAGTGTGTGAGTGTGTGTGTGAGGTGTGTGAGGTGTGTGAGTGTGAGTGTGTGGTGTGAGTGTGTGAGTGTGTGTGTGTGTGGTGTGTGGGTGTGTGGAGTGGTGAGTGTGTGAGTGTGTGAGTGTGTGAGTGTGTGTGGAGTGTGGGTGTGTGAGGTGTGTGGTGTGTGGTGTGTGGGTGTGGAGTGTGTGAGTGTGTGGAGTGTGTGTGGTGTGGGTGTGAGTGGTGTGTGGGTGTGTGGGTGTGAGTGTGTGAGTGTGTGAGGTGTGTGAGTGTGTGTGTGTGTGTGTGGGGGTGTGTGTGGAGTGTGTGGGTGTGAGTGTGGAGTGTGTGAGTGTGTGGGTGTGAGTGTGTGAGTGGGTGTGAGTGTGTGGTGTGTGGTGTGTGAGGTGTGTGGAGGTGTGGAGTGTGTGAGTGTGTGAGTGTGTGAGTGTGTGAGGTGTGGAGTGTGTGAGTGTGAGTGTGTGGTGGGGTGGAGTGTGTGAGTGTGTGTGGTGTGTAGGTGTGTGGTGGTGTGAGTGTGTGAGTGTGTGTGGTGTGTGAGTGTGTGAGTGTGTGTGTATGTGTGGTGTGTGTGAGTGTGGAGTGTGTGAGTGTGGTGAGTGTGGAGTGTGTGGTGGTGTGTGGTGTGGTGTGGAGTGTGTGAGTGTGTGAGTGTGTGGGTGTGTGAGTGTGAGGTGTGAGTGTGAGTGTGGGTGTGTGAGTGTGTGAGTGTGTGTGTGTGTGGGTGGTGTGTGTGTGTGGTGTGAGTGTGTGGTGGGGTGTGTGTGTGTGGGTGTTGAGATGTGTGGAGAGTGGGAGTATGCAGTGTGAGGTGTGATCTGCAGTCTGAGTGTGAGTTGCGTGTGCGGGTGTGAGTTTACGTGTGGGTGTGCGTGTGCGTGTGCGTGTGCGTGTGTTTTAAGTTCAGATTTGTATTCATTAATGTTTGATACATGTAAATGAAGGTAGAATTGTGGTTTTACAATATTCGTTTAGAGAATGTGTCTTATTTCCAAAAATATGTTAACATTTTTTTTCATTGTGTCAATAGAGTCACATTCTAAGAACTAATGCATGGTCTTTGTTTATACAGCACAACATATCAAAATTTAATTTTTGAGATCGTTTTTGCTTTTATATTGGATGAATTCTCTCATTATTCTCCCATTGATTGCTCCCATCATATACGCTTTCGGGTTCTTAACTATTCTCTTTTCTTTTCTTTCAGCTATGTATAGTCTGTATATAGAGGCTTCTGCTGTATTCAATAAGTAGATGCTATTGTTATTTTAATTTGTTTTACTCATGATACTTTTGTAGGTTTGTCCTGTTAGTTTTTGGTGCAATTCCTCTACTCATTTCCCTATAGAGGTTGCCTTTATGCAATTCAGCATAATGTAATGTGTGTGTGTGTGTGTGTGCGCGCGCACGCGCGCGTGCGGGCGGGCGGGAAGGCGGGCGTGCATGGGTGTGTTTCGTAGAAAATGTTTGTAGGTGTTTTATGAGTTAACCCCAGTGATTTTTTGAGGTGTAGTTGGAAGGGTATTCAGGGAGGGACGTAAACCTTAATAAACATGTACGACGGTACCATAAACTAACGGCAACTGTTGCTAGTAGGTAATCCTAAACAAAAGCGGTTAATGCCCCTTATTGTGACACCAGACAATTGCTAAAAACGGGTTTTGGCTTAGTTTGTTTGTATTTATATACACAGTAATTTGTAAACAAACTCTAAATGAAACTTATTTAAAATATTTTAAGAATTAGTATACATGCACATGCAAAATTCGAAGAATACAAAGTCAAAGGTAACCCGTAAACCCTACTTTGAGAATTTAGAAATTGAAAAAGGATTTATTACAGCATATCAGGTTATTAGGAATAATAAGGAATAATCTATAGTAGTATGACGTAAATATAAATAATTTTTTAGATAAAGTTATTTTGTTGTTTTTAGTTAAGTTAATCCAGTGAGATCTACATTACAATAATTATTATATATTCTTATTTTTAAGTTAAAACGGCGTGGTAATCTCAATATTATTGTATGTTGAATGATGAATAATTGCATATCCAGAGAGAATTGCTTGGTTATTTGCTAAGAGGAATGAATGAAGTGATCAAAGGAGTGTTTAATTTTATTTTTTGACTCACATGTTTTGATGAGTATGAATTTTAATTAACCACTTTTTTAATTATAAAAAAATAAAAATATGATAATCTAAATATATAAAAAGAGCCAGTCATTTGGCCAGGTGTAGTATTCCAGCTTATCGTTTTGGTATCTCTGTTCTATATACTATTGGCGTTACCAATTAAACATGACAAGATGTATATGTTCACGTCAAGATTAGAGATATCTTGTAAGTCTATTTTTGGGATCTAAACATATAAATAAACTCTAGCTCGTCGCCCCAAACATTTGAGTGATGATTCGGCTAAAAAAGAAATCAATACAATCCTATTCATTCATAAACTGTTGAAAGATACTGTTTATTTTTACACGACAACTTTAACGATTATATCACAGGGTATCATTTTTTAAACTTGAACTTGAAATTTAATTATAGAAAACATTCTATGAATAAAACAATAGTAATATAAATTAGATAGGTATATACTTCCAACACACTCACGAGAATAATAGTTATGACTTATTTGTATAACGTGAATCATTTTTATGTAATTTAAATCACAAGACAAGATGACTTTACTATTGTTTATACCATTTAAATTGGTTGAAAGAACGTCAATAGGTATTCGTTCCTACGCTTATCCCAAAAATAATGTACAAAGTAAAGAACAGGCTATCGTGTAATACTATAAAAATTACATCATCCGCATTTCTTCAAATACCCTATGGATCCAAATTAGGAGATATTCAAAAATAAGTAAATTTGTTCATGACTTTCGGAGCCGTGTTTCTCTTAAAATATTTGTAAAAATTCATTGGTAAAAGTAGTGAAGTAAAACACTTAATTCATTAAAATTCAAACATTACAAAATAGACCACTACAAGGAGTGTTTTGCCAAAAAAACAAATCTGAAAGTTACTTTGCCGACTTATTTAGAAGGTTCAAGTAGTCATTAGCAATAATATATGCTTTTGGTCAACTCACTTAACTCGCGTTTTCGCTCGTAGTTTTTTCCTGTTGGATTTAACAAAACTATCCATGGAAGGTGTTGTAGGCATTAAAAATATCAACAAAATCAGCTGCTCTGGTTAACAATCGGATCGTTAGTATACTTGAAAATTGCGAAATACCTTAAAAACCTGTATTTTTTAAATTGTTTATATTTAATAAAAACAAAGGATCTGAAAATCCATGAAATGGTAACACTTGTATAGCACGACAAGGTACCAAACGCATGACGTATGATTACATTTTTGCAAAAATACAATTACATTTATTTTCTTTAACCTTACTTTGTGGAATTCTATATTTAAGAGCACAAATGTAACTACAATATAATTACACAAGTTCTTTTATATAATTATTTATTTCTCTACGTGTTTCAATACAATATATGTAATCATTATCAAGAGAAAGTAAAATATAATAAATTATAATTTTATATTTAAAATATCTGTTAAAAGTGAGTCTATAAGACCGATCTGTTCGTTCATAAAGTGACCATTCGTGCCGTATACACGGCACAGTCCTTTTTTTAAACACATCATTTGGTGTATGTAATTATTGTAATAAATGACATAAAGGTTTCGTATTTAGAAAGAAGTCCCTTTTTTGTCCTGTTTCTGACGTTTCATTGATTAGATGGAATTAATCAAAGCCTAGAAACTACGAAAAAGCTAGCGCTACCTTCGGATAAGACACAATAGGATCACATTACGAGTTCTACAATTTATTAGACTATTCTAGCATTTTTGTATTAAATTTTTTTTAAATAGATAATGGGTATAGTCTGTATCAAGGACGATAGAAAATAAGAAAATGCCATAACGAAAGTGTACAACAATGAATTTCAGTAAGTGAAGTGCAAGACGCAGCAAAAAAAAACTAGAGAGAAAATTCAAATATTTAACTAGTTTGCTGTTTGTCGCCTTTCGGTTCTCAACTGCTCGCTCGGGTTTTAGTTCTCGGAAACTTAGGTCGCTTGACTTACCGTTTTGAGGTCGGTGTGTTTCCAGTGACCGTTCTACTGCTGCTCGTATTCGCTTCGCTATGGTTGTCGTCGAACTGTGGAATAAAAATAAGTAAATACCTTTACTTGTCAAGTTTCAAGCAAATACTTAGTGGCCACATTTAGTTTGTTAAGGATTAACAAGTATTAACTTTCGGATTGACGGGTAAAAGCGTTCACTTGTTTTTATTCACCCGACCCAATGTAAGAAATATTTATTTTGGTACTACGACATATTAAATTTTCATACAGTTTTAACTTAAGGTTTTATTAAACACTTAGAGATGAAATTAATAATTTTATCAATATTTGTATATAATACACATAAATAATATTTTTAAGTTAAACTACTACTTTAACACGTTTACGACGAGCGTTTTTGTGAAGATTCAGCCATGACTTGCATAGAGATGCAAGTCAAATCTTCTTTCAAAGACGGCTTGCATCGCCAGAGATGCATGCGAATAGTATTAAAAAAACATGTTTTTTATTATAGTGAATCACTTTTTCCCAAAATAATGTTTGGCATTCGCTTTCATATATGAATTATCTTAGCTTCAAGCCAGGAGCAGTTACTTTGCATAATTAAAAATATTAAAGGCTAGTAACGAATCGATTCAGCTGAAAATTTGTAAAAGTCAAAACTGTTGCCTATCTGACTTCAATACAAAAAAGTGCTTTGGAGAACAGTATAAAATCAATTGTAAAATAATGTAATTTAATCATTTATATAGCAAAAATAAAAAAGTAAACAACAACAGAAATATTTTTAGTCCAAAATAAAATAACAATTTTATAACTTAATTAGATTTATGTGCAACATTAAAACAGTGTGTACAGTATCAGGATTACCATCAAATATCAAATATCCGATGACTTTTGGTGCTTTACAAACTACACTAGCATTCGGTTTAACTTATGTTTTTATAACAAAAGGTGCACTTTTCCTTTGTTTCAAGGTCCATCAGGTCTAATGTATCTATGAATGGAGTGCTTGAAGCCTTATCGACTCTACATTTTGAGTAACGAGTGACTTTATTAGTGACTTTCTGAATTCCAGCATTCCAATTTTTGAAGATGTGGCCATTTTGTATATAATCAAGTTGACCACTGCGGTTCCAAAAAGCAATTGAAAAGAATTTGTACCATTGAATGATTTTCGTAATACTGTAAAATAAGATGCCATCTGGTCGCTAATATCCAGCTTTTTGGTTTTATAATCTAAAATAACTTTAGTTTTTTGATACACCAACTCTGTTAATTTTGCCAGTTTCAACTAAAGATGCATTTAGGATCTGTTGTTATCATAAGGACTGGCTTTTATCAAATTTATAATCCTCAAATGATTGTCTAATTGTTTCCATATATTTGATTTGCCCATTTTTTTGAAAGATTTTGGAATACCTTTGCGATTCGCTCGTAACCAAATACTATATTTTCTTTTCATAAAGAGACTTCGCTAAAGGCAAACTTGAATAGAAATTATCGGCATATAAAATTCTGCCTTCCATAAAATCAGTATTCTAACAATTTTAAGACAATTGATTCTGCATGTAGGAATTCTGATTTTGTAGGTACTCAATAGACAATCAAGTTGTTGTGTGCCGTTTAGATGCAAAGTTTATACAGTTTACACCATATTTGTGTGACTTGTTAATGTATTGACGAAAAGTAGTCTGCTCTGAAAGGCACCATACTTTCATCAATTACCAGTTTTCTGTCTGGAGTTAAAATATTTTTAAATCTATCCAAAAGCCTATTAGTAGCGGTTCCAATTTGTGCAATCTGTTTTGTATATCAGCAGTGTTGTCGGCAAATGTATATTTATCAGAAGAGAGAAAACCTGTCTCTCGTCATTGTAGATGATATAAAATTTGTGGAACATTTCATCTTTTGACCAGTACAGTGACAAAGATGGCATTTGGACTGTACCCATGGTCATTACAACAGCAAAGAAGTTTTTGAGTTCATCTACAGATGTGTGCTCAGGGTCTCCTCAATTTCTCCATCAATTTTACTTAGTTTAGATCTACAGTGGTCTATTCGAATAGTTTTCAACTACCAGATTTGGTTTTATTCTGGTTTGCATATCTATTCGTTTCTTCTGCAATCATTTCTAATAATTCATCAGTAATGAATAATTTATAGCGTTTATAGGATCCTTGATCGTAGACGTATGGTGTTGCTTTTGAAGATTCACTATATAACTCAAAATTTAGCTCTGAATCTGTTATAGGGTCCACTGTTCGCAACCTGTCCATGTTTCATTATGAAGCTGCATTTCTGTTTGTGTGACGATGTCTTCAAACTCTAGGTTATTCAAATTTTCTGACTCATCGTCGGTGTCTGTTGACTCGTTTTCGTAAGGCATATATGTCTTGTCACGACCGAATCATCGCTATTAAAGGGTCGTTTCTTCAAAAATGTGAGTAAACTTTTGTTGCTAAAAACGTTTCTCGTTGAATGTGTAGTAGAATGCGATTTAGTTTGAGCTGGCTTTGTCTGATGTTACCAGTCATTTATTGTATCAATTGTTGAATCAACAGGCAAAATCTGTTCTGTACACTGTCTATCGGCAGAGAACTAATTGATGTTCCTGCCTCGAATCATCGTAATCTACTAGTTTGGGTATTATCTCAACAATTACACGTGCTTCAGGAGACGGAGGAGACTGTGAAGTTCATTCATTTCTTTAGCTAATTCTAGAATTTGGTTAGTTCTATTACTCATTATGCACTAACAACTTTATCACTCACAAAAGTACAAAACAACTACTGACCGCTCGAGATGCATGCAGTATAGTGACAATCTTTATAACTGGTATACGGCTTGCATCGCCGAGGATGCATCCTTAGATAATTCGTTTCACATGCTCGTGTTGCGCTAATCACAACGCTACTTGTGACGTGCCAATGGCGTAATAAATAAGAGTTTTATCACGTTCGTTAGTTTATGAATGTTGGCTGAAAATCTGGTCGTTGGAAAGGGAAATGTCGAGTTGCATCCTCGGCGATGCATACCGTCGCTAACGTGTTAAATAAAATTTGGTGCACTAAAAACGGGAAAATAATTATTAGGACACATTATGAGACTTTCTAAAGATTCTAACCTCTTTAAAAATTAACAATTAATTTAAAATGTGGGATGTAGGTTAAAATATTTTTTTAGGGAACTTGCGCCCCCACGTTTCTATTTTTAATTTTTAAATGTTCCAGAGGTCAGGATATATCAGGAATATTTTTACCTATACTTTCTATTTTTTGGTTCTTAGTTTTTCACTTGACTAGAATTACCTCTACTCTACGACTGCAACATTAAATTCAGTATAAAAAGACCTTTAAAACGAGGTATCACTTGATCTCCTTCTAATTTAAAATTTTTAAGGGCAGCTCTCACCCTCGTTCAGGTATTGATACTGTGGGATTAAACGTAAATCGCCAAGCTTGTCTATGAACGTGAAAACTTGTCCAGACTTGCATTTTTCCAATTCGGACTCGAAAGGTTCACGGGGTATAAATTAAAATAGCGAAAGGCGTTAGCTAATCAGTTCTTGATATTCACACAAGAAAACGGAAGATAAATTAGACGTGTTTTAAAGTGGTAGAAAGAAAATATTCGATTCGATCAAGTGTTTTATATTTTTTGTTATTGTGTTTGGTGTGGAAATTAAATTAAGGATGAAATGGTAAATATTATGTTATATCATACAAAAAATAATATAAATAATTGGGCATATTCTAATAAAGTAATAAAATCCAAAATTAGTTTTTTTAAGGCATATTAAAGTTTATTTAAAAAATTTTGTCAATGTAATTAGCCACCCTTTACATTATTATACAATAGTTACATAGTTAGATTCTACGTAAAACTCGAGGAGAATCTCTTAAGATTTAATGGCTTTTGGGATATTTCAATTTTCATTATTTCAAATAATATAGTTTTTAACTATTAAAATTTAAATCAAATATTATACAAATTTTGTTATGCCAAGTCATTGCCTATAAAAATTCAAATTAAATAATAAATGTCTTATGAAAATGTAAACTTTCACCATTAACACTCATAATAAAATACTTATCTTTTTTGGGATTTTTTAATGGTGTACTTTAAATTATACAATCTAAACGTTTCGATAACACTTACAGTTATCTTCGTCAGTGGTAATGTTTGTTAAAAATTATTAAAGATGTAGTAAACAGTTTTGTCAAATTTGAAAAATTAAAACTCTCTGCCAAATGTTACAATTTCCTTAAGAATACTCTTAACTTTACCAGTATCTGTGGCTTCTGGGGAGAGGTCATTTTCAAAATTAAAAATAATAAAAAATTTTCTTCGATCAACTATGCACCAAGAGAGACTATCTGGGCTAGCAATATTAGATATAGAGCAGAAGATGGTTGACAAAATCGATTTTGATGAAGTAATAAAAGAATTTACTGCCGTTAAATCAAGAAAAACACCTATTTAACCTAATAAAAGTTGTAGTTTTAAGTGACGGATTAAAGATGTTTTTTTTTTGTTATTAATTAATAACTTATTAATTATTATTTCTAATAAAAATTAAATTTAAAAAAAATTCTGTTGTTTTATTATAAAATAAAAAAAAATATTTTTTTTATAACTGGATTTCGTACATTAATAAAGGGCGCCAAAATAATGTCTCGCACGCGGGCACCGCTCAGCCTTGCGGGGGCCCTGATTATACTGTTCGAGTTCAACAATTAAAGGAATTTTGTGAGACTGTACAGGTTGTACCGAAAACTGTTGCGATACAATAAAACCAGAAGGTGAGCGTTGTTACCATCGATAGAAAGAATATTAAAAATGGTCAAATCGTTCTAGAGTTACTTTCTTCCTCAAGAAAAATGTCCCACATTGACACTTAACAAAAGCAATGTTTTTGATGTTTGCTCCAAGTGGAATCTGAAGAATCTTGAATGGTTCTATCAAATTTAAAGCAACAGTTAATAGAACAGAAAAATGAAGTCTTGTTTCCAAATCAAGTTAACACTATGCTAGTAGCTTTCGTAAATGAAGTAGAAGACCTAGCCGTAACTCAATTTAAAACGTCAGTGACCTTATTTTATACTACTTGTATAGCTTATTTGGATAAATTGACGCAACACTTTGAATATTCGCAAGTGTTTTGTTGGTTATTGCTAAAAAAAGGCCTTTGTGATGTTGGGAACACACTAACCGTTTTTCAAAAACAACACCCTGCTATTCATATAAATGATTCGAAACTTTTTGATGAAATCGTGTGTATTAAAAAATATAGAACCAGTCAAAGAATGAAAGAGTGAAAAGAAGTTTCTGTTTCGATTGAGAAACAATGCGTCGAACTTTTTAACTACGTCACGAGTGAAGATATACCACACAGCATTTAATAACTATTGAAATGTGCATGTGTTTACCGGGATCCAAGGCCGCTACGGAAAGAATTTTTCTGATATGAATAAAATCTTGACTAGCGAAAAAAACTAACTTTACTGTAAAATGTTTTAAAAGGTCTTTTAATAACGAAACATGATTTTGAAATGAATAGCGTTAAATTTTTTAATTATTACCAAGACCGCCCAGATATTTTACGAATGGCGCATAGAATGGAAAAATATAAAAATGAGCAAGGTTTCGCTTGGCATTTAAAATCCGAAGTAAAATACAGAACTGAATAGATGTTAGTAGTGTAGCTACTGCACTTCTGGCTCACTCCACAGTGTTGCCATGTCTCAAGGTCATGTGACGTTGCCAGATTGTTGTCAATTCATTGACCTTTTTCAAGGTCAAAGTTCAGTAACCTTTGGTCAAGTGGCCTCACAGGAAATTTCTGTAACAAGCTCAAGTCTTGTACATATGGTCGGATCTGTCAAGGTCAAGCCAGTTAATCCGTCGTCACACCCGCCGCAAATTTGCATGTTAAGAGCCAGTTAATCCGTCGTGGACGTATATCCAGTTTCTGGAAAATTATCATGTCAAGGCCAAGTCAGTTAAGCCATCGTGTACGTATGGCCGGTTCCGCCAGGCTACTGCACTTCTGGCGCACTCCACAGTGTTGCCATGTCTCAAGGTCATGCGACTCCCCGAATATCTCTATTGAGGGTCAAGTCTTTCGAGAGCGCGGCAAGATCAAACCAAAAAATAGAAATTTTTCAATTCATAGAAATCTAAAGTGGCCAAACAGGTTATCGATTTGCAGGGGTATCATATTACATTTCTTAGAAATCCATTTTCAAGGTCAAAGCTGATTGATCCGAAAGGGTGTCATATTACAAATCTAAACATAGAATCAGCTCGTGAGAGGTATCATATTACATTTCCAAGAAAGACATGTTCAATGTTAAAGTTTATTGATCCGAAGGGTTTCATGTTACAATTCTTAGAAATCTAACATAGAATCAGTTCGTGGAAATATTAAGGTTGTTATTTATGGTAAAAAGTAGGTCAGAGTTAAGTGGTTCTCGTATTAGCTAAATTGAGTCAAGCTATTCAAGGTCAACTTTTGTTGGTATAGTGGTTAAGTGGTTCGTGTATTGCTAAAATCCAGTCAAGTTCTTGGAAATAGCAAAATAAGCATTCCCAATCAATGATTCTTGTAAAAGGTTTTGCACATGCTTGAGTCAAGGTGAGTATTCATTGAAACTTGTTCAAGTCAAGAACACGTTTTTCTTATATAAACCATAATGTGTTATCAGTCAGTCATTTAGCAACTTGTCATTGTTAAACATGGAATTAGTAGGGTTAAACCAAAACACCTATTGAAAGCTCTATAAAAGTTATTAATGCGACAGTAATGAATACGAAGTATGGTGAACGTATAATGTTGGAAACGGAGGAGTTTAAATGCGTATTACCTCAGCGCTTTTACGAGTATCTCAAAGAACAAAACCGAATTGAAGAATTTAAAACACTGCTAAACACAAAGGATGTGTTCATGAACAGTTTGGGTACAATCGGAAAGGGTACAGTCGGAAAACAACAAACATAACATTTTGTTTGTAATAGTAGTGCCCCAACCATATGTAAATTACACATGCTTTAACTAGAATCATTTCGTAAACAGTGTTTAGTCGTAGTGCAATTGTGAGCAAATAAAGTTGTTATAATGCAAGCAGCAATACAATCATTTCTGGAACGATACAAACTCAGAAGTTCACCGTTATATATAGATACCCCACACGTTGTAGTAACAATATGAATAATAATTTAACATTTTGTTGTTCATGTTGGCAAAATAGTGATAATAGTAGCGGTAGTAGTAGTAGTAGTAGTAATAAACATAAAAATGAAGAGAAACAAGATGAAGGTTATTCTGCTCGTAACACTGACTAGTCATCATCGTCATTTCAACAGAAGAATGAAATGTATAAACAAGCAGCTAGTGAATACTTAATCGATTGTGCTTATTATAAACTATCGAACGATAGTGAAACATATTGAAATTGGATACAGTACACACCTTAACATTGCACCAGTAGTGCGTATGGGGTGTGGCAACTGTGATCGAAGTAATAATGTGGTATTAGACACGAAGAAATGGAATGAACTTCTAAGATGGTATTCATATGTAGCATTACAATTTTTCCGTTACCAAGAAATTGAAAACCAATTGATTGGCCAAATGTAAACGGAGAAGGTGATATAATCTATGATCAACGCTATAAATCTCTATCTAGCAATCTTGGTATTTAATTACAATTGGGAATTGATTATAGGATATGACAAAATTTTGAAAACTGTTATGATAGAAAACTAGAAATGCTGTTCGTGCACATTCAACTATTCAATTTGAAGTATATAATAAGCTATAGATTGGAATTTCTTGAATCTTGCAATATTGTGTGTTTCTATGAGAATTTCATACAAGTTGTTGACTACCGTCGTTTTCGTGAGAACGAATTCCATGGCAGTGACGATGACATTTATAAAGACATTCAAGATGTTATAAATGCTAAGTAATTTATTTATATTTATTTATTAATTCACACAACACTGTATGTTTAATGTAAATATTGTATTATCGTCTTGCTTATCTAATGTATAGCATTTACTAAAAATAAAGAAATATTATTATTATTAATAATTATGATATGCTTTTGTGATCTCAATTTAAGTATAAATACCCCACCCTATCCATCTAGGTAAACAATGTTAGGAAAGAAGCGAAAGAGTGCAGATGGAGGTGGTGGTTTACTGAATACGTGAATCAATAAACTTCCGCTTGAATTATATTTACCCCGTTACCAGTATTGTAGTCCTGGTACAGAATTAGAGAAACGACTCGCACGCGGTGACCCCGGTTCTAATCAATTAGCTGCTCAGTGCAATCTCCATGATATCAGTTACAAAGATTACCGAGATTTAGAAACTAGACATATAGCATATAAAATTTTAGAAGAAAAAGCTTGGGCACGCTTTAAATTATCAGACGCAACATCCGGTGAACGAACTGCAGCTTTAACAGTCGGTACCACCATGAAAGCAAAGAGAAAATTTTAAATGGGGTGTAAGCTGTCATGTGTATTTGAACGCCCTGTATATGTGTACGTATTTTTTTCTTTTTACTCTTTTTTTGCTAATGCCTCAATTTACGATAACGAAACTTGTTTTTTTTTTGTGTTCATCAAGGTATAATTGGAAGAAAGAATGGATTGTTTGATTTTCGAATTAAACTTTTGTACGGCAATTAAGATTTGACTTCTGAAACTGGTAATTATAGAATTTGGTGGACTAATTAATTGGAATAGGAAATTTTAAAGTTGAATCTAAATTAGTTTTCCTGTAAATTTTTATAAAAGGTTTCGTTAAAATAAAATGTAGTTGTAGATAATAAAAGTTTGTATTTAAATTGTAGGATGAGATCATTCCTTGGTGTGCTTGTTTAAGCTGGGGCTGTTGATGTTAATTTTACTTATTGCGTTTAGTAATCGTGTTTCTGCCGGAATAGAGCATCTCAGTCCATTAGTGTTAAGTAATTATCATTATCGTTTAAGGAATAAATCTGTGGTTGACAATTTGCACTTGAGTCGTGCATGTAGCACTGTCAGCGGTTTTAGTATATTGGAAAAGATGGTGCAATAATATGGAGAGGGGAAGATGTTTTCTTTGCGCGCTTAATGGCGCGGGGATTCTCGATCGTAAGTAAGAGATGTGATCTGTGAGCTTGGGGGCGTCCCCTTTTTCGAATACCTGGAGGACCAAACTTTTGGAGAAGTTGTTCGCAGCTAAAAGCACCCGTTTGGTGGATATTTGTGTAGGCTTTCATCCCTTCTGGTTATTTCTTTTGAAGTTATGGACCGTAGGGTCAATTTATGAACATTTCACTAAGTTTTGAGTTTATTTAAGTGCATCTTAGTGTTGGTTCGTGGTCGCGCTTAAAGCAGACTTATATTACCGAATGAAACCATTGTGAAGCCACAACGTTTTGTTTTCCCCGTAAAAGAAAATCAGCTACAACAGATGGAAGGCTTACTGTAAATATTTGGTAAATAGACATTTTTCTTTCTTTCGTTTTAATGTAAAAGACTTGTAAATAGAGCTACCGATTTAATGGAACATTAAAGTTTGTAAATATCTCGTGTGTAAAAGCTACTCGTCTTGTGAACATAAAACTATATAACGCCAATTAACTTTTGAGTATCGCTATCGAAATTAAAAACTGGAAAATTGCCGTATTGCCTTGCCGACCGAGAACATCTGCAGGTATTTTGGACCCGTTCCCGTTGCTTTGGTCGCTGACCGGTGAAGAAGGTAACGCAGTATTGTACGTTATTGTGAATGCTTCGTCACTTTGTTTGTAAACTTGGTGAAATTATTGGTTCACGAGCGAATAAACGCAGTCGTTTGTTTTGGTGTTATTTTGCGGAATTTGATGCTTTCATGTTAATCTCAATTTAAAGATTGACGAAATGCTTTTATTTGCGATATCTTTGGTATTCTGTTTTTTTTTTATTATTATTTAATTAAATGTACTGCAAATTTATGTATATGAACATTACGCATGGTAAAATTGATTTTTAGTGACCAATTGGTCACTTATTGTTCTAAAGTTATTCATATTTAGATCATTCTATTTCCGTAGTTTAAAATCAAAGGCCACTTGGTAAGGTTACAAGGTTGACCATTTTATTTTCCCGTTTTCTAGCATTAAATATTTTAAATCAAACCGAAACCATTGTAAATAAATATTTGTGTGCTTTTTGAGATATATTTAGATATAATAGACAAACAATTAATTGAATTTTGTGGTGTCAATTTGTGATCTCCTCCCGACTAGCGAAAGCAATAATTTACGAAGAGTAGTAATTTTATTATTCAAACTAAAGAGTTAATTGGGAGCTAAATATTGAATTCATTATTTTTTTTTATTGATTTGTTTTAAAAGTAACCTTTGGTAATTTCCTACAATTGAAGCATTCAGGATCACACTGTTTTTTTTGAGATTTATTAAATATTTTGTGTTGTTTAACGTAACCGTTTATCTAGTTTATGTCTAAGTGTTTTAGTTTGGAGTTCAATCAATGACAGAGCTTTGAAATTGAGTAGTATTTAAATTTGAGTTAATAAAACTTATGCGTAACATTTAACGTTCATTATTATTTTATTGTTGTGTTTGAATTATTTTGTTCACAAGCGTTGGGGGTAACGTAACGAAATATTAAGTTAAAGAAGTCATTGAAAGCCAACAGCTGATGTGCGCCCACGCTGCTTTAGTATTTGAGCGTGTGGATATTTTTAAGATTTGTTCTAGAGCTAAAGTTTCGAGGGATCTCTGATGTGCACCTAGAGGTAGCCAACGTAAGATAAGTGAGATCTTTTGACTGTTGAAGGCTGATTTATCTACGTACGCAAGTGTATTGTTACCGGTATCGTCTTAATAACAGTATGGCGCCCTTTTACTTGACTTCATTCTAATTATGACGCACTCTTATCTGCGACTTTCGACGATACGACTAACCACCTTCAGTATTTTTAAATTAAAAAACACGCCCACGCCCTCTTTCCCACCGAGCTAGTCCGGTGCACTCTAATTACCTGTTAGCTGCCGTTTTAGTTTCATTTTCGACCGTAACAAAACGTCGGTCTAATCTGAAGGAGAAGAAATCATTACGCAATGGTGGAAATTTATTGCATGTGGGAAAAACACCAGCTAAAATATTAAGCTAAGGGAGATTTCACAGACACAATAAAGTCAGCGCTTTCAGCAGCAAAACGTATGGTAAAAAGTTTAGGAGGAAAGAAAAACATTAAAGTTCGTAGAGTAATTCCCATACCTAAATAAGGAGGGTTTTTACCATTTCTTATTCTGTTATTCGCAGGTTTATCAGTTATAGGTGCTTTAGCTGGCAGTGAATCGGGAATTGCTAAAGCAGTCAATGGGGCAAAAAATGCAAAAAAAATGCAAAAAGAGACATCGCGCCATAATTGCATAATGTAATCGATCGATACAGGCTCCGCGAATAAGAGAGGCGGCAGATTTTACCTAAAACCATACAAATCAGATGGCGGTGCATTATACTTAAAACAGTTTCCAAAAAACTGAACAGATTACCCGAAAATCCGTTAACAGATATTGATTTAAAGCAATACACAAAAAATTTATCCTACTTTAGGGATATTTTTAAGAAAGATAACATGCGTAAATTACTATGGAAAAATGAATCTGTAATTATTAACATAGGTAACCAAAGCGGGCCAGGTACACATTGGGTTTGCTACAAAAAGCATGGTTAAAGGTATGGTATTACGATAGTTTCGGTAATCTTCGACCACCAATTGAAGTTACTAACTACTTTCGGGGAGGTAACATTTATTATAATTACAACCAGGATCAAGAATTTAATACCATTATTTCCGGGCACCTATGCCTACAATTTTTATATAAATAATCGATACAACCTCAAATTTTCTCAGTTATGTCAACAACTTTTATCCACCGATAAAGCTAGATTTGGAGAATAAATACGTTATTGGATTGGTTGGATTTTACGGTAGGAACAGCATTAGAAACATTTATACGGGCAACGATAGATTTTATTTTAGAACAAAGCCATCTCATTTGCGAGTGATTAATATTCCACACGGTGCATATAAGTTAGATGAAATTAGTGATTATCTAAAATCTAAGATACCCACAGAAAAGTTTTTCGTTAGGGAAAACAACAATACACGTAAGTGTGAGATAAACAGTTCACTTGAGATCGATTTTACTGAGGAGAATAGCATTGATCGCATGCTAGGTTTTGAGTCTACAATATTAGAACCAAATATTTTACATATATCTGCGTTAGACGTCCAAATACTTAAACACGTAGAGTGCAACATTATAAAAGGATCGTATCGACACGGGAAACATGCAAAAGTATTATATGAAATTGACGTTTCAGTCCCACCTGGTTATCGCCTAGATAAAACTCCCAACAGTACTCAATATTTAGAAGTAAACACCGACATAATTAGTAATATAACAATTAGTTTGACAAATCAAAAGACTTTGGTGGAAGTGAACCATTCACGGTACGCTTAGAACTAAAAGAACATGGGTCTGAGAATTACTCAAGGAGCAATTCGATCTTTCAAAAATTCGTATAAAAGACTTCATCCCTACAGTAAATCATTAATGAGTCGTTAGCCTTCATTGCGGTTAACGTCTGCAGAGAAATACTTTTTAACGTCAATTGGTTTAAAAGTTGTCAGTGACAATGACAGAATCTTTAAACGTGTTTCAAAACGTACATTTTGATGATACTATAATTAAATCAGATATTCACACCTATCTTCCATATGGATCTTCTAAACACAGACCTTCCGAAGAAATACGCATCTTAATTCAAAGCCAAGATCTAATTACGGCTATTTACGATAGTTTTCTGTACATAGAAGGTAAGCTCGAGCTCAAAAATGTATAAGAAGATGAACCAATAATTTCCCCAACTTTCTTTTCGAAGAAGTTCGTTATGGGTTAGGCGGTCAAAGAGTGGACGTTTGCCGAAATCCGGGCATAACATCTACACTTAAAGGATATATTTGGGGTGGTCACCAAAGAATAAAGAACAATTACAAGAACAAAATGGAGAAAAATCCTTGAACCAGTGAACCACATATTTGGAATAATGGAGGATTATCGTCAAGTAATCGTGAATATGCCTCAAGAATTGATTTTAATTCGATCTAGAAACGATACAAACTGTTACTATGGTGACGTGGATGCGGCAATAACCTTAAATAAAATTCAGTGGAAAGTACCACACTTAACGCTTAGTGATGCTGCGAAACTTGACTGGGTTCAAGGAATTAATAAAAATTCTATTATTACTGTTGCATTTCATCAACGGGAGTTATATGAATTACCTCCTTTAAAACAGGCAACCTCAGACATATGGTCAATAAAAACGTGGACGCAACAAGGTAAAAGGTACACAAAGTCGGCAAGGGCCGGAAATTTTGATCACATTACCATCAGAAACTTTAAAGTACATCTGAATTGTGATATCCATATGAAGCAATGCATTTCAGTGCTAACCAGTACATACCTACCTACCCCAAATTTTTTTAAATTCCGATGTGACTACTGTAGATGATAACGCGTGCATTATTTAACTATTCCGAATTCAAATCATGTCTAGTACTTGTAATGGACTGCTCTAAACAAAATGAATCCTTAAAAAACTCAACGGTAAGCATCAAATTGGAAATGGAATCTCTAACACCTTTCGATAATGGAATAGTTGTTTATGGTCGTATTCTCCATGACGCTATTGTGCAGTACAGCCCACTCACTGGAGAAGTGAAAAAATTATAATTATTGTAATATACACTCTGTATGTCTAGTATATAAATGAAGATGTAATTATTCGTTTACTTTTATTACATACATTAACGATGTAAGTAGTTGCTCAGAAACAAAAACTTCCAATTCAAAATCATGACTTTGATGAGAAGTGGATTACTTCAAAACATGATGATTTACTTCCTAACAGTATACGTGGCATTATATGTGGCCCCTCCAATTGCGGCAAATTGCTTACTGAGAAAAATGGTTTGAAGTTTAAACATGTATACGTATACTCTAAGTCATTGAATCAAAACAAGTACAAACTTTTACAGGAAATCTTACTTCCAATGAAGGATATAGGTTACTTCACACTCAGTAATAATCAAGATGTGATTGTGCTTAATTGTGCAAAATCAAACTCTATTTTTATCTTCGAGGATATCGCTCTTGACATGCAAGTTTGTGGCGCGTCTGACGCCGGATTAACTGGCTTTACCTTGACAGAACCGACTATACGTACAAGTCGACCTTGCTATAGAAATTTCCTGAGTCCATTTGACCAAAGGTCACTCACTGATCATTGACCTTGAAAAAGGTCAATAAACTGACAATAATTTGGCAACGTTGCATGACCTAGACATATGGCAACACTGTGGAGTGCGCCAGAAGTGCAGCAGCTATACTACTGATTTAAAATTTCTTTTACCTGATTGGTTGTGCGTGTGGTCAGCCCTCTGACTTATGATTCGTCCTATGCCCCATCACCTAGTCTCCATGCTGTGATTGGAGGACTAAGTCTGCGTTGGTTATGGCGGGAAATTTTAATCTGTATTCTAATAAGGGGCCGTAATGCTAGCTTATAAGACAGGTCGTCGGAACTTTTTGAGGGCTGCGCCCCCTGACTCTTGGTTGGAAATACATTCGATGCTTCGTACATTGTCGTAAAATCTTGGCGGGAAATTTGAATTTGTGTTCTAATAAGAAGGCCTTAATGCTAACTTGCAAGACAGGCATAGGTCTTCGCAACTTACACTCGAGGCTCCGCACCCTTCGCCTGACCCTTGCTGGAAAATTTGAAATTGTATTTAAGTCTCTGCAGGGTATGGCGTGGGACTTGAATTTAGGGGCCTAATGCTAACTTGTAAGACAAGTGTAGGGCTTTGAAACTTGCTCTCGGGACTTCACCCCACTTGTTGTAATCAGAACTTGTTCGGAGGCCTTCGCGTATTGTCCTGATCTCCTTGCCGGGAAATTTGAATTTGTATTCTAATAAGGGGGTTTAATGCTAACTTTAAAGACAAGTGTAAGACCTTCAGCCATTTTGTAATAATTAAATTGTATCATTATAACCTTTTTAATTATGAGTCATAATCAAGACCCTCGGCATTTTGTTTTGGCGGGAAATTTGGATTTGTGTTCTAATAAGGGCTCTAATGTTAACTTGTAAGACAGGTGTAGGGCTTCGCAACTTACTCTCGGGGCTTCGTCCCTTATTCTAGACCCCTTGGTTGTAAATTTGAATTTGTATTCTAATAAGGGGCCCTAATGATAGCTCGTAAGACAGGTGTGGGGCTTCGCACCTTGCTCTCGAGGTTTCGCCCCCCTTGTCGTGGCCACCTTGGCCTGAAATTTGAGTTTCTATTCTGATAAGGGGCCCTAATGCTAACTTGTAAGACATGTGAACAAAGAATATGTACACCACAACTGCATTTTTCGAGGTCTATTTACCTTTC
Source organism: Vesta saturnalis (assembly GCA_036346205.1). Lineage (NCBI taxonomy): Eukaryota > Metazoa > Arthropoda > Insecta > Coleoptera > Lampyridae > Vesta > Vesta saturnalis. The sequence continues at coordinate 5,016,286 of JARFJB010000793.1, forward strand.
TAGTAATTAAGTAATTGGGGGGTTTTCCGGTAGAGGAAATTGAATAGCGGACGTTATTAACTACTTTATATTAATAATTGTTGGAAACATTAACTGATGTATATTGACGTTATAAACAAAACGTGTTAAGTGTATGTACCGTGAGTGTAAACAGCAAAAACCAGCCCTGTCAAGGTGTTTTTTTTTCAATACGGGTAAGTGATCGTTTTGATTTTAAAACTTACACCTTCACTTATTATAAATCTAAGACCATTTTTGACGGTGGCATTTCGGATAAAACAGATGTTGGGTGTAAAATAACATAGAGGACTGCTTTCAAGTATGGTTATATGCGTTATTGTAGAGACATTTTTACTAATTTAACTGTTTTTATCATTGTGTGCAAAACTAGCCAATAGGGTAATACGTTAATTTGCTTTGTGTTACAACTGGCTTGTTTATTTACCCCTGGAGTATTTGTCCGTTTTCAAAAACGAAATAGTGCGTTCAAGCTTGTTTATAAATCTAGAGCCTTTTTTATCAGAAGTATTTCCGGTTTTAAGTGATATTATTGTTATTATGACTGTCTAATGATAATGATAAGCGTTGTGTAAAATAAAACACAGACTCCTACAGTTGTCTTACGAAACGAAATCGGGGTTAGTTTCAATTAACACATATTATCGAAATTGAAAATGAAAGCCAGCTTGTTTATTTAGCCCCACGGCAATTGTCAGCCATGTTTATAAATCTAGAGACCCTTTTATCAGAGGTATTTCCGCCAAGACTTTCATTGTATGTAAAATAGTATAGTGTCCTGATTTCGGGTTTGGTTATATATTTGTTGTTGTATAGGCATTTTAAAATATAAATCGTATTTTTAGCACTGTACGTAAAACCCCGTAATGATGTTACAAACTAATTTGATGCTTGTATATTGACAGTAACTCCGAAGGCTATCTCATGCATTTTTGAAATGTGGTTGGTCTTAGCAAACTGTAAGTTAAGCCAAACCAGTATTTTTGAATTGTAAGCTGATTTTTACAAGCTGCAAGTTATGATTTGATTGATTGAGATTGATTTTCCGGTGATCGACTGTTTTCCTACACCGGTGTCCTCACGTTTAGGGAGAGTACCAGCTCTGAGTGTTGGTTAGCCTTATCTACAAAGTAAGGGGTCGCTCATAAGAGCTAGGCATATACAGTGGGAAAATCGTTACCTGAAGGTTATAAAGAATTTTTGGCTCAGTTTCTTGTTTGAATTGATTGATTTGACTGATTTGGTTAATTGAATTGATTGGTTGTGATAGATCTCATTGTTTGGTTTTTCCGTTTGCAATAACGCCAACCCCTATTACAGAAAACATTCATGAGTTTTACACTAACAAATTCAAATTTTAAAGTCCGAGGCCATGACAAGGGGCGAAGGCCAGAGAGAAAGTTGTGAAGATCTATAACTGTCTTAAGTTAGCGTTAGGCCCGGCCCCCTTACTAGAATAGTCGCAGGTTCTAATCCTACTCGAGGTAAACTTTATTTATGTAGTCTTGCAAGTTAGCATTAGGAGCCTTATTAGAATACATATTCAAATTTAATTTTCAAGGGGCTATAACAAAGGGCGAAGTTCCGTTGTTTGATTTGATCGAGATTGATAGGTTGGTTGAGGCCCAGATGCATACGTCTTACCTTTAAAGTTAGTGTTATTTAAAATTTCCCACCATAACCATAACAGGCATCTGTATGTACTTTTAAAATATACCGCTAGGTGTCGCCAGCTATATTATGCTCGAGGGGCACGACAAGAGGGTGAAGGCCCGAGAGCAAGTTGTCTTACAAGTTAGCATTAGAGTCCCTTATTAGAATACAAACTCAAATTTCCAACCAAGGGGGCCACGACGAGGGGGGCGAAACCTCGAGAGCAAGTTGCGAAGCCCCACACTTGCCTTACAAGTTATCATTAGGGCCCCTTATTAGAATACAAATTCGAATTCACATTAATGAAGCCATAAGGCCTTATCTAGTCGGCGCGCATTTGCCTACCCTTCAGGGGTTGAGGCCATAATTAGGGGTGAAAATGCCGTCGAGGGCTGTAGATTCAATCAAAGGGTTAAAAATCGTCCCCGAAAAGAAGCCGACCCTAACCAAAAGGCCGCTAATTAGGGGTAAAAATACCATCAAGGGTTGAAAATTCCGTCTCGGGGTTGAAAAACGACCCCAAAAGGAAGCCATAGGGGTGGCTAAAGAGTGATTGATTATGAAATGTTGACAATAACGTTAGACAAACTGTTAATTACATCAAACAAAAAATGCATCACACAAAAGATAACATTCTAAAATTTATCCAGAAAACAATGCTTTTTAACACGTTAATTACGGGCTGAACGTCCGTTTGGCGTTGATGTTGGTACATATCGCCGGGGTAGGGTAACAAGTCTTTAATGAACTAACAGGTCGATCTTATAAACTCACCTTCAACAGCTATTTTTGATATAGAATTGTGATTTACATCAAGTTTGCTGTTTTACCTTAATGATTTGTTACCATAACTACTTGTTATTATTTTACTTATATATTTTCATACGATAATGTTATATTATATTATATTATACTATATTATAATGTTATATTGAAACATGTAGAGATATAAATAATTATATATAAGAAGTTGTGGAATTATATTGTATTTAAAACGTTAATGCTATTAAACAAGAAATTATACGAAGTAAGGTAAGATCTCCTGATTTTTGATATTTTTTTATGTTTCCATTATTTGTAAAGTGATGGGCAGTTCTCCTGTGAATGCAATTATGTACGTGAGGTATCAATTACTAAGTTCTATTTATGATTTAAGCTATCTATGATACAACTGAGAATACAACAATTAAGTAAACAGAAAACGAACACAATAACAAAATTAAATAAAGTCAAAACTCACTGATGTAATAAGTGTTCCATATGTGCGCCATTGTCGCAGTTCATGGGTCGTTACTTATCTAAAAACACTGCCTCGTATTTCAGTACAAGCAGCAGAGATCTTTTGTTTCAAATGGTCAATATTATTTATTTTAGTTTTATGTACCTTAATTTTTAAGGCTCCCCACAGAAAAAAATCAAAAGGTGTTAGATCTGAGGCTCTGGGAAAAAACTTTAAAGAACCATTAGTCCCTACCCTCCTATTTTCAAAATGCAAATTTAAATAATTTTGAACAATTACAGTATTATGGTAAAGTTTTCCGTCCAATTGGTTCCCCTTACGACGTAACACTTTCTCAACAAGAAATATATCCGCATGAGCTCTTTCCTGTAGTTCTTTAGCGTAAAATTGACCTAGTATCGGTTTAGCTTGCAGATCCGCACCGAGCTGGTAGATTAGTGGTGACACGATTTGCTTAGCATTCGGGAGTTAATGGGTACGATCCCCGTTACCGTATGTACGAGGGTTTTTGAGGGGATTTTCCTCATATACATGTAGCGGAATGGTCACTGCTTATACAAACATCATGTACGCTACTTAGACGAATGCTGGGGTAGTATTTTCGCCTTCCGCTCCTTCCGATCTTATCCTGACCACATCGATCCTTAATCTCACCTTGCATATATACGTAATGTATGTATGTTGGGAATCTATGATTGTGGCTGAAGGAGCTTGGAAAGCTCAAACAGCCCGCCCTCCCCCTTGGAGAATGAAATACGTGGCCTTTCCTTTCCTTTCCTGCAGAAAGGTTACTTCAGGATTGATTTTTTTTATAGAGTTACCCGCTTACTGAACACTTAACTGAATATTTTGCTGTTTTATTGTTAAATATGATTTGTCACTTTTTAGATTTCTTGAAAGGAAAACACTATTATTTCCTATCAATTCACACGTAAATTTTTTTATTTATGAATGTCTATATTACCTATCTCTCGCTAACATCAAAATTTACCTGTCACGGCAGTGTATTTCGTGCGTTTCTTTGCCGCGTAAAAACCCAAAGCGGAAGCACCGCTATCAAAAGTAAGAAAAACGTAGCCATCTTGAATTACTTTGTAAATTCACTCACAACTCTCCTACAAAACCATTAATTGGAACTATATTCAATCTGTACATTATTCAGACCATAACTCAACTTTCTATAAAAATTTCGCTTGTGGGAGATCTCTATTACCGCAACCAACCCCAGCACATTCTGACAACTTCATTCTTGGGCACGCATTCAATTTTCCATCATTTCACAATGTTACAATATTGATGCAAACAAAAATATGCATACATGTTCCTTATTGCACATTAATACAATATCAATATATCATAATCTCACTCACTCATAGGTCGACATCCATTTATTTAATCCGAATCCTTTAGTACACAGCAGCAAAAGACCAGTGGCGAACAGGTAGTCTTTTACCAATGTCGTCCCAGTAAAGTCATCCCAAAACATTTTTCAACCAAATTTAATGCTTTCAACATGAAAATCTTTCTACAACATTCAAATATTCCTTCATATGATATCTAATGCTACATCAAAAATTCCAGTGGCGTATCATTTACACAAATTTAACTTTCTACATACACAAAAAAATTTTTTTTCGTGCACTCACTTCATTTACATTCAAAATACGTTCCATACATTATCAAAATACTGCAGATACACGATGCGTCAAAATAACCTTACAAAATGTACATACATATTTTTTTTCTACACTTTAATACAATATCAACATTTAATAAATTCACTCATTCACATGTTTACAACAATATTAACACCGCATTGCATAACCCACAATGGCGAATTCCGGTAGCATTTAACCATTATCGTCTCAATAGGGGTGTTACCAAAACATTATTTCTCAATCAAATGTAATACTTACGTACAACATTTAAATACTCTTTTTTACATGATACACAACGCTTTACTAAAATTTCAGTGGCTTAGTATTTACACCAATTTACATTCTCTGCGCACAAAAGAAAATTATCTCGTGCAAACTGGCGTTTATTTACCATCCAAAATACGTTCTACGCAAAACACAAGACCACATATACCCAGTCCGTCAACAATCTCACAAGAAGCTAAATTAAAAAAGTAATAATACGTGAAAGCGAAGGGAAAAATGAAGATGATTCTGAAACTTTGGAAGACTGCACAGAAAAGAAAGGCTTAAATATTTACTGAAAAATGAAAAAGGTCAAGTAAAGTTTGCAAGTGATGAGTTCAAGAGAAAAAAGACAAAAAAAGGAAGCAATGGTGAATGAACAGTTTGTTTTATAGAAATAAAAAAGTGAATTTACGTAAAAATCAGAGTTACTGAATGCAGCGCCATCTACTAGTCCAGTACCATTTGAAGAGCTTGCTATTCAAAATAATGTAACGTCATGCAATAATGTATGCCAATACAGCTAAATTAGAAAGGAAATTGAAAGGAAAGATTAAAAGAAGACAGAAATATAGGAAAATGTGCGAGAGTATGAAAAACATAATAAAATAGGGACTAAAGTGAATTCACTTCTAAAAAAGACGGAGGCACCTGAAATTGTTAAGAAGAAACTTCTTTTTTCTAAATTACGTGCCAAGGAATCTACTTATTCTTATAAACTACTGAAAACCCATAAAGCAAAACAGCAGTACTACAAAATTTTTTTACATCTCTTAAAAAAAAGAAGATTGTTGCATTTATCAAAACCCTGTTTCAAAAACATAAACTTTAAAAGAGGCACTTGTACGAAATTTAACTCAAAAATTTTAACAGTAAAGCAAGATGTTATGGATTTCTTGTAGAAAGATGAATATTCGAGAGCAGAAGCGTCTGCTCACTGACAATATGCGCAACTTGCACAAAACATTTTTGACTTCTGTCACCTACTAAATAAGTTTATCGACATTCTGTAGATTCAGACCATTCTGGGTTAATTGGGCAAATATTAAGGAAAGAGACACTTGTAAATGCATGGGCCACGCAAATATAGAGCTTATTGTCTCTAAATTACATGAAAATAAGGCACTGCTGCAAAACGGCATACCAAGACTGCTAGCAGCTATGACATGAGATATTTACAGTACAAAATGTTTTGTGGAGTTTCAATAATAATAATAATAATAATCATAATAATAATAATGATAATAATAATACAATAACATTAGCAAAATGAATATTAAGCAAATAAACAGGTGAACAGCACGTTTAAATAAAAAGAGTATGACAAAAAAATTAATTGCGTAGTTAACGGCTCGGTAAAGTTAGTCGCGTCGAAGCAATTTTACTATTACTTGTTTTTTTATAGGGGAGTAAAATTTAACTTTAATGAAGTATAACGAGCTCCTAATTATCATGCAAGAAAAGATTGGTTTATTCATTCGTTCACGGCTGTGAAGTTACCCTTGACAATGTAACTTTTACAATAACTAGGTTCTTATAGGATTGAAAATTTTAATAGCCCAAAACGGCGCAACAAGTGCGCAAAAAAATATTAATCTATGTATAGGTCTTCTCGATGTAACTTTTGTAACAACGTATTTCTTATGGAGGTGCAAAATTTTATTTTATCGGTTCAAAACAGTTCATAATTGCCGGCTAATTACTGAATACAGACAATTGGTTTACGTAGAAATCCATCCCGTGAAATTAACCGTGCCAATGTAATTCTACAATAACTGCTTTCCTATTAGGGCGCAAAAAATTATTTTAGCGGCGCAAAATAGCGCCTCACTGGCATTTAATCACTGCATAAATAATTGATTTATGTAGAAGTTAACCTTGATGTAAGTAAAATAACATTTCTTATGAGAGGGAAACATTTCATATTAACGGCGTATAATTGGCAATTAATTACTGCGTAAGAAAAAAAATATATATATATATATATATATATATATATATATATATATATATATATATATATATATATATATATATATATACATACAGGATGTTTCAGTTTTTTGTAGCAGGACTTTAATAGTCGATAGAGCATTCAAAATTAAGACAAAAATTTCATATAAGATTGCCAAACGCTTAGTTTTGGAGATACAGGGTTTAAAAATTTTAATTTTTTTTCAGTTCTTTTAATTTATCTTCAAAACTATTTAAAATAATAAATCCAAATTTAGTAGACATATTACACTCCTGAACTCAATATTAAGAGTAGTTTAACGTTTATCAATATCTACAGGGTAGTACATTTTCTGGGGTGGTACACCATTTATCCCCCTCGAACTTTTTCATGCCACGCCTCTAACTCTTAAAAACCAACAATTTAGATTGCCCATTTGATTTAGGAACTTTTTTGTCTTCTGATTTTTTTTCGAAAAATGCATAGTATTTGAGATAAATTAGCTGTAATTCATGAACAGCTTCCAAATGGTAAGTAAAGAATGTCTGATGCTCCGCAAAAAATAGTGTGCCATGAAAAGAACAATAAAAAAAAAGAATCAAATTATGTCAAATCTCACGTTTTATTTTAAATACGACTTGTGCATAAGAAAGAATGTAATTTATTTACATATTCTATTGTGTTAATTTTTATTGCAAAAGTGATCTTTTAAAATGCCATTTTTGTTTTCTAATCAAGAAATAGCGGATATCCATTTTATTTATGACTTTATAAATGGAATTTCAGCAACAGCAGCCCGTGAATATAGGCGAAGATTTCCTTTTAGAAGAGCTCCGCATCCTTCAGTATTTGTAAGAGTTCACCAACAAATTATAAGTCAGGGGTTAAATAATGTGCATGGTCGTCAAAATAATAATCATAGGCAGCAAAGAAATATTGCACGACGAATTTTGCGTGAATTCGACAGAGATCCCACAACTAGCATTAGAAGAGTATCCGAAGCTTTAGGTGGAGTCTCAAATACTACTATTCACCGAACATTAAGATGGGATCACCGACATCCTTACCATCTACAACCTATTCAAGGACTACAACCAGGGGATGCAGAACGTAGAGTTGCGTATTGTCGATGGATTCTTGCTGAAAATAATAACAATCCAGGTTTTTTAAATAATGTTTTATGGACCGATGAATCCTGCTTCACTCGCCGTGGTGTGGTAAATTTTCACAACCAGCATGTTTGGGCACATGAAAATCCACATGTAGTTCGCCCAAGACATTTGCAACGAGAATTTATTGTGAACGTCTGGATAGGTATTTACAATAATCACCTTTTTGGGCCCTACTTTTTACCACCTCGGATGAATGCTGCGGGTTTCTTGGAATTCTTAGAGAATGAACATGGGAATATGTGGGAACATATTCCCTTAAATTTACGAAGAGCGGCTTGATTCCAGCTTGATGGCTGTCCAGCTCATTATAGCAGGTTCCTTAGAAACTGGCTGGACAACCATTATCCAGGAAGATGGATCGGTCGTCCAGGCCCAGTTCCCTGGCCGCCAAGTTCTCCAGACCTAAATCCCTTAGATTTTTTTGTGTGAGGGCATTTAAAAGAAAGGTTGTATGTAACTCCTGTGCCAACAAAAGATGAACTTATTAACAGCATTAGGGATGCGTGTAATGAAATAAGACAATTTTTATTTAATATTCCACGTCGGTGTGAATTATGTATTCAACAAAATGGTTCACATTTTGAACAATTTCTTTAAATTTAATTATTATTACGATAGCCTTTTTATTTTGTTGTTATAGGTTAAGTTTATTTGTTTAATTTATTTATTTCGTTCGTTTCGTTCTTGTTAAAATCTTAAATAGAAATTATTTCCAATTTTTTCCAATAAATACGTATTTTTTTAATATTTATTTTGTTGTTTTACTTTTATTTTCCTTTATTTAATTCAACTGAAAAGTTAGGAAAAAATCAGTGGAGTACTACTTTGTATTAAGAGACAAAAAAAACGTGAGAATTGAAATAATTTGATTCTTTTTTTTTATTGTTCTTTTCATGGCACACTATTTCTTGCGGGAGCATCAGACGTTCTTTACTTACCATTTGGAAGCTGTTCATGGATTACAGCTAATTTATCTTAAAAACTATGCATTTTTCGAAAAAAACGCAGAAGACAAAAAAGTTCCTAAATCAAATGGGCAATCTAAATTTTTAAATTTTTTAAGAGTTAGAGGCGTCGCATGAAAAAGTTCATGGAGGATAAAGAGTGCACCACCCCAGAAAATGTACTACCCTGTAGATATTGGTAAACGTTAAACTACTCTTAATATTGAGTTTAAGAAGTATAATATGTGTACTAAATTTAGATTTATTATTTTAAATAGTTTTGAAGATAAATTAAAAGAACTGAAAAAAAATTAAAACTTTGAAACCCTGTATCTCCAAAACTAAGCGTTTGGCAAACTATGTTTATATCAACTTTTGACTTAATTTTGAAAGCTCTATCGACTATTAAAGTCCTGCTATAAAAAACTGGAACATATATATATATATATATATATATATATATATATATATATATATATATCAAGGCGAATCTTATCTAATCCGCCAAAATTAAACGGATACTAGAACTCATCATTCTAAGCAAAAAAGTTCATATGTACATGGGTCCGGAAATGCTTCGTTTCCGAGATACAGGGTGTCAAAGTTGAAAAAAGAAATCGCGTTTTCTTCAATATCTTTCGACTGTTTCGAAATAATTTGAAATTTCGTATATGGGGGTTTTTTGGGATGACAAATTTAAATTTGTTGTCCATTTAGTTGTGGTTTCTAGAGGGCGCCAGCGGCAACCATTTCAACCCGTTTAAATCGTTGCAACTTTTTTGTGCTACACTGCATGCCATTTTGGACTAGAAAAACTGATTCTACTATCTTTTCTGCTAAAACAAGGTATATCTTAGTGAAGTCGCTAGGAGCAACCCTTTCCAAGAAAAGCGCATTTAAAGCTAACAATGTTTATTTATTTAAAACTAACTTTTGCAAGGAGCACTAAAATATCCAACATTAAAAAAAGAAAAAGAAAAGAAATTAATATTAAAAGTAAACATGTTCTTTTGATAACAACTGTTAAAAATGCCCGCCTCTAACTTCAATATATTTATCAATACGTTTATTAAAAGATTGCCTTATTTGAAAGAAAATATTCTTATTTCGGAATGATTCGGGCGCATTTACAATTCTATTAAAACGTTGTTGAAAAAGTTCACGACTTGGCTGCCGTCTATTGGGATACAATTCTACATATCGTCTATGCGCTCTACGCCCAACAAAATTTTCTTGTGCGTATACGCAAATCATATCACGCATTTCTGAATTTGAAAATAAATTATGTCTAGGCATTCTATCCTATTTAATTATGGACTTTTTATTAAAATTTTATTATCAATGAACGCAAGTGACAGATACCGTACACAAGTAAGTTACTTAGTACCAATTAAGAATCCCTATTGATAAACCTGTCAAAAAAATACCCTCCGAAAATATGTATGCATCATGAGTTTTAAATGCGTTTTTCTCGGAAAGGGTTGCTCTTAGCGACTTCACTAAGATATATCTTTTTTTAGCACAAAAGATAGGAGAATGGATTTTTCTAGTCCAAAATGGCATACAGTGTAGCACAAAAAAAAATGCAACGATTTAAAGGGGTCGAAATGGTTGCCGCTGACGCCCTCTAGAAACCACAACTAAATGGACCACAAATTTGAATTTGTCATCCCAAAAAAAAACCCATATACGAAATTTCATGAAATTATTTCGAAACAGTCGAAAGATATTGAAGAAAACGCGATCTCTTTTTTCAACTTTGACACTCTGTATCTCGGAAACGAAGCATTTCCGGACCCATGTACATATGAACTTTTTTGCTTAGAATGATGAGTTCTAGTACTCCGTTAATTTTGGCGGATTAGATAAGATTCATCCTGTGTATATATATATATATATATATATATATATATATATATATATATAATAAATTTTATATTAATGTCGAAAAAAAAACGTGCATAATTAGCGCCTAGTTACTGCACAAGGACAAATTAGTTTACGTAAAGTTCACGGCTGTGAAGTTTGCCGTGTTGATGCAATTTTTCCAAGAGCTTGTTTCCTCTTGGGGCGTAAAATGTTACTTCAAGGGCGCAAAAAGAAAACATTAATTTAAAATGCCTACCTGGCACTAAATTATTGCATAAAAAGTTTATTTGTGTAGAAGTTCACGTCTATGAAGTTAGCCTTGTCGATGTAACGCGCGCGCGCACGCGCACGCGCACAATCTTTCCAATAATTTGTTTCTTATGGGAGGGCACATTTTTTTAACGGCGGATAATTGGCACCTAATTACAACGTAAGAAACAATTTATTTATGCAGAAGGTAACGACTGTATGAAGTTAGCCGTGTCGATGTGATTTTTACAATAACTTGCTTCCTATAGGGAAGCAGAATTTAATTTTAAGGGTACAAACAGCTGAATACGGAAAACATGATTTATTCCGCAGCTCGTGGTTGTGAAGTTAATGGTATCGATGTGATTTTTAAAATAAAAGGTAATAGGTGCCTAATTATCGTGCAAGAAAAAATTTATTCATTCATAAGGCCTTCTCAATGTAATTTTTGCAATAACTAATTTTGTTATAGGGGCGCAGAATTTTATTTTAGCGACGCAAAACTGCGCATAATTGGCGCCTAGTTACTGTATGAGAAAATATTGATTTATGTTAACTGTGTTGATGTAATTTTTACAATAATTTGTTTCCTGTACGGCCGCAAAGTTTAAATTTAATGGCATTAAGCTGTGCATAAAGGTTGCCTAATTATGTGTCAAGAAAAGATTAATTTATATATATATATATATATATATATATATATATATATATATATATATATATATATATATATATATATATATATAAGTGGGTCTAGCAAAATTGATCGAAAACAATTGATCGAAGGAAAATTGGTCGAAACGCAATTGGTCGAAACAGCAATTTATCGAAACAGCAATTGATCGAAATACGGTTCTAGGACAGCACAAAAAAACTATTTATTATGCTACCTTTGCACAGTTAAAATACTGCGGCTATTTAATTTTCACTGAGCACCTTAAGTTATAATCAAAAGGACATGTTTTTAATAAACAGGCAGAAAATAATTTTGCCGAGTTCCTTTTTACAAACTAAAAATCCTTTTATTTTAATAAACAAATTTACTAATTTAATCATTTTACTAAATATAAAAATGTAAAACTAATTTTAATAAAAATGTAAAATTAATATAAATCAATAATTAAATAATTATTAAATTATTCATATGATTAACAATTCAAATTATACAAAATATAAAAAATAAATTAATTTTTAAATCCTAAATAAAAGCTCATCCGTTAAATATTAAATATTAAAACTTAAAAATTAAAAATAAATTTTTAAATAAATAATAATAGAATTTAATTCTTTTCTTAAAAACTAGATATATTTAAAACGAATAAAATTTCATTTCAAATTAATTATTTTAAAATATTATATCACAAATAAATTAATAATTAATTAGCCCTTTTAAATTCGAGAAAATTATTTAAATAATTTCTATTTAATCAACCGATGAACAGAATCAAGAATACGGCTAGGGAAATCCAAGATGCACCTCATGTGATTATATCAAATGCATCCATTGGCGTTACCCAAGCTGCAGCAGCTAGTCTTCCAAAAGTAGACAGCATAAAAAGGACCATAAGAACAAGCCGCCCCAGCATTACCTCTACGCCGCCAAGATATCGTTTTTCCAGACGAGTATACCAAGGCCAGAGATGGTGAGAATTTTTTGTTGTTCGATTCGGGAGCCAATGAAAACCGCATATTAATATTCTCAACAAAAAAAAATCTCCAACTTTTGGCCCAGTCCGACCACTGGTATATGGATGGTACGTTTAAAACTGTACCGCATCTTTTTTATCAAATGTATACTATTCATGGGTTGCAATATAACAACGCTATTCCCCTGCTGTATGCATTATTGCCAGATAAAAGAGAGATTACGTACATTACGTTGCTTCAGAAACCGAAGGAACTTCAAGCAGCAGTTCCTCCAAGAACGATATTAACCGATTTTGAGCATGCTATGATGAATGCCATATCTCAAGAATTTCCAGGATGCCGACAACGTGGTTGCTTTTTTTATGTTAGCCAGTGCATATTTAGACGAATTCAAGCAACTGGCCTTCAAAGGTGATATGAAACCGATGCAGATTTCGCACTAGCATTACGTTTGCTACCCACCATTGCATTTGTCCCTACGGAAGATGTAGTTTAGGCTCTCGAAATACTTTCTGATTGAGACCTAATACCTCCAGAAGCACAACCTGTACTTGATTACTTTGAAGATACGTGGATTGGGCGTCCGCAACCGCCACTCGGCGAACAATTTCCTCACGATATGTGGAACTGTTTCGAAGGAGTGCAGCAAGCTTTACCTAAAACTAACAATGCAATTGAAGGGTGGCATCGGGGTTTTGAGCAACAAATTTCGGCTGATCACCCAAAAGCAAGAAAAAGAAACAAAAACAAAAAATAATGCCAAAGGAATTTCTTTCCGATAAAAACCAAAAAATATAAAAAACGACTTTTAAACACGCCAGCTTTGTGCTGTCAGTGTGAAGGAAAGTCGCTTGTATTCGATCAATCGCTTTCGATCAATTTTCCTAGAACCGTATTTCGATCAATTGCTGTTTCGACCACTTGCGTTTCGACCAATTTTCTTTCGATCAATTGTTTTCGATCAACTTTCCGGAAGCGATACAAAGTTATGAAGTTAGTCTTGTTGGCGTAATTTTGCAATAACTTATTTCCTGTGGGAGCGCAAAATTTTATTTTAGTGGCTCAATACAACGCATAATTAAAAATTGATTTATGCCGAAGTTCACGGTCGTGCCAATGTAGTTTTATAATAAATTGTTTTCTATAAGTTCACAAAATTTGATTTTAGCCGCGAAAAATGGCGCCTAATTATTTCGTAAGAAGATGATAATTTATCCAAAAGTTCTCGGCTCGGTGAAGTTAAACGTGTCTATGGAATTTGTGCTTCCAACTTATTTCCTGTTTGAGCGGAAAATTTTATTTCAGAGTACAAAATGGCGCCTGATTATCCACATGTTTAAATCACATTATCAAAAAAGACCCGGATATTCTGACACATCTCGTAACAAAAAATTTAAAAATGTTTCAGTAAAGACCAATATGAATTTAAATAAAAATGTTCAAAGTTTTTCAAATGCTGTAGCTGTAGTTGGTCCATTTAAATTTCCACTTGTAGACAAAATTTAAAACTTGTTACGTAAGTTGAGCACAATTTGTGACATTGAACTAACAGGATCACTTGGTATGGAAAAGTAAGAGTACTATAAAGTTTTTGTTATACAGGAAAAGGGTATTTCCTTAAATGATTTACATTATTACATCTTTCAGGTACGTCGTGTTATTCACACGCTACTAAATGTAAATCACTATTTTATGAAGTTAACGGATGTTTTATACCTAAGGTTTTTAACTGCTAGAATACGTCATTCGTTACGGACATTAGTTTTTTCTCTAGTCTACGAGGTTATTAACAATTATTAATTAAACCAAAGCATTTGTATAACTTAATTCAATTATTTTGCTTTGAAATTAGCGGAACAATGAATAAGCGTTAAAATTTCGACGAAAGGAAAATAGTCAATGGCCTTTAAGGACAAGTTCTATGGAATAGGGACAACTATCGACTGAGTCACATTACATTATTGATGTAATCATAAACATGAACCGCGAATTCATTTGTGATAATATGATAATGACACTAACACTTACGTAATAAAATGATGTTTTACCGTTCTCTATAACAATCAGTTAAAATTCTTGCAATTATTTAAACGTACTTGTTACTAATCAAAACGTAACGTGAGTAATGCAAATTTTTGTGTATAAAATAATACAAAATGTTATATTTATATTACCTTGAGAAAACGGATCTAGTGAAAACCCATTTAAATCATTTGTTTGCAAACAAAACAAACAGAAAATAATGGCTCGTTTTTTCAGTTAAGCAGTTATAATTGACATGACATAAACCGATTTGGAAAATGTCATACAATACTACTAATACGATGAATGAGGAATTACAAATTGTTAAATAATTGGTTTGTAACTATCTAGTGAAGATGGTAGTGGGTACTAGATTTGTAAATATTCATTTTGTTTTTACATCAATAAAAGAAGACACGTCGCTGAAGTTATCATCAGCTTCAGATTTGAGAAATGATTTTTTACACTGGACCAGTTAAGTTAACCACAAAAAAGTAAACGAACATGTAACGCTAATTTAAACGTAAATAACACCAAATATGTCATCCAAACAAAATATTAATCAATACCCACGCCGCAATCAATGTAATAGAAAGTAAATTATAAGTAACAGCCTTTGAACGGATCAAAACGACCCCTTACCCTGAATATTTGAATAATGGTCCACAAAAGGAGCAAATTGTTAGGTGTTAGGTTAGGTGGTAGGCATGTATACTCCATGCCAGCCGGGGAGGTACCACCACCCTTACCATGGGTTCCTTAATATTGGGTCTCCGATTTTCTGAGCTCGGTAAGGGCTGCCGGTTGCCTTTTCCATCATCCTCAATCTATTCTCATCCGTATTCTTCCTTCTCGCCCTCACTGTCTTCCTATCGGATTAAAAGTCCCAAATTAAAAAATAAGATGGCTGTGGTTTCTAGGGTTATAAATTCCGGACGTAAAATCCTGCCCCATCGGATGTCCGGGAGGGCAGGCCCAAGCGACCTCGGTCATCGAAAGTATCAACTTTCTGATTCACTACTGCAACATCCGCGGTATCAGGTCTAATCTTAATGCTATTCACCAACATCTTGAACAATTACAACCTGATATATTGTTTCTATCTGAAACACAAGTCTCCTCGAAAGCTCCGAGTCACCCGACTTGCAATTTCCTCAATACCATCTTCACTCTAACTTTCGATATAAAGGAGGCGTATGTGCTACATCAAGGACAGAATTGCTTGCAAGAGGGTTTCTTCCTTAGAAAATAAAAATTTTGACGTGATTTGGTTTAAACATTCTGGTCCTAATTTTGTGAAATTCTACTGTTGCATTTATAGGTCTCCTAATGACAGCAACTTTCAAGACTTCTTCGATTACCTTAGTACGAAAGTTGACTATCTCCTGTCTCAGTTTCCATCTTGCGATATCTCATTTGTAGGCGATTTCAATGTTCATAACTCTAATTGGCTTCAATTTTCATCTACTACAAATCCTGCTGGTCATAGTGCAGAAACATTTGCTATCTCATGTGATCTCACACAAATGATTTCTGAACCCACAAGAATCCCTGATAACCCTAACCATACTCCTCATCTTCTAGATCTCTTTCTTACATCAAACCCTCTTGTTTATAAAACTTCCGTTCTTTCGCCTTTAGGTCTTTCCGACCATTGTCTCATAAAAATCATTTCTACTGTACCTAATTCCATTGTTGTTCGCAAAACCGATAGAACCTTGTGGTGTTTTAAGTCAGCTCGATGGAGTGATTTACGGGATTTCTTTGCAACCTTTCCATGGCGTGAATATTGTTTTAAGTCGTCCTCTTCTTCGGACATCGCTCTTTCAGTATCTGAAGTCATCCTCATGGGAATGGAGTTATACATTCCGAAAAAACAGTACCGTGCATGTCATTCACGTTCCCAACCCTGGTTCAATAAGGCTTATTCTGATGCAATATCTTTAAAAAATAAATGTTACATTAAATGGAAATCTAATAAATCGGTTGACAGTCATGTAGAATACGTTGGTGCTAGAAATATCTGCAAAAGTGTCATCACTAAAACTAAAAAGTTGTTCGAACAACGAAAATGCAATGAACTAGCTACATCTCCTTTAGGCAGTCGTAAATTTTGGTCTTATAGCGCCTACACTTTTTCTGCTGTACATAAATGACCTTATTTCTTCAACAACTAACCCCATCCATTGCTTTGCTGACGATAGCACTCTTCACTGTAGTTCATCTCAGTCTACTCATAGTGATAATCCACCTTCTATGTCAAATCAAGAAATTAAAGCTGAAATGGCAAATTCAGTCAACAAAGACATTCAACGTATTCTCGAATGGGGAAGCAATAATCTAGTTAAATTTAATGCTAACAAAACTCAGTGTTGCCTTATGTCCGCCAAAAAAGATCGATCATTTCCTGTTGTAAGTATGAATGGCTCAGTTCTTAAGTTTTCAGACTCTATTACTCTGTTGGGTATGACTGTATCTTCAAATCTCTCATGGGTTGACCATCTTCTGTCAGCTACCAAAACAGCTGCTCGTAAAATAGGCTTTTGTACAGATCTAAGCAGTACTTTACCTCTCGACAACTCCTTTTGCTGTATAAGGCCCAAATTCGGCCTCATCTGGAATATAATTTCACCTTTGTTAGTGCTCAATACGCTCTCGATATCGTTGATCGTATTTAAAAGAGAGCGATTAGGCTTATAAATGACCTGTCTTTAACTTCTCACATAGAGTCCCTTGAGCATAGAAGGATGGTTTCAGTTCTTTCTTTGTATTATCGTTATTACAACGGCTATTGTGCTGGTGAATTACATTCTTTGATACCATCTCCGGCTATCTTTGCGAGAAACACTCGGTTCGCTCAATCACATCATCAGTATGCAGTACAAATCTCCACTTGTCGTACCAAACGGGCGCAATCCACATTTTTCTACACGGCTTCTAAACTCTGGAATGATCTCCCTAGTTCCTGTTTTCCTCTCACTTATGATATGAGAAAATTTAAGGTAGCTGTTCATAGGCATCTATTGGCAATTCATTATCCCTCTATCCATCCTCCTAAGTGTTCCTGAGTGCTTTAGCACGATAGGCCTTATTTAGCCTGTTCAGGTCCACAATCATAAAAAAAAAAATGAGCATGTGCAACGATGAAATTTTGATATAAAATGAGATAGAGCAACATGCATTTTAGCAGGGCAGTCCGAACCTCGGTTACGAACGTAAGCCTCTAGCCAGCATAAGCATTTTGTGATTTTTATTACAATCGCTTAACTTCACAAAAAAGAACCTTGCGTTTTTCGCGTTTTTCGCTCATCGATCCGGCATCGTGATCTTCGCCGCTTCGGAGGTAGATCTGTCACTGCTTGCATACAGATAATACGAATAAGCGGTCATCAGTAGAGGAGCCACAGCCTAGCCGCAAGCAGGAGCCGCCGGAATATAGCAGCAACAGCGAAGGATTCCAGAAGCATCCAGAACACCGCCAACAGCAGGATCGTCGTTGGGTCAAGGTCAACGGTAATAGGTATCATTAATAAAGAATTTTAATTTAATTACTTGTTTGTTTTTATGTGAATTTCCTCCGTTTAGAATTGGGTCTCTGATTTCCAAGCCGTTTTTCCTCGGGGTGTGAGGCTGCACCTCGGCAGAGACCCGGTCTTTCGATAAACAGATTTTTAATCCTCAAATTTCACAAACCTATTATTAACAACGCAGCCGAGATGGTCAAGCAAGGTCGCCACCGAGCTACTATCAAAGCTGTGTCCCCTAACCCCGTCGACATCCGTCCACCTACACCACCACCTACACACACAGCACACCTACGCATATACACTCGCCTCTTCACCACCTTCCGCTCGTACAAGATCCCATTCAAACTCCTCATCTATTACCACTTCCTCTACACATTCCTACATCTCAACACGATCCACCGCTACCGTTAAGGCACACAAACACACACACACACACACACAAACCAGAACACACACACACACACACACACACACACACACAAACCGGCACACCCACACAAACCCGCCCTGTTACCCACACCAGCCCAGCCAACCTTACCTCCACCATTCCCACACCCTCTACCTCCAGCAACACACACACCCGTACCCAATCATCGAGATATTGCATCCGCAGTATCCCGACATCTATTATGTCACAGAAATCCCTTTTCAATACCCTAAAACCCTTAACCTTCCGTGGTTGAACTTAACGTTCAACCACAATCACACCTGCCTCCTCAAAACCTCCTTTCCCCTACCGGATGGAACGCAGCTTAGGCTGCGATACCACTTCGGTGAACCTTCCCTTACCTTAAACAGCTATCCGGCCCCCGTCAACCTAACTCCATTATTAAACCTCCTTCCTTACCGACGAGATCCTCGATGCAATCGACCTGCCTGACGTGAGAAAGGCCGTGCGCATCACCTCGAAGGCTACCAATAAACCCACATCCCTAGTCCGCATAATCACAAATTCCCAAACCACCCTAGAGTTCCCTCTCGCAACCGGTGTCTCCATGTTCGGGAGACACTTTCGTTGCGAACCTTCCCTCATCCCTACACCTCTTCCCATGTATTGTGTCACCTGCACGCAGGTGGGACATACCTCTGAGGAGTGCCCTACCCGATCCATCAAGTGTCCCAACTGTGGCGGAAGTCACAGATCCACATCCTGTAAGTCCGCGGCAAACCCAAAGTGTAGCAACTGCGGGATGCCCACACCTACTCCTTTAATGCCGGATGCGGCGGGAACCTCCCAGTTCTCCGTCACAGATGGCAATGCTTGATCCCATCATGTCGGACGAGTCTGACTCTGAAGACACCGCTCACCTTAAACCTATTCCCGACACAGATCCCGTCACAATCAAATCTTTCATACAAGTCCTTACCCACTCTCTCCTAGATCTGTTCCCTAACCACCAACGCCGTGTTATCCGAACCATAGAATCCTTATCCCTCAACTTTTTCCAACGGGTATCAAGTCTGCGAGCCGGTACGCGGAGGAAGGTCGCCGTAGTCCGCCAACACCATCCTTAAACGCCTTTGTTCCCAATCGACATCGTAACAGGGACCATTAATGCTAGGGCGTTCGTCGGAAACGCCCCTAATTAAACACTTCCTACACCAATACAATGTACACGTCCTTTCAATTACAGAAACCAAACTCACAAAAATGCACACTACAATTTAACACTTATAATTCCTTCCTCAACAATAGCGCACACGGAACCGCCCTCCTAATTAAAAACTGTTTCCTTCAACTCCGTTTCAATTACTGCACCTGCAGCAACTCGAATGCGTTGCTGCAACGGTGCACTTCCCCCCATAGTATTCATATCTTACAATCCACCGGCACAATACACTTTCCGATGACCTGTTAGTTTATACCTCCAGCCTCCCAAATGCAGTCATCCTAGGTGACTTCAATGCCCACCATATTCAATTCGGTGACACCGCAACAAATGGAAACGGCAACAGACTATCATCTGCTCTGTTGCAGTTGCCTATGCTGAGGATCGCCAATACACAACCTACGTATTTTGACCACTTAGGAGCCTCAATAATAGATCACATAATAGTTTCCGAATCAATAGCACACTACTTCGATCGTGAGTGCTTTCTAGGCACCACCATCACTTCAGATCATATTCCACTGCGGGTCAAAACTTCATTTTGTCCAGCTCCCCAACACTCCTCAAAACACAATCATTAAAGATTTTTCGATGAACTGGAATGTGTTCGCCGAACACATCTCCAACAAACTACCTATACCAGACCTTCAAACCACCCAAGATCTCGAGAGAGCCATTAGCGACCTAACTTCCGTAATTACGGAATCGGTCGACACCTCAGTCCCGCTTAAAAACATCGACATTTCCAAAAAACTGCTCCCACGACACATAGTGAACTGGATCAAAGAGAAGAGACGAATCTATCGTCAATTCTTGAGATCCAGGGATCCGGCTCTCAAGACGGAATACAATCGCCTTAACGCCTTAATCAGGCGAGAAGCCAATAAACACACAAAAGACTCCTGGGCTAAAGCCACTTCCCAGTTAGATTATCGAGACGGTAAACGCTTCTGGCAACAGTTTGACAGACTGACCAGAAAAAAGTTAACCCCAAATCCCATCTAACCGTCCTTCAGGGCAACCTAATCTCCTCCGACCAAGGAAAGTCCGATTTCTTTAGTCACCACCTCCAATCCATATTCCAATCCCCCAACGATCCCCAATTCGATCCTGTTTTCAAGGAATTCCTCGAGAACGAGACAACGAGAATCCTTTCTATGCCCCAATTACGCCCGACCAGGTCAATGCCTATTTTAAAAAAGGAAAAAACTCAGCCCCAGGCCGCGACGGCCTCAATAGAAAAATCCTACGACACCTACCCGGCCCATGCCTCCAACTACTCTCAAACATATACAATAAGTGCCTAACCCTCTCTTCCCGACGGATTGGCAATCGGCCTCCACCGTCATGATACCAAAACCTCACGCAGACCTAACCTCACCTAACTCCTACAGACCCATATCCCTCCTGAGTTGCCTCGGTAAATGCTTCGAGCAAATTCTAGCCAAGCGGCTCAGGGAACACCTAGAGTATAACGACCTCTTCCCAACAGCCAATTCGGCTTCCGCCCAAACCGGACGTGTCACGATCCCTTGTTGAAGCTGCTTACCGAGACCACCAGAGCATTCAACCATAAGCAATGCAATCTGGCTGTGTTCTTGGATATTAAGCAAGCATTTGACAGGGTCTGGCACGCCGGTCTCCTACAAAAAATCCGAAACCTTAACATTCCCGACCCCTTCTCCAAACTCCTGCTTTCGTACCTGACCAATCGATCGGTCAGGGTGAAAGTAGGGAAAAACCTCTCAGACCCTTTCCAACCCACTGCAGGCGTTCCGCAAGGTTCTGCTTTAGCCCCCATCCTTTACACCATATTTGCTTCAGATATCCCTCAAGTTACCCAACCCGGAGTAGTCGTTGCGCAGTTTGCAGATGACACCGCCTTCTGGTTGGTTAATCGGAACAGCGAAACGGCCTCCAACCGCATATCCAAAACCCTTCGGAACTTTTCCAACTGGGCCAACCGGTGGAGAGTCTCCATTAACCCCTCCAAAACCCAAGCAATCCTTTTCCGCCACCCTAATTACGTCGAAGACAAATTCCCAAACCTATCCTCCAGAAATGTCTCCCTTACCATTAACCAAGAGAGAATCCCCCTTCAAGACTAAATCACATACCTAGGTAACCTATTCACCAGAACACTTAATTGGCTCCCCGATGTTAGGAAAAAACTTAACAGAATTAGAAACCGTTCAAACCTACTGGGCGCCCTCCGGGGTCGAATCAGATGTTGTCACCCCAAAATACTCCAACACACATACAAAACTTACATCCGCCCTGTTATGAATTTCCGAGCACCAATATACACAAACATTAACCCTAACCACATTCCCTCTATAGCATCCTGTGAACTCCGGATATTTAGACGTATACACGGGCTACCCTTCAGGTACCCCAGCAACCTCACAACACAACACGCAAACATACCACCAATCATAAACAGAATCCAAACATTTCAGAAAAACTTTGCACACAAAAGGATTTTCAGCGATACCATCCCTACCAAAGAAATCATCACAACTTCCTACACCTACCAACCTCCCAAATTCCCACGGAAAAAACCCAAACTCAAATTTAAACACCCCGCGATCTTAACCCAATTATTAGACGACATCCCAAAGGAGATAGAAGAAACCCTCGATAACATCCCATATGCACTCCGTATCCCACCGTCCACTGGATAACGACCACGCAAGGATACCGGCTAACGAATCGTCAACACCCTTACACCCCTCACCACACTCAACCACACGAACACCTAAATCTAAATATACACAACAGTAATAAATCAGACCTTTAACCTTTTTTTTTACACCAAATAATAAACCCTCAACAAATTATCTTTTCTTTTTTTTAACACACCAAAAATAATAAACTCATGATTGTAAACCACACAAATACAAAAAACATCGCAACACCAACAATAATGGAAGACCAGGGCTGAAGAGGAGGAATCCTGAACAGTCTACGAATAAACATATAAGCATAAGATATAAGCATACTAACCAAAAGCATGAGCATACTAACCTAAAAAAAACAAAAAAAAACCATACATTTTAGAAGTTCCCTCGACCTCCGCAACGGAAGAAGACTGTAGTACATCAGAGACCGAAGAGGACACCGCCGACGGCGGCGCCTTCTTCAACCTGGACCGGCGTCAGTTACGCCCGAGCAACAGCAGGCAAGGTTGAGAAGGCGGAAGTACAAACGGCTCGCTGTCGTTAGCCTGCCCAACCCGCCTTAGGGTTCGACGCCATATTGGGCCTCCTCGGATATCTTGATGTGGAGAAGGCCCTACCTGTCATCCGTAAGGTGGCAGCGGCGCTCGTTCAGGCGCAAACTGCGATGGACCTGTGGGGAGTAATCCTCTCTCACGGTTCAGAGGTGGTTGCCCTTTTCGGGTAATCATACAAAGGTTCGGAGCGAATTCTGGTCCCCCAGATAAGTATACAGTATCGACAATTTAATTTATTCTGTTCTGTTAAAACCGACAATGTTTCACACATGTTTTTATTTATTTCAGATACGCAGGGCATCAGCAACCAGCCACAACCGAGCGACAACAGGACAGTCCACACAACATACTCCAACATCATCACATCTCCACAACTCATCTTTTTTTTTTACGAACGACCAACAATGCAAAGCACAACACTGTCAACAGGCAATCCACACCGCCCGCAACCCAACAACTTCGCAATTCACGCGCTGAAGAGGAAGAAGATTCCTGAGCAGCGCATCACCAATACAACACAATACACATTTATTATTATATTTAGGTTTAAGTGTGATATGTATTATAAAAATGAATTGTTCATTTCTAAAAATTTTAATAAACTTTGTTGAACTTGAACATGCATTTTATCGTGGCACAAACTCTTTTGCACCCTTTACTGACTATTAGTGTAATACTTAAAAAGGGGTAGTTTTTCCTCTTTGAATGCGATTATTTTCAAATCTGAAATACATGTTATTCTATGAAAATGTAAACTTTCACCATTATTACACATAATGAAATACTTATCTTTTTTGGTTTTTTTAATGGTGTATTTAAAATGATACAATCTAAACGTTTCGATAACACTTACAATTGTCTTCGTCAGTAGTAATATCTATTAAAATTGTTAAGACTGAAACAATTTTGTCAAAATTGAAAAATAAAAACATAACATCAGCCTGCTATTAATACACAGTGTCCAGAAAATAGTAGAAAACCCACACGTGGCGATCTTTCTTGGACCATTTTGAGTAAAAAATCCATCAGAAGCAACCCCAAGAATGTGTACATCTGCCAACAGAATCACACAGGTATCATGTAGTCATGTGTAACTAAATAAAACGCAAACAAATCGGTATGTCAAATTGACGATATTAATTATTAAAATACAGAGTTGTACTAAAGAGTAATTCATATTATTATTTGCAAAGCACCGAGGCATTGTTGTATGAAATTGAACTTGTAAGGTGAGGAGGTCAGAGTGTGACAGATGTGGGGATTATTTGCCGAGGCGATTGCTAAGGGTTACAACATTTGTTCAAATTGACTAACATTTGCTTGTAAACATAGTTTAAGTCTACGTGGGTTAGCAGTTTGAACCGCTCGCCAACATTTCAGGTGTGATCAATTGCACCTCAGCCAATATTTTATTCATCACATCGTCATTATTTCCCGGCGGAGTCGCATATACTTTTTTCTTCAGAAATCCCCATGACAAAAAATCTAATGGATTAAGGTCCGGGGACCTAGCAGGCCATCCTATTGGGCCATTACGGCCAATCCACCGAAGCGCAAAGTGTTGGAATAGCCACTGTCTTTCCATTCACGAATTGTGTGCCGGGCAACCAAAGGCACAATGTCTAGCATTTGCTCCATCACATTTATGTACGCTTCCGCATTTAGTCTGGCTGGTAAAAAATGGGCCCAATGACTCGGCGATTAAGAATTCCCTACCAAACATTAACCGAAAACTTCCGCTGATGTCCAAATTCACGGTGCTGATGAGGATTTTCATCTGCCCAAATGTGCATGTTATGGCAATTAAAAATGACATCCCTGGTAAAAGTGCATTCGTTGCTCCACAGATTTTTTCTGTAAAATTTGGTTGACGATTCAGGATATTTATCATAGTACTGCAGTAGTTAATCCTGCAATAGTCATCGTTCTAATATAATGGTTGCACTCTTCTGAGA
Organism: Vesta saturnalis; assembly: GCA_036346205.1. NCBI lineage: Eukaryota > Metazoa > Arthropoda > Insecta > Coleoptera > Lampyridae > Vesta > Vesta saturnalis. The sequence continues at coordinate 5,041,303 of JARFJB010000793.1, forward strand.
TGGTATGGCCGCAAGAGGTTTTCTTGTAATACACAAAGCACTGTTTGTTGACTTGTAACATTCAAATTTCGAGCAACGTCTCTAGTTTCTGGCGGAATCTTCATGCACGGCTTCTAAAATTGCTTCATCAAATTGAACTGTACGCCGAGTTCTCTCTCTATCACCATCTAACCTTCAAATGCTATTATGACATAACTGGCGCCGGTTTGGAAACCTTCTGCCGTTCTCCCGGACCACTTCATTAGCATTTCCATCACAGAAGCCAAACACAAAATACATATCAGCATACTCAGTTGTACTGAATTCCTTCGTTCACTTTAACGAAACGCTTTGTCTAACAAAGAAACGAAATACAAGAACACACAAAGGATAATCACAATGAGAAAACAAGGACGGTGCTGATGACACTGAAAATCTGACAATTCACGTGACAGTTGAAACTGTCCTAATTTATAAAAAGTGCACTTTTATAAATGTTTAAAAAGCTAATTACTGGAGTACAATGAGAATTAAATGAAATACAACTTTGCAAAAGTCTTAAAATGTTAAACGTAATTGCCAAAAGAAATAGAATTGAAATAAAATATGCATATTTGTGAACCAAAATTTCCAACTTTGAGGACCTTGTGTGGCTCCATGAAGTGGTTTTTGTATTAGGATTTTTCACGTGTGGTTTTTCCACTATTTTCTGGACAGCGTGTATAACATTTTTACCACATACAGGAAACACCCCATTACATTAAAAATTCTGCCGACTTTGTTGAAAAAATGCATAGTTTCAAAATTGAAGAGAGTGATATAATGGTTAGTTTTGATGTTGTTTCACTTTTTACAACAGTCACTGTAAAAGAAACTATTGAATACATTGATCATCTTTTTCCAAAAGATATAACCATTCTTTTCAGCACTGTCGTACTGCAACTTATTTTCAGCGGAATAGTAAATTTTATGAACAGATTGATGGTGTAGCAATGGGTAGTCCTGTTATAGCTAATTTTTATATGGAAAAATTTGAAACATTAGCGTTACAAAATACACCTAAAAAACCTTCAGTTTGGTATAGATATGTAGATGACAGGTTTGTTATTTGGAGACATAAAGAAGAGGCACTGCATGAGTTTTTGATTTTTATAAATGGTATACATCCTAGCATTCAGTTTACCGTAGAATAAGAAACTAATGGAAGTTTACAGATATTAATAATGTTAATATACCTTAAAGAAAAACCAGTTCTTAATGTTGGTACTGCTTTTCTTCCTTTTGTAGCTAATGTTACAGATAGAATTGAAAAAATCCTAATTAAATATGGCATTAGGACTATTTTTAAACCTACAAGAAAAATTAAAGAACATTTAAATTCACCTAAAGATGTTTGAAACCCATTATCATCTTCCGGAGTGTATAAGTTATCTTGTTCATGTGGAAAGTATACATTGGAACCACAAAACGTAGTTTTGATACAAGACGTAAAGAACATAGAGATTTTGTAGATTAGGTCAACCAGAGAAATTTGCGGTAGCTGACCATGCCTTACAAATCTAAATCATAACATTTAATTTGACAATATGGAAATATTGTCAAGACAAACTCTCTATTTTGTTCGTTTACAACCTGAAGCTGTTGAGATATATAAACATCCTAATAATTTTAATAGACAACAAGAAAATCTCCGTTTAAATAGGTTTCGGCATCTTATAATTTAAAAAAGGCATAACGATACGTCTTGATTTTGATTTTAGTTTTGACTTTTGGCATGTCTAGATTTTTTGCTGTGTTTCTCCTAGACCTTGAAATTCTTTACCAGTTATATGTTAAATTACACTATAATTTAACATAAGTAGTTGAAATTAAAAATAAAATTAAGTCATGTTTATATTTTTGAATGATTCTATCTTTTCAAATTGAAGTTTTTCACAACTTTACACTTACATCATAACTTGATTAAATTTTGTTAAATGTGCTTTTTGGCTGACATTTTTCTTTGTTAGTCTTCGACCGTTAGAGGGTGTTCTGATTTGTCATCTTTAAGACAGTTTAACAATATTTAATTTTGAATGATCTAATCATTCTTTACTAAAATTTAATTCTATAGTTGGGTTTATACGTTTCTCAAACTGTTATATTAATAGCAGGCTGATGTCTATGTTTTCATTTTTCAAGTTTGACAAAATTTTATTACATACTAAGAATATATTTTATGGAAAAATTTTATCGTGGCCCAAACTCATTTGCACCCTATACTGACTATTAGTGTAATACTTAAAAAGGGTTATCCCTCTTTGAATGCGATTATTTTCAAATCTGAAGCACATGTTATTCTACCTCTAAGGATACATTTTAAAGCAAAATATAAAACTATAATGATGAATGGAAACATGAATTTTTTCACGATGAAAAAGGATAAATGTATTTGTATTATTTGTCTTTTAAGCGTAGCACTTCCAATAAGGGCCAATGTTGAAAGACATTTTAGAACAGTCCATAAACAATATGAGATTAGTTATCCACTTAGCACTGAGTTACGGAAAGCGAAAGTGCAACAATTAATGACACAATTAAATATGCAACAGTCATGCTTTGCAGATCTAGTACGAAGTCGTTAACAGCCAACATGGCCTCATTCTAGGTAGCAGAAGTTTTATTAAAACAAAAGAACTCTTTTGTTGGCTAAATATGGAAGGAGAGTTTTATTAAAGCAGGAGAAGTATTATTTCAAAATTTCAGCAATAAATCTGAAATAATTGCTTTAATTAAAGAAGATGTCACTGACACCGCACAGCTGTGTATATTTATTCGAATGTGTATATCTGTTAGAGAAGAAGTGCTAACAGTTTTACCGATAAAGGGACAAACGAGAGGCTAAGATATTTATAAATCGTTTAAATCTTTTATTACTAAAACCAAATTTCCCATACATAAACTGGTATCAATTATGACTAATGTAGCTCTATCTATGCTTGGGAATCATGATGGATTTATAAACCCTTTGTAACAGTGATGATGATATTCCAAGTTTCATCAACTACCACTGTATTATCCATCAGCAGGCATTGTGTTCAAAAATATTAAATTTAGATGGTGTGATGAATGTCGCATTCAAAATAGTTAATTCTATTCGTGGAAGCAGTTTGCAAAGACGAAGATTCAGAGCATTACCATAGGCAGTGTTGTGATATCTCATGATTTTACATGAGTTTCAATGATTCTGTTCTTCATCTCATGATCTAATGATTTAACTGTAAAATCTCATGATTTTCGTATTTTGCGTTTTTAACGTCATTATGAATTAAACATATATATATATATATATATATATATATATATATATATATATATATATATATTACGCTGAATAATAAATTATATAGGATGCATATTAAAACTATTTTAGTACGCTACGCTACGCTACTGGACACCTCCCGCCTGTGCGTTTATTAACTATCAGAAGCTTCAGTGGAGGTGCGAATATGCATGGGCTAATGCTAAAGCTACGAACTCGAATGGCGGATGACGTTTATTGTGAAAAGTTCTTTTCTTTTTCGGTGTTTATCTAATTGGTTTACTACCATGGTTTAATTAAATTGAGTTAATTTTTAGTTTCTTTTGTTATTGTTACAAGTTGATATTAAAATGTTATGTAATAGTTAAGAGTTTTGTTTTCTTGATTTTTTATATAAAGTTTCTCCAATGCAATTTTATAAATTAGCGTATATTGAAATAACCCTGACTCCGTCATTGTTACGGTGTTGCCAATAGACTATTTATTCGTATTTCTTACAATAATTGTTTTATTAATCGAATTTGATTTGATTAGGTTAGGATAGATTCCTTCAGGACCCTTTATTAATGTTAATTCACATTTAAAATCTACATGAAAGTACCAATACCAAATGGCAACGCAGCGTGCAGAAGTCAGGGTTAATCCAATACACGACGCCCTAAATTCTGGTATGGATGGCAATATAAAATGTTTAAAAACGACAAAATAATAAATAATTTAACACCAAATATTTATTAAGAATAGTCTCATCATTTTTATTACCAATCTCATGAATTTCTAACATAGTGCTCATGAAAAATCAGAATTTTGATCACTGACCATAGGAACGTGAATCTGACGTCGACAAACTATTATTACACACCGATGTAAGGTGGTTAAACCGTGCGAAGTTTGGAAAACGATTCTTGGATCTTTTGCCTGAACTAAAAGAATTTATGGCGTGTTAATAAGTCTTATCCTCAGTTGGAAGATGATAAGTGGGTGCTTAATCTTGTGTTTCTCTCTGACATTACAGGAAAGCTAAACACATTAAATTTGCAACGTCAAGGAAAGAACAAAACATTAAATGGTTAGCGATATGAATGCATTCCTAAAAGCACAATTGAGGAGAGGAGATTTAAAACAATTCGAAAGTATTGCAGCTCAGTCTACAGATAAAAACTCACATGAATTCGATAAATATGCTAATAAAATGTCCCTGTTACAAAATTAGTTTGATATAAGATTTAAAGATATTTCCAAAATAGAGGATATAATATTATTTATATCATTCCCATTCAATGATGAAAGTAATGTACAACAACATTTTCTACCATGAATGCAATCAAAACAAAACATCGTTCTCGTTTGACAGATGACCATTTGGCAGCATGTTTTTATGAAAAGCTTGTCGAAAATATGCTATGTCATATCTCCAGCGCCTCCTCTAATATATGATATAATAGTTAATTTGCAATAACATTGTTCGCATTTATAATAATAATAACGTAAATGAAGATATTGTTTTATTTACTAATTAATTTGCAAGAATCATTCATTATCTTCTTTTATTGAAATAACTTGATATTCAATATCTATTAGTATTACTTAAGTTTATCTTAAATTTAAACTTATTTTTGACTTTAAATGATGATTATTTAATACATACGATGTTGGCAGACCGCTGCCTATGATTGAAAAAATTTAAATCTGAAGCTAATGCTAACTTCAGCGTCGTAAAGAAGGCGCCCAAGCCGCTGTTTTAAAAAAAATCGGAAGCTTAGTTCGCTGACTTATTCAGAAGCCCCAAGTAGTCTTTAGCAATAATATATGACTGATTTCAAAAAGTGTGTAAAAATGAATTTGATATGATGTGATTTTTTTTATTATGATTATGATTTTTTTTTGTAAATATGGTAGTGTATGGGTTATATGTTTGAAATGGCACAGTAGTCCCCATTTTCTAAAGGGCAGAGTGGGTTAAAAATAAAATTCTAAAGTGAGGGAATGACGGCTCAGGGAGGAAATGATTTTTATAGAGTTTTAAAAAAATAACATTTTGGTAACGTATCAATTAAACTTTTTTATTGTACAACTTAAACTTATTCTGAATGGTAATCATATATATCAATAATTAACAAAAAAAGTTATTAGGGGAGACTGGCCCAAAAGAAAAAAATCCAAATAATTATTATAGGCCATAAAAATTTGGAAAATTATTTTTAGACTCACCAACTATTGTGCTACCAGTATGGTATATGTAATTAAAATTCAAAAATATATATTTTACAATGTTTCTGAAAGGATCATTTTACCCAACTGTGTTGAGCAGAATGATCCCTTAGGGAAGGGTCTCTATTTTTTTTTTTTTGAAAACCAGTTCTTTTTTGGAGAATAAAGTGAAATGAATGAATGAACTTTATTTCAGGAGGAAAAATAATATATGGGATGAAAACAAATTCAGTAAAACTAGCTAACTCGAAAAAAGAAAACACTTTGTAATATTGCAACTATTACAACTTTATACGAACTTTATCTATCTAGGCATTTTCAATGTAATAATCGCAGGTGTAAAGGACGCAGTCATTGTCATCTATTCCAGCACATTCATCATGGGCCCACCGTTCGCAAAACCAATACTGCATCCAACCCTCTCTTGCGGAAGATCTTAGAAAACTGTCGGGACAAATGAATCTCTTTACATCTTCTTCCACATCCGACTTTTCAGCATCTAGGTTCTTCTTTTCTCGTTTTATTACTTTGCCTCTTCTTGAACAGGGCTTCTTGTTTTCCCTTTTCGCTGTCCATTGAATACTAATTTATTTTTCAATTTAGAACCTCACTATGCTTCCAGTGATTCCTTTTTTTGTCGCGCATCTAAAAGATGGTTTTTATACTTAGTGTTTGTGGGAATAACGGTACCAACAGACTTTCGTTTAGTAGTGCGTCGTGGTTGTGATGTTTTGAGATATGGGCAAACATATTACGTAAAAGAGGCCGATGGTACAGATATGGAATCAGTGCCAATATCCGCACAAATAACGGATGAACCGAGAATATCTGATTCACCAAGATCATCGGCTTTTGAAGAAGCGTCTGGATTATAAGGTACGATTCCGGCCTTCTTGGAAACCATTAATAGCATTCATGTGGGTATACGATTTCATGTAGGATTCATTAAAAATCGTCGAAATTTAAAATACCGTAACAACTCTTCCTGAGTGGCTAGTCAGCTGTTTTCCAGAACTACATCATGGTAGTGATTGAGGGCATACATAATGCTAAGGTCTAGTGGCTGTAGCTTATGTGTTATATGCGGAGGCAAGCACAACATGGTGACAAAATTACTCCTGGCTTTCGATAATATTCAAGTTCTTAGTATGGGGAAGGTGTCCCTCAAGAATTAAAAGCGATGGTTCTTCTGCTGATGGTTTAATGAAAGATATAAGATGATGAAACCATCCAGAATCATTGAATCTGAATGCTGTCCCTAGCGGTTCCCCTTCGTTTAGTTCCTTTTTCATCCTCTTTCGGGAAAATAGTAACATTGGTGGAACAATGCCTCGTTCGCCATACACTACTCTGTTAACTTATTTCCTACCGCTTTAGGGAAACATTTTACCGTTTTTCATTGGAGCTGTGCTCCAAGAGGTCTTACCTACATTATAAACCCTATGTGAGAGAAATGGTGTTTCATTCAATATGTTTTTGAGCAAAGTGAAACATTTTGAAACAGGTCTGTTGAAACCATAAGTGCGGGCTATCGATGTTGATTCAGGAAATATTACAGGGAAGGGTGTCTGGTGAGAAAACCCTTCGACCATTCTTTACCAGCAGGTTTTGTTGCATACAAAAATGGATGAGCAATGTTATTCTCGACTGCGAGCTGGTATAAAATAGACCCTACGGCTTTGCTGGTATGGCCATACATTCGGCTTTCTATACCGAAAATATAAATAACCAGCTCGTTTTCTTCTTTAGTGAAAATAGCAGTTCTGCTTGTTTTTCCCTTTACATCGTCGCCTTAAATTCATTAACGGCACCTCAAAGTTTCTTGTCGCTGTTTTATACGCAAGGCCATTATTCGCACTTTGAATAGCTTGCCTCATTTTATTCTCCCCATTTCTGCCTGCCTATTTCCATATTAAGTTATTTAATATTTATCATAAATTGTTTAGTAGAGAGGGCAAAATAATCCCGGGACCATTTAACCCGATAGCATGGGGGATCATTTTGCCCGAACAGGGAACAGTGTGCTGCCAGCTATGTTTATCCGGTAACCGCCAAGGCTTGGTACTGCGTAAATATCTCAGATTTTATTACTATTGAACATTTCTGCTTGTTAATAGAAATATTGGAATAGTTTCAAATGACTCGCATTATATTTATATTCGAAAATTTCCTTTGTTGCAAAGTTATTTTTTAAAATGTAGGTATGCTTCCCGTGCAGACTCAAGATTTTGTTTTTTACTTAGTGTCAGTACTCAAACTGTGTTGATATTCGCTGTCTTACCAGCTTTGTAACAACCCAGGTAAAATGTCGACATTTTATCGCACAGTCAAGCCATGATAACGTTCTAAACTCGAGCTTACCATCTAAGAAAATAAATTGCCTTATTTTTTGAGTACCACGAAACGTAGAAATAAGACTGTACTCTTTAATTAAATTGTTTATTCTGACGATTTCCGCTGCAGTTACTTCAAGAAGCATTATTGAGGGACATTTTGAAACCAAAACACCTTTTAAAACATCTAAATTGGTTATGTCTTGTCCTTCAGCCACAACTTGGTCAGCAGAACTTTTTAAGGTTCCACTTACACTATCTGGAGCCCCTTTTCCATGGCCGAGTTCTGAATAGTTCCAAGAAAAATAAGTGATACCGGAAAAAAAATATCTCAAATGGTAAGAGACAACATGAAACGTGAACTTTGGACTGTCGCTTAAAAGGTGTGCAGCATAAATGTTCGGTCTTTCATCTTTTAGTCAATCGAATAGTGGTTTTAAATGAGTCCAGACTGCTATTAAATCATGTCGATCATTAGCATTAGTTTTTTAAGAGTAATAGTTATTTCTTTCTTAATAGGTTTACGCGCTGTTTTAGTTTTTCCATCCTTTTTTATGTATTGTACTTTCATGCATCCATGCTGATAAATAAAGAATTTATTTGGTTGTGGAAGATAATACTCTTACAAGTAACGCAGTCTCTAAAGATATGTTTAATTATATTTAACACATTTTCTTACATTAGGTGCATCAATTTTTTTTTATTACTTACATAGTTGGATTCTAGATTATTCTAATCTAATCGTAATTCTTAGTAAACTTCAACTAGTGTGTTCTCCATTAAATATGCTTATCGTTATAAATTACATATGAAATATTCTAATATACAAATTCTTGTTTAATTTTAAAGATGTAACTTTTACAATAAGTTATTTCCTTTAAGGGTGCCAAATTTAGCTTTAATGGCGCAAAATGGCACATAATGGGTGCTTAACTATCGCGCAAGAAAAGATTTGTTTATCCATAAAAATATACAATTAGATTTGTCGATGTAATTTTTGAAATAACTTACGTCCGATCGAGGGGAAACATTTTATTTAGCAACGCATAATTGGCACCTAATTACCAAATAAAACAAAATTGATTTATGCAGAAGTTCACAGCTGTGAAGTCAGGCGTGTCGATCCAACTTTGTAATAACTTATTTCCTACTATAGCGCAAAATTTTATTTTAACGGCGCAAAACAGCGCAGAATTGACGCTTAATTTCTGAATAAGAATAATTTGATTTATCCAAAAGTTCACGGCTGTAAAGTTAATCGTATTGAAGTAATTTTTACAGTAACCTGTTTCCAATAGGGGCGTAAAATTTAACTTTAGCGGCGAAAAACGGAGCATAATAGGTGCCTAATTGTCGCGCAAAAAAAGGATGAATTGTAAGGCTATGAACTTAACCTTATCGATGTGACTTTGCAATAACTTATTTCCTATGGTGGCGCAAAATTTTATTTTAGCTGCGCAAAATGGCGCATTATTAGAGATTAGTTACTGTATAAGAAAAAAATTGATTTATGCAGAAGTTCATGGATGTGAATCAATGCGTATCAATGTAATTTTACAATTATTTCTTTTCTGTAAAGAAGCAAAACTTTGTTTTAACGGCGCAAAATGGCGCCTAACTGACTCGTAACTACTGCATAAGAAAAAAAATTTTATCCAAAAGTTCACGGCTCCGTAAAGTAACTTTGCTTATGGAATTTTTACTACAAGTTGTTTCCTATTGGGGCACAAAATTTAATTTTAACGGCACAAAATGGCGCATAATTCGCGCATAAGTATACACATGTTAGAATCACATTAAGATGACCTGGCTTGTGTTACGATTCTTCGGGTGTTTCGCAAGGATGCCGTTCATAACCCCTACGAATTTCAGCAATCCCGTAGCATTCAGGGGCCACTGAAATTTAATAAAAATATATAAAGGTTTATTTCATTTAGTGCAGCAAAAAAAAACAGCATTATCGAAACAACAGCTTGTTAAATTAGAGAGATTTCGTCACAAATGTTCGCACTCATAACTAATAATCGTAAGGAAGCAAGTACAGTAATATAATTTATTTGAATAAGTGATGACAACGTTAATAACAAACATGTCAGTACCAATTTGTCCATAAGTGTTTAGTATAAAAAAGAGTATGTGTAGCATTTTGATAACATATGTAACGTGTTTTGAATGTAGCTGAAGTTAGTTGGCATGAAAAGAATTTTTTTGTGTATGCGTAATGTAAGTTGGTGTAACTCATACGCCACTGGAATTTAGTGAGGCATTGGTTATTGTGTGAAGGAATATTTGAATGTCCTAGAAAGATTTTCGTGTTGAAAACGTTAAATTTGGTTGAGAAATTTGAAATTTGAGTAAATTTTTATTGATACGGCACTGGTAAAACTACTGGTCTTTTTGCTATTGTGTATAAAGGAATTTGGACTAAAAGAAATACTTGTAAACGTATGAGTGAGTGAGTTTATGATATATTGATATTTTATTAACGTGCAATAAGGAATATGTATGCATATTTTGTATTATGGTGCAATAATGGTGAATCGATGAATGTTCAAGAATGAAGTGATAGAATGTGAGGGAGTTAGCTAAATTGTGCGGAAGTAGAATTCGCCCACATGTGAGATTTGCATAGAAAGTTGAGACACAATCTGGTTAATCTACAGTGTAAATGTTATTGCAATTGATGATTTCTTCGGAAAGTTTTCAGTGAATTTACAAAGTAATTCAAGATGGCTACGTTCATGTCGCATCGTTGGCGTCTTCTTCCACGATGGAACCTTTGACAGGGCAAAGAAACGCATGAAATACTCAGTTGGGATAGGTGAATTTTGATTTTAGCGCGAATTTATTGTGATGTATTACCAATATGGCGAGCAGAAGGTATGTAAGCGAGTGTCAAATTTGAGGGGTTAGTTAGTTGGTTAGAGGTTTTGAATAAGATCGCGCGCGCGTTGCAGAACTATTAGAATGGTTAGTGTCGGAGTTTATTTGTGAAGATTACTGCATTACTGCATTAACCCATAAGGGGATAAATCGTATAGACATTCACAAATAAATAATTTAATATATTATGAGTTGAAGGAAAACATTAGTGATTTTCTTTAAGAAATAAAAAGTGCTTAGGCAGATTAGAAGTAAATACAGCAAATATTTTGTTATTAGTGTTCAATTGTGGGACGCGTGATCTAATATTATTATAAAGAAAACTGAAGGTGACCATTTAAGTAACCGAAAGAAAAGTTTGTAAAATTTAGTTAAGTTATTGGTGATCATGTGTACAATGGTTAGCAATACCAAATTGATTGTATAAAAGCAAATAAGAATTTTAATGTGTATATGGAAGTAACCATTTTTTATTGTGGTAAACGTTTTGAAAAGGGCAACCATCGCAGCATAAGGTGATGTGATGTTAGGCTATATGGACTACAACTACCGCACCGAAAAAGAATTAATTAATGTAATACGTAAGAATTAGATTTAAATTTTATTGAGCCAAGACAACTACGATTATTTTTTAAGTAAATTTTGTTTTGTTATTGTTGCGTTAATTACGGTTCATTCAAAGAAAAAAAGGTAATCGAACTTTAGTTATTTTGTTGTTTTTAGTGTTAGGAATTGGGGAATTTTAGTCTTAATGTATTGATGTGCGAATTTGTCAATATATATCCACTGTTTAATTTATTTTGTCATTTATTTGTGTCAATTGTGTGCCTAACTGGTTACACCTTCTGATAAGTGAAATTAGTCTTTGCATATTTTCGAATTTAAGGATCGATTGGAAATTGCGTAATGAGCCAGATCGATCACAAAATTTCATTTTAGCTTTGAAATATTAATGCAGAACACTACTAACAAAGTACTTATTATTTTTTTTTTATTCAGCATAAATTACAGTTTTGAAGTATTAAAGTTTAAACCTATTAATGAATGTCTAAATACGATTTTAAAGATAAAGCAGTAATAAAATATAATGACATTATTGATGATACAAGCACTAACCGCTCTATGTTTGAATTATTCAGCAATCAACGAACATTTTGTTGAGATAACAGTTTATTATTAAACCAATTTCGTTTATTTTATTTAAAATTTTCTAAATTGGGGATATTTATTTAATCCAAAGTTTTATAATAGAAATATATATTTACAGGTATACGAGGGATACTTAAACAGTATTCAGGTTAACGTCTTACGATTTGGAAATTTTCGTTTGTACAGGGTGTGTTTAATAAGCTTACGACGACTCATGTATTTCAGAATTTTCTGCTTTTGAATCAATTTATTTTGAAGCGTTATTGAATTTGAATAGTGAATGGTTTTACTGAGTAGGCTGCAATCCTGTCTTCCATAGTCAGATAGGATTAATTTACCATCCCGCCTAAGACTATTTATTTTAGCAAAAATTAAGATTGTGGTGACGTCTAGAGACAATTTTTTCCGGACTGAGCTTTGTGAATTGCAGATTAATGGTAAGTGTAAGGTGTTTAAACCACTTTTCAATAATTTCACTCCTTATATCGACCACGCCCATTCCCACTGTATGTGGTTTGACAACCCGCTTATTTCGGTAAGCATACACGAAACCTAGTGCCGTTTGGACGTGTAACAACATTACCAACAAACAAAATTCTGCTCGATTGTGTTAACGTCCCAACATTACAGAAAATGAACGCTGTTGTCCACCTAAGCCTTTCCCAAAGGTAAAAAATTTTCCATATATTTTTATCAATCATTGAATGTGGCAACAAAACAACAAAAAATTAAATAAATCTTACTGTAAGCCTTTTTTTTAAATTAACAAATTAGCTGTATATGGCTTTAGCAATTGAGTCGATATGCAACAAACAACAGACACGAGAAAAAATATGTGTATTGTACAATTTATTACAAATGGAAGTCAGATAAAACAAGAAAAACATCAAATACCTATCACGCCTAGTAGGCAGAAACCGTATTTTGTCTCTTTTATTTACTGATCATGAACCATTTTTCTCTATACCGCCATAACTTTGCATACCTATTTTGCAGATTCAGACCCCTCCTTTTATTCCTAAAACTCCTTATCCTTTTTTTCCTAATGTCTTCCATACCTACACATGTTTGTTTCGTTAATCGTTCTTCATTCAATCTTTCAATCGGATCAAACCAAGGATGAGTAATTCTTTCCGACCATCGTCTATTCCACGACATACTCATTCAATATCCATTCATTCGTCATTATATCCATTCTCTTTTTCAGTACTGACGGGACGAACACGCTATTGCATATCGCTCATGTCGCAGCTGTGACCATATTCTCATTTTCCATTATGGCTAATATACTGCCAATCACTTTGTTTCTTGCATTGACAGCAGTAAACACTATCCAAATACACAAACTCGGTAAAAGCGTTACCCTCTTCATATTCACGATTAAACACTTACTCACTTTGTTTTACCCACGTTTACCTTTAGATCCACACTCTTACAGACTCCGTCAAGCTTCCTCGGCATTATTCGCAAGTCTCACGCATTTTGGCCTAGTAAAACTGTATCACAAGCGTACACCAGAACTCGTATATTAACCATTCAGTAACCATTAAATCTTTTGCATCTGTACATAATTGCCTAACACATTTATCCATGAATATATTAAAAACAATCGCAGTTACAACACACACTGGTCTAACTCCTTACTCGATCTTGAAGTATTCATTTAAGCTCACTTACCCTGACGCATGCCGTCCCACCGTCATATATTGCTGTTATTCCATTTACTAAGCATTTATTAACTCCATGCTAACTTAAAATGGCCCATAGCTTTTCCTTATTCACCCACCGTCATATATTGCTGTTATTCCATTTACTAAGCATTTATTAACTCCATGCTAACTTAAAATGGCCCATAGCTTTTCCTTATTCACTCGCTAATACGTTTTCTCCAAGTCTACAAAACCAAAGTACAGCTTCTTTACATTTAAACATTTTTCAATCATCTGCTAGAGAGCCATCACTGAGCCATGCACCTCGTTCCTGGCCTGAAGCCACGTTGAATTTCCCAAATCCTACTATGTATTATTGCATATGCTCTATCAATCAAAGCTCTTCCCAATACCACACCAGGTACATACAAAAAAATGATCCTACTCCAGTTTTTACTATCACTGTTACTCCCCTTACCATTATACAGAGGAACAATAATCGCACTTTTCCAATCAATCGACACATTTCGACCCTCAATACATACATTGGATAATTTACAAAATCTTTTCTCAAGCCTAGTACATCCACATTTTAGCATTTTATCAGTAAACCATCTACATCGGCTGCTTTACTATTCCTCAACTTTTGTACAGCTTTATGTACCTCATTCAACTGAATATCCTCTTCAGTTTTATTCTTTCTCTCATTCACATTCGCATTGTTTAACACTTCACTCAGCTTACTCTCAGTTAACTACTGTCTAAAATATTCTAGCCATTTTTTAAACCGTGCTCATCCCATACTATTGCGTTCCTACTATTCAGTACTCCTGTTGCATCCTGAATTTTGTATTTCTTACCCACTTCCACAAAAGTTTTTTATTTCCCCCAAAATTGCATTTTTTCACCTTTGCCGCCCTCAATTTCTCTTTACTCAACGTTACTGCCCCATTCGCTTCTTTCTTAGTGTGCATATTTCATATAACCTCTGTTTCTCAGTTTTACCTTTTGTTCTACCAAGCGCTTTATTTCTATTTACCCTCAGTTAACAGTGCCCTCCAAGCGCATCCACGTACTTTCAACGTCACCATTTTTTATTTACTCGTTGCGCACGTACTTTCAACGTCACCGTTTTTTATTTACTCGTTGCGTATCATTCGATTCACACTCAAAACTTTGCTGAAAGTTTCTGAATATCTCATTCTCACATCGTCAGTAAAAGTATTTCTGCTTTAACTCTGGAGGGTCACACTACGTTCAACTTATTTCTCCATACTTACTTTTGTTCTAAGCACACTGTAGATACAACTGGAAACTGACCTGTTTTACACTGTGTCCTACGCATTTACTAGCTATTCACTTACCCCATACTCACTCAGAATGCCTTAGAAATTTCCTCTATTTGCTCGGCTATACGCTTTTTCCAAGTTTGCAAACGCAGAGGACAGATACTTCTTCATATTCACCATGTAAATGACCTGCCTTATCGTTGAATGCATTATACCTAATACCTCTTATCGGCTTAAGTACATGCTCTAAGTATTTATGCTTTGGTTACTCGAACGACTTAGAGGAATTTTAAGCCACGCGGTGCCTCAATAAGCTAACCATTACATTAGTCTTCCCACACCCGGAACGTCCGCAAATAATTGCTCTAATTGATGTCGAAACTGCAACTTCAGATTTCAAGAAATCGTGACCATCGACAGGTAGTTCTTGAGGTTGTTTGGTAAAATGCAGCATTCAGTTGCTGATAGTATACTGACCAGTTCACATGCTACTCGGGAGTGGAGTATTAAACACCTTAATAAACAAATTACCTGTTGAACTGCATATTCCGGGTTATCGATATTGCGGACCAGGAACAAAGCTACAGAAACGTTTAGCTCGCGGCGATCCAGGTATAAATCCTCTAGACGAAGCTTGCAAACAACACGATATTGCCTATCATAATCCTAACGATTTAACAAGCCGTCATCAAGCAGATAGGCTGCTTCGAGATCAAGCTTGGAATCGTGTACGCTCGAAGGATTCAAGTTTTGGTGAGAAAACGGCAGCCTTTGTCGTAGCGAACGCTATGAAGGTTAAAACCACGTTGGGTATGGGTGCTAAGCAGAAGAAAAAGACGAAGAGGTGCTCGTTTAGAGGTGTAGTTTTAAAACCTATTCGAAAATCCGTTTTAAACATCTGATCAAAGATGGTAATCTGAAGAAAGTTATTGATGTCAGTCTATAGGCCGCTAAGAAGGTTGTTAAGATTGCCGGCGGAAAGAAGACGGTGCAACTACCTAGAATCATTCCGATACCTAAAACTGGAGGCTTTCTCCCATTCCTAATACCTCTATTCGCCAGGCTGTCAGCTGCAGGTGCTCTTGCCGGTGGTGCGAGCGGTATAGCATGCTCGGCTCCTCACCTAACGTTTACATAGCAGGCCACACCCACAAATCTGATTTGGAGAGTATTCATAATGTAGTTATTGATACTTCGGCATATTGCGTTATTTTTGCACGATGTATTAATTGAGTATGAACCATTTACTATCATTGTACGTAACATGTTAAAATTATCATATGAAGCTGAATATAGAATCATATTAATAAAATACTGTTTCACATAATATGCGTTTTATTTTTCACACCTGCTTTTATAGGAAAATCTACACATCGGAAGCTAGGCGTCTGGAATTGTAAGGTATGTGTTTGGAAACCAACCAATAGTTGGAGTATAGCATGCAAACTCTCCTTATTAGAACCTATTTTAATTTCAGGTTTTCCCGCCATAACAATTGCAGGAACCTAGATCTACCTAATGTACCACTACATGGAGCCGTGATCAAACTCTAATCCGCTTTTAAAATCCTCTGTCAATCTCTATTAAAATACTGATTTGCATAATATATGTTTATTTTTACATATATTTTACAAGTATGGTCTATTAATGCTTAAAGCTACATCTTTTATCAATATTTGCGGAAAGATGTGTACAATTTGCATTAAAAATGAATAATCTTTTACACTATAACTATGACCCATTAATGTTGAAAATTTCCCTCTAGCTAATATACTTTCTTCACCGCTCCGGGCTTCATTATATAGATTCGTTGCTACTTCATTTATAAAACCTTCATAAATCGAATAATTACGATAATCATTCATATAAATCAGCTTCTGATTTATCACCTCCACGGCCGAAAAGAATAGGTTGATTGCCTGCTCGGATAATAATACTGCATTGTTTCCTCTGCTTATTCTGATTAGCTTTTCTTCGCCAGTAATAAACAACAAATCAATTTTTATACCATAACCTATATGGATAGCTTTCTAGGGTTCGTCAGATTTTAGAGTTTGACGTATTAGATGTTCAGTTTTAATGTTCAAGATTTCGTGCCATTCCTCCATATCAAAGTGCAGACAGCATATGTCGGCAAATGTCGTCCAAAATAATTGTACTACAGGTGTCAAGTCATTATTCTTCAATGAACTTCCTACCTCGAGTGCGATGGAATTATCGTTAAATAGCGCCCATGTTAATAATAAACGTTCTACAACAAAGCTATTAATAAGATGTCTATACCGCAATACTCATTACCTTTAGACGCCGCGTCAGGTATATCAGTCCATGAATAATCGGCCTTTTATCATCAATATTCCATATATTTTCTATATCAGGCATATCTATCTTCTACCACATTTAGTGTTTATAATTTTAATATTTTAATATTTAATATTCACTTTAGAAAAAATACATTGTATGTATGTAATTTCACAATAAATGTGCTTGTTACATACCTGTTTTGTATTTCCTCACCATTTGATATAATTACTTTCATGATGCTTGTTTTTTACTTCACCTGATTGTCTAGGAATGCTGTGAAGGAAAATTGATATTGTAAACAAGTGCTATTATCTATTCATTTTGCATTCGAGTATTAAATTATAAATAATGGAAGGTTACATATTGATATAAATTTCGTTTCTATGCAAATGCAATTACATATTGCAACTATTTGTTTACTACTTGAATTTTATAAATAAAATGTAAACGTATGAATATCTTGTACACTTTCATCAATCTTAAACAATACAACTTGTCAAGCAATGTACCATCAGTTAATACATCTTTTTCTACCCAAGAAAAGATCATTCTTAAGATTTCCATTTCCATTCCTCCATATCAAAATGCAGACAGCACATGCTGCAATGAATACTTTTTTCTAAACAATACTACAAAGTAATTATCATTGGGCAAAAGGTGAATATTCGAGATGTATTATCTGTTGCAGGGTTATCAGATTCGCACTATTTATAAGCATGCACTTTAGAATAAATGTACTTTTTACATACCTATGTTTTCCCTCGCCATTATATATAATTACGTTCATGCTGTATGTCGTGTTTGTTTTTTCCTTCGGCTAATTGTTTAATAATAATAATAAATTATTATACTTGTTTCAATTTTTAATTTTATAATTTTTTTAATGGAAAATGAAGATATATACCAATATGTTTATTTTATAATCAAAATATATATGTTAGCGGTGATAAGACATTTTTTAATATGGATATGCCTGTAGTTTCTATAGCTTTATCTTTTGTGATAACATCATTTCCATATCTTTTAACATTGGAATGCATAAATTTTATTACACAGAATACTTTATTAGCTTTACTAATGCTTAGAGGAGGATATATGTCTATGGTTTCTAGATATCAGGTAGAAACCTGCGAATCCCAAGTTGTGAAAATATTGCAAACTTTAAATATAATTTTTATTATTTACAACTGCAAATAGTTTTAATTGTAATGCATAACATCAAAGTCTTTTTCTAATTTTTAATTGTAAAATGTACGGTTTCCATTAGAATAAGAAACCATAACTGGAACATTTACAGGATATTATTAAATGATAAAATTTGCTTCTTTAGAGTATATATTTATTTACCTTACGTATAGCAATAAATAATTTTTCTAAACAATGCTACAAAATAGTTATCACAAGTTAAAAGTGAATATTCAAGACTAATTATCTGCTGCAGAGTTATCACATTCACGCAATTTATAGCAAATTCTTATAAATATTAAAACTACATCAACTAGCGCAAATATTAAATTTGAGACTAGGTAATAGCGGGGTGTACTTTCATAGGTAATACCTTCATGCGCCATCTTGTTTCCGTGTGCTTTTTTGTTTTCCACCATCTTCTTTGCGTCATCTTGTTTCTGTGTGACTTTGGCTTTCGGCCATCTCGTTTCCGCCATTCCGTTTCCATGTTTGGTTTTCAATCATCTTGTTTCCATGTGTCTCTTAGCTTTCCTCCGTGTTGTTTGCGCCATCTTGTATCTGTGTGTTTTTTGGTTTTCAGTCTTCTTTTTTGCGACATGAAACTTGTTTCTATATCTAAATTCCTTAATAAAATTAATGTGAAAGGTTTTCTCAGATTAATCTGTGTTTCGAGGGTTGCATAAGTATCTAGATCATTTTGACAAATGCAGGTTTTGGTAGAGGGTTGCATCCGTATATAGGTCATTTTGACAGAAGCTTCTAGCTTGAAATGTGTATCTTGGGTGTGCACCCTGTCACTGTGTCTAAGATCCTTTTAGTTTATATTTGGAGAAGCTAATTTGGAATCAACGCCTTAGACTCTGTATCTACGATCGTCTGACTGAAACTGGTTTCGGGTCAAGATACTGATAAGTCGATTAAGGTTCTCGGGTTAAAATGAACATCTTGAAATTTGTTTTATACATTTAAGGCCTATGTGACAGAGGTTAGTTTCAAATCAAAATTTTAGATTTGCATCTTGAATCTTGTTTCTACATCTAATATGTTTTGATAAAAACTGGTTTCAAATCAGATGTTAAATTCATTGCTAATATTACCTAACGCTATAATAATTGAAATGTAATTAAAATCTGTTTATGCATTTGCATGTAAATGTATTAATAACTTTTTCGTTGAGTTGAATTGCATCCTGCACCTTGCTTCTACATGTAAGGTTCGAAAAAAATAAACGTGATTTAATAGTAACTAATAAAGAACAAAATAACAGTTTAGATTGAAAACAAATAAATAATGAATCAGATTTAAGAGTAACTAATGCTAATAAACAAGAGACAAGAGCTGCCGTGCATTACATTTACCTGTTAACAATTCTTGCGGTGCACCCCCATGTGTGTAAGATTTTTGCTCCATATTGTATCTTGTTTGCGTATCTAAGGATATTTTGAAGTATGAAAACTGGAATTAGAAGTGGATTGCATCTGAAATTGTATTTCTACATCTAATAAAGCCCTTTCAGCAAAAGTTGAAATAAGAACCTTGGTTAGTTCACCCCGTTTTTAACATGTAGCTTCATTAATAAGAAACACATCAACATTTGTGCACCTTAAAATTTGTTTATAAATCTAAGATAATTTTAACAGAAGCATCTTGAAACAAAAACCTTTTGATGTGCGCTGTTACCTCCCGCATTCAGTATCTAAGGTCCTTTTGAGAGAACGCATGATATGATTTAAATAAGACATTTTACTGGATTGGTTCTGTATTCCTACAGATTGTTTCATTTTGAAAAAAGGGAATACATATTGAAACAAGTTTCAACATCTAAGGTTGTCCATCTCTCTCATTATCGCTTAAAGGATCAATTGGTTGGCTCTATGGGATTAAAAACAAATATAGGGCCCTCTTGCATAATTAGAAGTTAGTATACAGTTTGCAGTGCCTTCTTGTAGCATAATCAGGAGCCAACACATAAGTTGCAACGCCATATTGCGATATAATTAGAAGTTAGGATTTGAAACAACACATGGTCCTAAGTACTATTTAGAGCACTAGATCACCATTTATAACAGCTTGGGTTTAGCCGGGATCCCGTTTTAAAGCGGTTAGGGCTCCGTGAGCCCTCCATTTCAAACAGAGATCCCCCTTTCCAGCAGATAGGCTCCTCTAATCGTATAATTAAAAATTAGCGTACAACTTTTAGAGCTTGATTTCTTTAATACAGTTAGAACAAACACTGTAAAACTTATATATAACCATTTCAAAAACAAAATAAACTAGCCAACAAATCGCTGAGAGTTCCGTCAGAGCCTCAATTTCTACCAGTTCGGATCCGACATTTCTAGCAGATGAGTCGCCTGACTTGTTCCGCATACCTTTTGGCTTTCAGTCTGGGACTACGCCTATGCCCCATTTCCGACAATTAGGGCACAGTTAGGGTCTAACCTCAAACCTGCAAACATTTGCACAAACACGAGAAACAAAGGAACTGATAAACAACCAAGGCGCGGGTAAAGGGTGGCTCTCACGGAGCCCTTACCTATGTAAAATGGGATCTAGGATAAACCCAAGTTGTTGGTTGCAATATGGTGTTGCAAATTGTGTGCTAGCTTCTAAGTATGCTGCAAAAAGACGCTGCAAACTGTATGCTAATATCTAATTATACATTTACTTATAATCTAAGAGAGGTAACTAATTGATCCACTACCTGAGGTAGTGAAAGAGATGTACAACTTTAGATGTTGAAATCCGTTTCAAGATGTATCTCTTTTTTTGAAGATGCTGAAACATGCTGTAGGAATAGAGCACCAATCCAGTCAAATGTCTTATTTAAATCAGATTATGCATTCTGTCAAAACGACCTTAGATACAGAATGCCGTAACATCACATGTCAAAAGGATTTTATTTCCAGTTGCTAAAGTGCTAATTAGATGTAGGAACAAGATTCCAGATATAATTCTTTCTATTTCAGTCCTCATACTGCCAAAAGGACCTAGATATGGAAACAAGATGCAATATATAGACCAAAAGGGACAGGGGGTGCACCCCAAGCATTCCTAACGGATAAATGTAATGGCCTACAGCTAAATACAGGAAATGTTTCTTGTTTATAAACATTAATTACTATTAGATCACATTTATCTTTTCTAAAAGGACCTCGGATGTAAAAGCAAGATGCAGGATGCAATTGACTGTCAATTCCAATTTTGTTAGTACTCCTCATTTTCTTATTTTAACTAACAACCAAAAGTTATTATTACGTTTACATGGAAATACATGAACACATATTAATTTCTAATTATTAAAGCGTTATTTAATATTACGAATAAATTAAAGATGTTGGTTTAAAACTAGTTTCTATTAAAACATCTTATATATTGATACCTGATTCAAGATTCACGCCGAAGATGTTGATTGAAACTAGCGGCTGTCAAAAGGACCTTAGATGTATAAACAAGTTCCCAGATTTCAACTCAACAGCCTTATTCGCATCCTGGCCTGAAACCAGTTTCTATCAGAAGATCCTGGATACAGAAACAAAATGCAAGTGTAGGATGCTTCACCCAAAAGTACCTTAGATACGGAAACAAGATGCAATATACACCAAAGGCATCTTAGATGCAGAGTGGGGGTGCACACCTGAGATGCAGATTTTAAGCTGAAAGCCTCTATCAAGAAGATCTAAATACGGATGCGACTCTCGAAACAGATCAATATGAGAAAATCTAAACCCGCCAATTTTTTGGCATTATATTTATTACGGACCTTAGATATAGAAACAAGTTTCATGGCGCAGACAACGTGGCCAAAAACCCCAAAATTCACACAGAAACAACATGGAGAAAAGCCAACGTGCACACAGAAAAAATATGGCTGAAAACTAAATACAGAAAAACTTCACGGGAACAAGACAGCGCAAACAATATGGCGGAAAGCTAAAAAAGCACACGCAAACAAGATGGTGCATGGAAGTAATACCTAAAAAGAACACCCGGTTGATGGCAATGGGTTTGGCATAGGCTTATCTTCAAAACGTCAACGCCACAACAGGTTTTAAAATATACCGCTAGACAATGGTGATTAACCAATTGCAGGAACTTTCCACTAACTTTTAAAATACACCATAAGATGGTAGCACGAGCAAAAAGGGAGGCCCTGCAAATGGAAGTCTGACACAAATCGCGGAGCCTTATGAGATATGAGGTCAAAGTTACGGAATTCTATCTCAAATGCTAAGTTTGCCGGCCACAAGGGGGCCCCGCAATTGGACTGAGAGTCAGGGACAAGTTTCGAAGCCCTTGCGCAATTTTAGAATATATTTCAGATTTTAAGTTTTCTCTTCATAACTTCCGATACTTTTAAAATATACCGCAAGATGGAACCACGATCAAGGCCTATTACAACACAGATGCAATCCTCAATAGAATGTTGATTAAATGCTTTAAATGTAGACATTCTGACAGCTGCGTTGAATGATCCTTAAGTCGCCACATTGTTTACTAAATGAAAATTAAAGTCTTTCTCGAAACAACACTAGATTGTGAAATTCATTCAACACTATATTTATACAATAACAACACTTTTTATGTTAATACCGCGAATTTGCTTTAGCTTTTTCCGGAAAATTATGAAATTTCAATCCTTATTTAGTCTTAAATTATACCAAGAATTTTATTTTTATGAAATTCTTGTTATAATTGAAGATTAAATAAGGATTGAAATTTCATAATTTCAGAATTTTATTTTTATGAAATAAATCTCATTTGGCAAATTTCTTGACGTTACTTTAAATTGTATGCTCTGTTTCGCATTAGTTTCACAAAAACCGGTTGCACGCGTTGTACTTTTCAACTTTTATAATTTTACTCTCAAAACAATCCTTAAATATCATAACACCCCTTACACAGAGAGGTTTTTGCCAAAAAAAAAACTAAAATAAAGAGCAGTACATAACTTAAAACGAAACTGACTACCACTTAGAAACAAAAACCTTTACATATTTTTCTTTCCTTTTCCATTCAATGTCGTAGAGTTGTATAACGCAAATGCATTGTACAGATCTATAAAACAAAAATATGGTGTTAGGTTAAATTTCAATGCTTTTTAGGTTATCTGCTTCAGTATGGCATCATTGTATGACGTTCGATTGCAAAAACCGTGATGTTCGTCCTGCAATGCTGTGTTGATTCTTTTGCGAAGATTATGGTTGCCACTTTTAGGGTTGTGCTTAAGAGGTTTATTCTTTAGAAGTTCTTTGGCAAGTTTTTATTACATATTTTGCGTATGGATATCAATATACCTTTCTCCCATTGTTATGGATATATTTCGATTTTCAAACATTTATTTTATTAGATTCGTCATCTCGTTGTACAGTTATTGTCCCCTATGTTTCAGTATTTCATTGTGTAAGAATAAGCAATTTTGTGATCATTAAAACTTTGCATTACCATACTAATTTTGACTTTATTACTCTAGCTCACTTGTGGCTTATTTATAATAGACGTTTAGAAAGGCATAAATATATGTTATATTTAAGCCATGTCCAATTATAAAATAAAGATTAGAATGTACCCGGTTCTCTATAAAAATATATTCTAGTACATACAAAACATGTCTATAATTGACTATTTGCTGTTTTTGGCCTATTATTTAATGATAGTGAAATAGGAAGTCAAACAATTAAGTTATATATTTAACCTCATCGGCAACAAATCAAACTGTACATCCCAATAAACGGTTATTTAACATTATGGGTAATTATCTATGATATTACTGAAAAGAAATTGTTTGTTTCGTTTATGATATGACTCCTTTTGATTTCTTCAAAATTATACAACACTACTAAAAATAATCTATGCGGATTAACTAATTAGAATATAAGTTTAAGTAAATTATAAATATTTTAATTACTAGCATTGAAAAAGTCTTTGTGAAATTAATGAGAACGTTCGCGAAGGGCAAGCGCAACGGAAAATTGAAAATATATGAAATTCATATAATTAAAACGTTATTTGTTTTTTTTAATTGCGGATTTACAAATCCTAATTAAACTAGTTATAATCAACTAGGTTTGTTTGAAAATAATATTTTTAAAATTTATATATCTTCAACGTATGCTTCGTTAAACATAATTTGTTTCTATACTTTTATAGCATTTTATCTTATTTTTATTTGAGTATTTTTCATATTAATTATACATAATTATCACATTAAGTAACCGTTAATTTATTAAAATTTTTGATTAGTTAATATTCTTATTGTTAGGACCGGTTACACTACATTCACGGCAATGTGTATAATAGTGGAATTTGATATCATCCATAAAACCAGTAAACTTAATTTTTTTGAATATGTTAATTTTAGATCATTAAAAATTGAATTCGGAAAGCTACTTATTGTATTTGTAATTATTTCCCAGTGCTTGCGATTAATTCCAACCTTTGTTGGAGGACGGAAAGTGACCTGTGTCCTTTAGGATACATATCCGGATATAGATCTATTTTCTTATGTTAACATACTTTGGATTAATTTAGTAAATATTTATTTAGTATTTTTTGTTAAAGAGGATATTTAAATAGCCAAAAAATGAAACGACTACCCCCTCTGACTTGTTTATATTTAATAAATAAATTTAAACTATAATTTCTGAGCAAGCTTCCATAATAATCGTTAAAAATACGAATACGTGTCGTAGTTGATGGCTTATTTTCAAAAGAAGTTAGCATTAACGCGGGCGTACCACAGGGATCCGTTATAGCGCCTACACTTTTTCTGCTGTACATAAATGACCTTATTTCTTCAACAACTAACCCCATACATTGCTTTGCTGACGATAGCACTCTTCATTGTAGTTCATCTCGGTCTACTCATAGTGATAATCCACCTTCTATGTCAAATCAAGAAATTAAATCTGAAATGGCAAATTCAATCAACAAAGACATTCAACGTATTCTCGAATGGGGAAGCAATAATCTAGTTAAATTTAATGCTAACAAAACTCAGTGTTCCCTTGTGTCCGCCAAAAAAGATCGATCATTTCCTGTTGTAAGCATGAAGGGCTCAGTTCTTAAGTTTTCAGACTCTATTACTCTGTGGGGTATGACTGTATCTTCAAATCTCTCATGGGTTGACCATCTTCTGTCAGCTACCAAAACAGCTGCTCGTAAAATAGGCTTTTTGTACAGATCTAAGCAGTACTTTACCTCTCAACAACTCCTTCTGCTGCATAAGGCCCAAATTCGGCCTCATCTGGAATATAATTCTCACTCTCGATATCGTTGATCATATTCAAAAGAGAGCGATTAGGCTTATAAATGACCCGTCCTTAACTTCTCACATACAATCCATTGAGCATAGAAGGATGGTTTCAGTTCTTTCTTTGTATTATCGTTATTACAACGGCTATTGTGCTGCTGAATTATATTCTTTGATACCATCTCGGGCTATCTTTGCGAGAAACACTCGGTTCGCTCATTCACATCATCAGTATGCAGTACAAATCTCCACTTGTCGTACCAAACGGGCCCAATCCACATTTTTCTACACGGGTTCTAAACTCTGGAATGATCCCCCCAGTTCCTGTTTTTCTCTCACTTATTATATGAGAAAATTTAAGGTAGCTGTTCATAGGTATCTATTGGCAATTCATTATCCCTCTATCCATCCTCCTAAGTGTTCCTGAGTGCTTTAGCACGATAGGCCAAAAGCCTGTTCAGGTCCGCAATCATAAAAAAAAACGCAAAATTTAGTTATTTATTTATTTTAATATAGAAATTAAAAAAACCTAAGTCCAAACCAACTAGAGAAATGATAAATCTGTGTCCACAATGAATAACAAACGAATAAGAATGGGTATCAATAAGACCTTTAACAATAATAGTTATGAAGAGGTAGAGATTAAACAAAAATAGAATAAAGTAAAAACTAGTAATAATGGTAATTCCACTTAAGCATTTTTGTATAAAGTAAAAAAGGGACACGTCCTCCCACGATTTTTCTGTCACTAGCCCGCGTACTTGGTTATGTTATAAGTATGAGTGTGGGATTATTCCATAATATTTTATCACTTTTCGATTTTCCTAATTGTATAATTGGCTTAAAAATTTTCTCGTGTTGTTAAGTACTTTTCTGCATAGTATCCCCCCATCGATCGATCATATTTCTAATACTAAACCCTGTCCAGTTTCTCATTGGTTATCTAATCACCTATACCAGATTCTATCTGATCCAAATCGATACAATAGGTTATCTCGATAAATGTGATTGAAAGAACATCTATGCAATCTCAAACAGAATGCGCACAGTCAGTCCTACGGGTCGCCTGTCCAGCTCCACCTGGAGATTGTATACCACACACAAACAACTACACGCCTCCAACGGCATCTTACAAGTGCAGACAGTCATCTCACTGAAAGCGACAAACCGGGCCAGGATACGGCCGTGATTTGATAAGAAGGCCTTAGGTCTCGTAAGTGTCCGGTCCTTTGTCATCTGTACGCTTTGGTGCACTACGGGTAGATACGTAGGCGATGGTGTTTCCTGGTCGAGTTGTTAACTGAAGCCATCGTGAAAACGGAATCGATACTGTGAGTAACTCCACTCATATGGGGTTTTGCAGTGAGTGTTAACCTTTCTCGGTCTTTATTTGTATCGGGTCACACGCTTAACAGCCACTGTCACATGATGTGATCTTTGGTATACTAAGCCTCCTTTTCGGGAGTGGTAAGCTTATCGACGGAGACTATAATGTGGTTGTAACTCGAATGTTTATGATAATGAAATCTTTGCAAGCTCTCTTAAATCTTCTACAATTCTACTATGCGTCCCGCGCAAGGTCGCTTATGCCAGGCTTCGGGTGAGTCCGGCGTTCGTCCTAAATTAAGAAACGCTCTGGTCATTCTTTGTGAATTGAGCTACCATAGTCCCGATTAGCTTATTTGGCCGTTCCACTGGATTAGCGTGAGTGAGATTAGCAGATTAGATCTGTGCTGACGTGCCAAATGTGACTTGGTTTAGGAGAATAAATCTTGCCTGGGTGTTTCATGAGTTTCTTCAAAAAAAGACTGAAATCCAAGGTTATATGTAACGGCTTGACAGATTGTCCAATCCTTGTCTAGTGAATTTATGTTTATAAGGCACTAAAACTGAAGGTACATTTTGAGCATTAGTATGAGGGTGATGATTAGGAAAGAAAGGCAAAGAATTTTACAATCTACGCCTTCAAATGCAGTTAAAAGAATTTACCTCAGGCTAGTGTACTACCAGGAAGTGAATGGTTGTCAAGTTACATAAATTTTTGTTTTAGATGTATAACGTGATGGTTAGATATTAGATAAGCAAATACTGCGTAACTTCTGATTAAAACGGATGTAACCCGGCAGTATTGGTATTGCGTCCATTCAAATTTCATCTGAATACATAGTGTATGACATCTCCAACGTGCATGCTTCAGAACACCACTATACACGATCACTTCGCTATTAACGTTCAACCAAATCGTCATACACATTAGGTCAGAGTAATCAGTAAAACTAAATTTTGGGTTCGTTTACAATAAATCGTTGAAGTACCTAAACTTTCTTATAAACTATCTTGTAGGAGCGTGTCTGGAACAACGCTTTAGACGGTTTTTAGTTAAATCATGTTAAAATTATTTGTTAAGCACGATGGTTTTAGCATAAATTAATTAAGGATCATCTAGAGTCGCTATTAATATTAACTTGTAGTGAGCTCCGAAGTTAAAATATCAAAATATAACATTACAATCACGACAACTTGCACTTTAAAGATTTACTCTAGGGTGTGCGTTGAAGTAAAACTTCAAGCTGATTTGTAACCAATTCAGGGTTTAAACTAACAGAGGTTCTGCATAAAGTGGACGGGATCTGAATTCTTGGCAGGTTTACTAAAGCAACTAATTGGTTATGGAATTACGAAACAGAAAACAAATTCGATTTTGGTATCTGGTCGAAAAACAGCTCTGGGAGTCGAATTACCACTCTGGTTTCGTATTACGACGCAAGTATCGTAATACGCATCTGGAAAACTGAAAAACAAGTATGGAGCTACAGGAAGGCTTTGCCAGGCTGAAAGGGCAGCTCGGGTGGTCTGAAGACGATTCTGACGTAGAACGATAAGTCAGGTATCAAAAAACGGATCACACGTCGAAAGACCACTAACTAAAAACTTGCACGGATGGTTTTATAATCAAAATTGAGGGCGGTATTTGATTTTGAATGTGGCCCGGTAAAATGAGTTTGCTGATACATGCAGTTCAACTTTTCAACGCTGGTCTTAACTATTTATTCTAAAATTAAACTGATTAATTATTATAAATATGAAATTATAAAAAATAAATTAGTTTTTATGGCTGATTCTTTACATCGCTATATTGCAATATCGAAAAAAGTCTTCGCTGATCAGCTGCACAACGCTTCAACAGCGTTGGATCAAATGGAGCCCTCTTTTCCATAGATAAAAAATAGTTTAGAGAGGGTTAGTGACTCTCTTTTGGTATTGCTTTGTGAAAATTGGGAAATTATTTGGGTTTTTTTTGGTTTACAATTCGGTTAACCTGAACTATGGTAGTTAGTGTAGGCAATGGATGACAGCTATTGCAATGGCCATTCGCGGTTGAATGCTATTAATCGTAACATGTACACTAATATGTTAATTAAACGAAAACCAGAATGACAAGCCATGTAGAAGGGCTTGTGAGAAAGAAACACTTCCATTGCACACAATAAACCCTGATGGCAGAGAGAATGATTTTGATAACCTAAGACATGTTACTCGTTTGTTATCTCAACAGAAAAATAAAAAAAAAACATGAAAACGAATGTATCAGATAAGCCTAATATTTGGAAAATGCAAATTAGCCTCCATGGTAAGGTATAAGATATGAAAAATAAATTGTAATCAATAAGTCTTTTATCAGACCGGTAGAACAATTCAAACGTGACATGTCAGAACATATGGAAAGGAAACTAACCGACCTAGCAAGACTTGATTATACTCTTAATCTAAGAGTCAATAATGTGACGGATTTAATAGCAGCTAATTAATTATATTAAAGTTCTTCTATTTTCGAGTACACACAAACTAAAAGTAATTCCAAGCGCATTTAAGCGCAAATTACAAACATTTGGTCTGTGGTTTAAGTACATCTTCTTCACGTGAGAAATCATCGCTGGGGGATGTCAAAACATTCTTCATTATCTCCCTGAGATACCGCCATGCACTCGTAAAGAGCACTCCTGACGTTAAAATTAGTTAATTATATAAATAATAATATACCACATTTTTGCAACACGATCGCACGGTATTGCGCCCAGTCTTACCTTTCGGTTTTGAACGTATAGTGAGTGTATCCCATCAAACCCCACTGCCAACTTTAGCGACAAAACGGGAACCGCACTCCAGTTAGTTCGCTCTTCATACTTCCAAGAGAAAATACTTTGGCTAAGTTACCTGATCTGATAACCTATTACTCTTCAAGCATTTCTTGTATATTTTGTTTAATAATGTATAATTAAATCCTTCTTATAGTTCTTTATTTACGCTTCAAATAGACCACTCCGCTAAAGATACCTGACCTGAGAAATAACTGCATGCCAAGATTTATACTTAGATCGTTTTCTCTAAGTTATTATTATCCCTGTCTAAGTATTTACAAAAAAATAACTCTCGAAAATCCGACTTATTGATATAAATGAGCACTTAAAGTAAGCTTTCTCCCAGGAAAAAAACTCTAAATAGATTTTCGACCATCAGTGCTGGTGACCTGGTGGAATTTTGAAAATCCTACTGGTTCAATAAATCTTCCTGTTTAAATCGAATTTATTCAATTCTAAAGAAAGCCCCTTGTGAAAATACATTCACGTCTAAAAAAGAAACCTAATTAATATAGAATAAAGCTTTCCAGTTTAATTTATTAGATTTTCCTAAGCATTATCTGGTAAAAACAAAGTAATCTTTCAAAAATTCATATAAAAGACATCATCCCTACAGTAAGTCGTTGATTAGTCATCACTCTTGATTGCGGCTAACATCTGTAGAGAAATACTTTTTAACGTCAATTGGTTTAAAAGTTCTCGCCCACAATGGCCGAATCACTAAACGTCTTTCAAAACGTACATTTTGACGATACTATAATTGAATCAGATATTCATACTTACCTTCCGTGTGGATCTTCAAAATATGGACCTTCCGCACCTTAACTCAAAGTCAAGATCTCATTACGGCTACCTATGATAGTTTTCTGTACATAGAAGGTAAGCTAGAGCTCAAAAAAGAGTATGATAAAAAATCATGGAACTTAACCAATAATTTCCCCAACTTTCTTTTGGAAGAAATTCGTTATGAGTTTGGTGGTCAAAGAGTGGACGTTTGCAGAAATCCAGGCATAACATCTACACTTAAAGGATATATTTCTTATACGGCAAGCAACAGCAAAGCACTAAGCCATTTGGGGTGATCACCGAAGAATGAAGAACCATTACAAGCAGAATTCGATGAGCAAAATGGAGAAAACTTTTACAGTATGCATACCATTGAACCACATAATTGGAATAATAGAGGATTATCGTCAAGTAATCGTGAAAATGCGTCAAGAGTCCAATGCAAAATACCACACTTAACACTTAGTGATGCTGCGAAACTTAACTTGTTTGAAGGAATCAATAAAAAATCTATTATTACTGTTCCATTTGGTCAATGGGAGTTATATGAATTACCTGCTTTAAAACAAGCAACCTCAGATATACGGCTAATAAAAAAATCAACGCAACTAGAAAAACCACATTGAATAATTTATAACAAGGTAAAGGCACACAAAGTCAGCAAGGGCTGGAAATTTTGATCACATTAACATCAGAAACCTTAAAGTTCATCGGAATTCTGAAATATTATCCATATGAAGCAATGCATTTGATCCTCAGCCATACATACATGCCTATCACAATTACTATGGTGATGAAGATGCATTATTCAACTATTCTGAATACAAATCATGTCCAGTATTTGTAATGGACTGCTCTAAACAAAATGAATCCTTAGAAAACTCAACAGTAGACATCAAATTTCCACAATGGAATCGTTGTGTCTTATTCTCCATGATGCTATTGTGCAGTACAACCCACTCAGTGGAGAAGTGAAAAAATAATAATTATTGCTAGTATGTAAATAAAGATGTCATTGTTCGCTTAGTTTTATTCCATCCACTAACGATGAAAGTAGTTGCTCAGAAACAAAAACTTCGAATTTAAAATCACGACGTAGATGAAAAGTCTAGTACTCCAAAACATGGTGATTTACTTCCTAATAGAATAAGTGGTATATCCGGTACCTCCAATTGTGGCAAAACAAATACAATGATTAGTCTACATTCGGAGAAAAACGGATTGAAATTTACACATGTACCTATACGTATACTCTAAGTCACTGAACCAAAACAAGTACAAACTTCCACTGAAGGATATAGGTTACTTTACCTTCACTGATAATCAAGAAGTGATTGAGCCTAATTGTGCAAAATCAAACTATTTTTATTTTCGATGATATTGCTTGCGAAAAGCAAAATAACCTAAGAGCCTATTTTTCTATGGATAGGCATATTGATATTCACTGTTTCTATTTGTGTCAAACTTACAGTAAAATTCCAAAGCAATTAATTCGCGATAATGCGAATCTAATTACATATATTATTTGAGCAAGATTAATCAAACCTAAAATACGTGTATGAAGATCATATAAGTCCCACCATAAGCATGAAACTGTTTTGGGATGTGTTCCTGGTCATAAACAAGGATGCTGAAGTTAATAATGGTCGCTATAGGACAAGGTTTGATGAATATATACTACCCTAAACTGTTTTCAATAGTTTAGTAGTTACTGATCCATTTAGATATTAACAGCTATCTGTTTAGCGTAAACCGGTACCTGTTCAGTGAACCCGTTTTGCTACAATTGATAACAAGGAGATGATATTAAAACACAAAATTATACAGGCTCGTAAAGTAATACAGCAGAAATACGACTAAGAACTAAAACTGCTCGCATTGATAATGAAAGAATATTTGAAAGTACCTATAAGCCCCTAATACAACCTCTACCTGAAACAGTAAATATACTCGACACACATAAAGAAATGAAAACCCCAAAAAAGAAGCCCATTGACGTTAAACCTAAAAAACCACTTCTGTTTATATTTCCAAGAAAGCATGCTACTATTCCCACTGGCCGGCTAGCTCAAGTTCCATTATTTCAAAGGACTCCCGGCGTCACTTCGCCATCATTAGGTGATTCGAGGAAGGGTGCTACTAGCCCACTACTTAAGCTTCCGTTTTTCAAAGCAATTCTCCTCCAGGTCTTCGTACACCGTCTTTCTTAGATACTTCTGTCGTAGGAGACATTAACACTGAGGAAGAGGAAGAAGAAGAACCTCTTAGTATCACAGAGGATTCTACTGTCCTTAATAAACCCATCTCAGAACAATTTCTCGGGCAGTACAATGAATTACCTCGTATATACGTTGAAGGTATTATGAGGGATCCTGAAGGTGCTATTGATCATACTTATGGAGTCCACTATGATACTAAAACTGACAAATTGGCAATTGGTAACACTCCCGTTACAATTAAAGAAAACGATATGATTATTTAAGGCGCACCTATAAAGGGACTCCAGGTTTGTACGATCTGCTTACTATGAGTGAATCCAATTTAAATCTAGTAAATTCAAAGGATAGAAAAAATTATAAAAGTATTTGAAAGCTACGAATGTTGCAAGGCGAGATTATGATGTAAGTGGCCACTTACGAGAAATCCGCATCAAAAAGTATACCCAAATAATCAAACCCTTACTATGACCATTGCCCACAGCTAAAGGAGGTGGAGCTATGTTTTTTAAGGAATTAACAAACAGACCGATTGAATATAAATATTGGAAAGATATACATGAACTATTTCGTGAACTAGAGGTACTGTGGGTAGAAAAATTGGCGGGAAACACACGTATCATAAAGGCATGATATCAATTGTAGAAAAATTGTATGAAGATGGATACATTGAAAAATGGAATAACTCCGGTACGAGTTAACGGAATTGAACAAACTATGTATCGTTTAAAAGAGCTCTTCTTACTCAATAATCTATTGTATAAACATTGTCCGAATAGATTTTGCCGTGGTAGTTAGAGGCCGCTGTTTGACATTACAACAATTATTGCGCTTGATCATGAATTTTTTGAATAGTATGATATGTCTCTTTTTACATAGTTAAATAGAGGGCAAAATTCCCAAAAAGTCAGGGCAAACTGCAACTTCCTATCTTTTTTCCAACCGAAGGTATCAGTAAAGCAAATATTAGGCCGCGTGCTATGCAATATCTCCGAATCCGTAGTGAGAGAGCTTTCGGGTCATAATATTTTAGTAACTAGCTATACGAGCGCGACGGGCCAGTAAAAACAATAAGCAAGCTTAACCTTAAACTTCTTGGTCTGTAAATTGTTAGCAGGAACTCTAGGAGAGCGAATTATCGGTCCATTCTTGTTTAATAACCAACTAAATGGTGACAATTAACTAGGGGTTTTAAGAGAGGAATTACCGATATTGTTAGAGGAAGTGCCCCTTGAAATTCGACAACGAATGCTGTTCTAGCACGATCGCTGTCCAGCTCACTTCGCGATAAATTTTCGAGAGTTTTCAGATGTCAACTACGCTGGTAGACGGATAGGACGGACAGAACCTTTCCATGGTCGGCTAAGGCATCAGATTTAACATGCCTCAGCATTTTTATTTATGGTGTCGAGTAAACGATACGGTTTTGCGATCGGATTACATGGGAAAACATGATTGGACGAATAAGGGACTGTATGCAAACTATTTTAGTTGTTGAACTAGAGAGTGAAGTTTGGTCTACGCGGGAAAGGATGCTTAAGTGCATGGAAAGTGATGGACGGCAGTTTGAACATTTAGGGCGGTATTAATTAAATTGTGGCAATTATTTTTAAATTCGTTTCCCAAGTAAGATATAGACATTGTGTAGCCGGTGGCCTAATACTTATTTTATTGATATCTTCGGTTTGAAAAAAGATAGTACGTTGCGGTTTGCGCTGACTTTTTAGGAATCTTGTCCTCTATTTGACTATGTAAAAGAGACATAGCGTACTACTTAAAAATTTTATGATAATGAGCAATAATTGTTGTAATGTCAAACAGCACCCTCTAGCCACCATGGCAAAATCTATTCGGATAATGTTTATATAGAGTATTATTAAGTAGAAAGAGCTCTTTTAAACAAGATCTAGTTTGTTCAATTCCGTTAACTTACACCTGTGTTATTGCCATTTAAATAAAAACATGTTTGACGTTCCCCCACCACTACATTTTATAAGATAGAGCAAAATACGCTAAACAAAAAAGTCAAAAAATTTTCCCGTGTTTACTATGGCAATATTTAAAATATGTATTTTCTTGCATACTTTCTGAGAAAGAGCCCATTTTATGATTGGCCATAACAGTTGAGCACCGTAGCGGCCATCTTTCGAACTTGAAAATAATTTCCAACGATTTCTCTTGCCGATTTACCTATTAGCATTTTTTTCGATGTTGTCAGATTAACGGTTCTCGAGATATAGCGTCCGTTATTAGTTGGCCACCCGGTACGTAAGAAGTATTTCAAATATGTTAATGAATTTGAACATAACATTAAAAATAAGGTGAATATTAACTAATATGTCACGAATCCATACTGTTACAGGCGAAAACGGTATTAACACTGAAGGTAACAGGTAATTAATGGTTTGCAGCTAGCTCGGTGGGATATAAGGGATCGTGGGTGTGTTTCTGAATTTAAATCTTTAGGGTGGCTTCGCGTATTGTCTAAAATCGCCGAAATTCGGGTAAAGTCGTCTCAGGGCTCCAGATTGTTATTAAGACTAATTCGGGAATAATACACCTGAATACGCGAAGGTAAATCAGGAAAACAGACAAAAACACACTTACCTGGTCGCGAACTTTCTTCCAGATGCACGTACGTAGTGATCCTGGAACTCTATTGTTAAGTTACAAGGCAATTAAATGAAATGCGCCAAACAATTACAAAATATTTCAACTAATTATAGAAAAATAAGATATAAAAAACTAATTATTTACCAAAGTTGCAAGATGCAATAACGCTGTTAAAAATGCCATAACTTCGGTATCTAAATGAATGTTCTATCAAAAATATGAATAAGTGACTGAGTCACTTTTGGTCGTGAATTTGACTTCTGGCCACTTCCAAAACAAATGACCCTTGTTAAATAAAATTAACGCTGACTTAAATTATCTTTATATTTGCATTATTTCCTTTTTTTTAATCACCAACTTCCGTTAAAGGGTTTTCGCTGCTCAGGAATAATGTACATTTTTCGTCGCATTACTGTATATGTCAGTTAACTTATATTTCTAATTGTGGAGTAAAATGTCCACCCTTAATCGGAACTAATCTGCAGATTATGTCCTCTAGTCTTTAAAATAATTAAAATAATAACCTGCAGATCCATTAAGGAAATCAATTTTGCTACTTTGAACGTTGACATCCTGAAATTTAGTATAAATCAAATTTATATTACATACATTTAACAGGTATAAACGTCAATCGCGCAAATAAAAGCAGTTCATTAAAACAAATAAGGCAACGTCAATAGGTTGAAACCCTCAAAACAAAATAACTACTTTCATTTGCTTAACCTTGCATCGATAAATCAATGTCAATTACAAAGAAATAAACACAAGCAAAATAAATATACAGTGATAGATTACCTTCGGGGGTTGTTTAACTTGCTCCGCCCGTATCCAGCGAAAAGCACCTGAACATAGACGGTACATCTCGGAGATGTTTTTCCTCTGAATTTCTTAATCAGCAGCAATAATGGCAATTCCCAATGGCAAAGTCACGGCCGTTACGTTCTTGAATATCTGGTTCACGACGTTATTACTTTATACTATAGAGTCCTGGTGACCTTAACTTTTGCGCCAGATATTATTTACATGTTTTTATAACATTTAGTTAATTTTATTTTGACGTATTCTATGGTTAACATATGTATTTACAAGTTTTATGTACCGTGAGTCCTTTGCCTGTTAAGGCTGAATGTTATTACATGCAAAAATTAGTGTGCTTTCACAATAATTATTACTCGGTAATGTCCATCCGCAAAGAAGCGTTAGTTAACTTAATAATAAGGTGCACTTATTTAAAGTACAATCCCTTTTATGAAACTTGTTATTGACCGAAAAGTCCGATAATCGATATTACCCCTGGGGAGTTGA
Source organism: Vesta saturnalis (assembly GCA_036346205.1). Classification (NCBI taxonomy): domain Eukaryota; kingdom Metazoa; phylum Arthropoda; class Insecta; order Coleoptera; family Lampyridae; genus Vesta; species Vesta saturnalis. The sequence goes on from JARFJB010000793.1 coordinate 5,077,900, forward strand.
AGCACTAAAATATCCACCAATCGGTGCTCTGGCATCCAAACCACTTTTACGAAACGTTCGTGTTCCCCCAGGTCCACTACCGCCCAACTATAATTCAGTCGTCCGTCTACGTGTTACCCTCCAAGATGACCAAATACAGACTCCCAATTACTCGCAAAAAACACGAAAACCCCTCTCCCATTTACAATGACATCATCTCTTATATTGCGTTATATATTCTTTTAACTTCGCGCTTTGACACGAAGTTATATCAACATCTTTTAGTCACCAACGGAATTATCTCACTTTCGGTACTTAATTTTGCTTAGGACAAATTGTAGTTCAGATGAATGTTTCCTCCTTCTTGTAATGTAAATTCTTGACCAGACCCGCATTGGTATACTTTATTTCGAAAGATTCCTGGCACTAGTTCTCAATTAAACCCCTATATAGTCGTTATCAGAAACTTAATAAAAACAACTTTGAGAATTTTATGTTGTTTTTATCCGAACTCTATTTTAATTTTTTTTAATTCAAAACTTGGGAAAATTTATATGATATTTACGATTTTTATTAAATTAGTTCTAACATGGTTTTAAATTCAATACGGCAAATTCTAATCCGAAATACAATATATGGCTTTATAACAGCAACAGCAAAAGATGCGTCACTTTAATTTTAAAAGACGTGATTTCCCTCTTCAACTAACGAAAATTTCTAAAACTTAAAATAACGAGAATAACTACTATACTATACAAAACTATTCTAATATTACTCTGATTGTAACGCAAGTATCACCTGTGAATGAAACGTCATTAAATCTTGAGTTAACAGTATTAGTAATAACAAACTAAAAGATCAAAAGAACAAATAGCAACAAAACAATTTTATGGCCATATCTTGTATACCTCAAATTACGCTTAATTTAATCGACAAAAAATTTATCCTTTGGATTTTGAAATACCCTGTTTTAAATATCTTAGCCATTAAAAAAAACCTTTACACAATTTGAATACCCCCTTAGCAACAAAACATTTTAAATCCTTTGCCTCTTAAAACCAAAATTTCGAAAAACGAGGAAAAAAGTTATCTGACGTAATTTACTTAAAATTTTCACACCCGGTGACAATACTATTACTAGACAATAAATTGCTTATATACTATATTGACATGGAAAAAAAGCGTCACAAGTCACAATTGTTAGTGATGATGTTTAATGCTAAAAATTTATAATGTGAAGGTATACAATTGCAGTTGAAAGACGAAGCGTTTTATATTACGATTTAGATACATTTTATTACACAGACACACACACAGTTAAATGGAATTTTTCCCACAGGAACAAATCGAATTTTTCATTACTGTACTTAAAACTGAATGTTTTCAAAACTTGCTTGAGATGATAATTATATATTTACGAGACGACGGTGATATAAATAATGCACGTATCATCAATGTATAGCTTTCGTTTTTATAATTTTTATATAAAAGTTGTGGACATAGATGATGAACTAACTCAATAAAGTAATTCCCACAGGAACACCTGTATAAGCATTAGTCTATGAACTGTAATAAAATGCAGCATAATCTAGAAGTCTAGACGTGATAAACTACTTCATAATGATTTCGGTAGGGTTAAGAGCAGGCGTTAATAGATATTCTTGCTAAAATCCGTAAAATGAGCCATTTACAAAATAAAACAGCAGTAATTGAATTGTTATTGATTCTTCAAACAAATTAAGTTTTGCAGTATGTGTTAAGTGTTGTACTTTTCATTTTATTTAAGTTTCTATCGCTTCTAGATCGAACTAAAATCAAAGCTTGGTGCATATTCACACTATTACTTGCCTCACAAACACACACATACACACGCGCGCGCACACACATACGGGCTCGCACGCACACGCATATTATGTATAAGTTATAAACAAGACAGCCTTTATTTTTATGAGTTGTATAGAGAGGTGCTGCATGTTTACAAAAATGTGTATCTCGTAAAATAATTAAAAACTTGACGCTGGTTTTGTGTTAGAAATGAATAAGCTGTACATGTTAGCAGAAATGTAAATTTAGCGAAAAGGCGTTGCCCGGAAATCATTTTAAAGCAGTATTACTTTGGGATTTTGGTTTAAAGTTGTATTAAATTATTTCCATAATTTTTTCGTAAATTTAAGTATGGATTTTACGTCTAAAGTACAAAATAATTCAACAAAAAAGTGAAATGCAAATTTACCGAAAAGAACGTTGCCCGAAAATCATTTTATCATGTCCTAAACAAAAATGTATAATTGTAAATCCATTGTCCCTAGAGGTAACAAAAAATGCAACATTAACAAATTGGTACAACAAAGTCAGCGCCCGTTAAGGAAAATGTGTGCTTGACCTGCGCTTTTTACCATGTATAGTTTTAGGTATTTTAAATGCAGAAAATGTATATGTGTAGTAATAGTATATATTCGTAATAATTACAAAGACATCTTAGTTCATATTCACCTCATTTTTAATTTTATGTACAAATTCATTAACATATTTAGAATATTTCTTTCGTACTACTTTTATCATTTCTTGTAAATGAAAAGTTTACTCCTTTTCAACAAACAAACAAACCTTCTATTCAATTTATTGTTAAATAACATGTTAAAAATTACTTTTTTGTAAAAAATTGTTTCTTCATGATTCATATCAAACACTTCTAAAATCCACCTTCATAATACTATTTTTACCATTTTTGTTAATAAAAAAAATTTGCTCTTTCAAAACGTACATTTGGCAATATTATAATTAAATCAGACATTTACACTTATCTTCAGTATGGAACTTCTAAATTTAGACATTCCGAAGAAATAAACATTTTAATTCGATGTCAAGGCCTAATTATAACTACTTATGATAGTTTTCCGTACATTGAAGGCAAGCGTGCGCTCAAAAAAGATGATGATAAAAAATCATGCAACTTTAATAATTTTCAAATTCGATATGAGTTATGCGATCAAAGAGTGGGCGTTTGAAGATATCCAGGCACAACGTCTGCTACATAGCAAGCCCTAAGCCATCAGAGACCAATAAAAATTGTATTATTCATTTCATAAATAGTGGTTACTAACGTGTATTAACACCTGTTCTTCATCTTACCTAGATCATTTGAAATACTTTCTCACGGCTAGACTTGTTACTTCTAGATTACGTTGTTTATACAGGTGTTTTATCCCTGTGGGAATATTTTTATTGAGTCAGTTCATCGTACCATCAACCACTTCCACTTGTTGGCAATTCTATTAACGTTAACAGATTTATTTGTATACAGCCAAGGTCACAAAAAACTTGTATTACATGTCTGAAATTCGATACAGGCCCATGAAGTAAGTAGTATAACACTATTGCTAAATAAAGTATCACTGTAAAATCACTCTGAATTATACTTCACCTAACAGAAATACAAATATGAAAAAAAATTCAGTCCGAAGCAAAGCAGAGAAACAGCGATAACACATGCAGTAATACCCAAATTTTGTTTCCGCATACCACAACACTTCAACCAGCCCGATTGAACTCGAATTTAAAAAAATGTTCGAACTTTCAACTTAGGAAATATCTTAAAAAATCAAAATCGAAATATTTCTTCGTATTACACGTTTGAAATTCGACACAGGTCCATAACTTAAGTAGCATAACACAATTTCTAAATAAAATTTCACTGCAAAATCACTCTGCATTATACTTTACCCAGACAAAAAATTTTAAACCAAAATTTAATTGTTCCAAGGTCGCAAAAAAATTTTCATTACATGTCTGAAATTTGACACAGGTCCATGAGTTAAGTACGTAGTATAACACAACTTCTAAATAAAGTTTCACTGTAAAATTACTCTGAATTACAATTCATCTAATAGAAATACAACACATGAAAAATATTCAGTCCGAAGCAAATCAGAAAAAAAAACGACAAGCCATGCAGTAATACTCAAATTTTGGTTTTCACATACCACGATGAGTACACCTCACCCAGTCCGATTGAACCAGAATTACCCAATTTATGGAATTTAAAAGGTTTTCCGAACTTTTAACTTAGGTGATGGAAATATCTTAAAAAATAAAAACCGAAATGTTTATTCCAAATTCATTCAGATGTATAAATATTAAGTAGTATATACAATTTTTAAATACAATTTTACTGTAAAATTACTCCACCTAACAGAAATACAGAATATGATAATTGCATAATAATCGAAAAAAAGTATTTTCGCAATGGGCCTATGCAAACCCTGCTGTTTTGAGATGATGCTAACTTTCTCATGAACTGTCATTTAAACAATTTTCCAACCTCCTAGTGACGTCAGGCTTTTACCAACTTGATATTATAAACCCCTTTACACAGAGTTGAAAATTACATAGACGCGTCAGTAAGACGAGCTTGCAACTCTTGCAGTTGTCAGTAAATGTGGTTTTCTTAAGTTTCAATATCATTTGTGGTAAGCTAGTCTGATAAACATGACGTCACGTGGGGGTGAAAATTGTGTAGAGCTAGGGGGTTGGTAGTTGGACCTGCGAGAGGGAGGTATTTTGAAGGTGTGTAAGAGGTTGAAAAAATAAGGGATGAAATTTGAAAAAGATGAGGTGTGTGTAAGGGGTTGAAAAATTAGGGAATAAAATTTGCACCGAGCATGCGCCAAGCCAGTCATTGATGAGGAGTGCTTATCTTGCTTAATATACGGTGGATTACCATATTCAATCCTCACTTCGGGTTCAGGATTTGCTTCTATCATTAGATTTACATTAATTGGCCAACCTCCTTTTGGCCTAGAGAAAGGGTAATGAACCTGGGGGTTTCTAGGAAACGGTCCAACCTGTGAAATACTCACCTTGCGCTACTTTCAGACAACTTTGACTCAATTTAGCCAATGCAACAGCCATCTAACCTTGACCAACTTTTTGGCATTAGAACAACCCATCATTCTTCTTGTTTCCATGAACTCATTCTATTTTTAGAACCGAGCATGTACAAATCCAGTCATTGATTTGCGTATTTTGCGATTTCCAAGAATTTGACCTTCAAGGTTCTCTCACGTTTCTACGAACTAATTCTTCAGATTTTGAAGGTGGAAGTTGAGATGTTGAAAGAAAGGATGCGATTTGTAGACCCCACGGGGATGCCCGAGCAATGCTGAGCAGGCACCAAGCCAGTCATTGATTAGAAATGCTTATCTTACTAGAACTGGTTAGATTTCCAAGAATTTGACTTTGACTCAATTTAGCCAATACAAGAACCACCTAACCTTGACCTACTTTTTAGCATACACGACAACTCATCATTCTCCTTGTTTCCACGAACTGATTCTACCGAGCATGCACCAAGCCAGTCATTGATTAGGAATGCTTATTTTACTAGAACTGGTTTGGATTTCCAAGAATTTGACTTTTACTAAATCTAGCCAATACAAGAACCATCTAACCTTAGCCTACCTTTTAGCATAGACCCATCATTCTTCTTGTTTCCACGAACTGATTCTATTTTTAGGTTTCGAATAATTGTAATATCCTACCACCTAAAGGTCATTGAACTATCGAGTCTCCAGTTTCCAACAACTGATTCTAGTTTTAGATTTATAAGAATTGTAATATTACACGTCCCTAGAGATCAATCAACTTTGATTCTAAGAATTGTAATATGACACACCCAATGAACTTTGAACTTGAAAAGATCAATGAACCGGCAATGCTAAATCTGACAACACCAAAACGTTGTAGAATTGCTCAGGCATAGTAATATGATAACACCAATAAAACGATGACTTTGAACAATAAACGAGGCGTGGCCTTGAAATTTAAATTTCCCGCTGACCTCGAAATTTAAATTTTCCACCAAAAAGTGATCCAGAACGCCAACCATGAAATTTAAAATTTCCCGCCAACACACGACCTTATAATTTTTAGGTTTCCCGCCAAAAAGTGGCCCAGAATCGGCATAGCTGTATTACTATCGTACGCAAAGCCGAGATGGTAGGGTTTAGAATATCACAAACGAAAACAGTATACGTACATTTTTGTAAATTTAGACGTCCACATTATCGCCCAAATATATTTCTAAACCCACTACAAATCAAATGTGTATCGCATTATAAATTCTTGGGTATAGTACTTGATCAGGCTCTTATTTGAAAAGCGCATATCGATATAGCATTCTAAAACCTCATAAAGCGCTAATGTACTTAAATGCTTGTCACATTCAAAGTATTCAAGGTGGGGATGCTATAGAGAAATCTTCTTACGTGTATGCAAGACATTAATACTATAAAGCATTAGACGTATTTCAAAACCTGTATATACATTATGCAATAGGTGCGTATCCAACGAGTCCTATAAGTAGCTTACATATTGAAGCGGGACCATTACCTTTGAACTATACAAAACTTTGGAGACGCTCCAACCCATTAGAATAAGGAAACTGACGTTTAAACCAAACAGACAAGAAACCACTAGAACAAAAAATGAAGCAATTAATGTTAGATTACAAGAAGCACTTACAAAATTAAATCTAACATTAATGAAGGGATTAACGAAATAAAAAATAGCGCGTGGAGTACCTGACAACAAGAGTGGGAAAAAGAAAAAAAGATTCTCAAAGCTACATTCACCTACAGTGCACAATAGAAAATCTTATTCACCGATGTCGATAAAACAGCATTGTTCTTACGATAGTGAGGATAGGACACACAAATACTACACATTCTTATATTTTAACGAAAACGCAAAAACCCACATGTATTAAATGTGATAGATCACTAAAGGTATTACATATATTTCTAGAATGCGATAAATTAATTGACAAACGAAAAAAAAGTCAACATAAATAATAGGATTATGAAATATTTTGAAATGGACCAGGTCAAATCACATAGTCTGTTCAATTTTAAAATCCATTTGATAAAATATAAAGAACAGCTGTATAAATACACAGAAAATGTAGATACACCTAAAAAGGCAATAAACCATGACCAAAAAAATAATAATAGTAATGCTAATAATAATAATACTAATAATAGTAACACTAATAATAGTAGCGATAACGTGTTGAATTACGTAGTAGGCGCGTCTCCAGGTAGTGGATAGGTGAATGACCTTTCAAATGATGGTAAATGATATAAGGCCAACACCGAAGTATGAGCTCGTGGCCCAAAACAGTCACTGATAGCATGGGAGAATACGGTGTCGCGGACCAGTTCACGTGGGACTTCACAACTAGCGAGGAAGGGATGGTAATCCTGCGCCTTCTTGGTGGAAGTTCACTTTTCTTAATCTAACCTTGAGTGGTTTCCCTTACTTTAACTCTTTCCTATCGGAGCACCCTCGTTCCAACCCTTGTTCTCTTCAGGGTCCCAGTCACAGATGGGGGTCTCTTCTTTTTGTCTCTACTCGCCCAGCACGTGCGCCGACAAAAGCGTATACGGATGTGACAAGTCCGGGACGTCCCAGCTGGGGGCGGCTGAGTGCTAGTCCTGCTTACTATTATTGTGGGTTTTTTTGAACAAGCCGCCAAAACCTGAGAACCTATATGGTAATTTATGTTATTATTCAGTAATTTTTCCGTGGTTCCTTGCCAACGCCTATTTTTGACGAACAATTTAATACTAAATTATTATTAATTTTATTAAACATGTTTATGTTTGAATTTTTCAAATTTGACAAAATTGTTTACTACATCTTTAACAATTTTTAACAAACATTACTACTGACGAAGATAACTGTAAGTGTTATCGAAACGTTTAGATTGTATAATTTAAAGTACACCATTAAAAAATCCCAAAAAGATAAGTATTTTATTATGAGTGTTAATGGTGAAAGTTTACATTTTCATACATAAATATAAAGTTTACCTCGAGTAGGATTTGAACCTACGACCTGTACTTTGCTAGAGTACCGCGCTAACCAACTGCGCCATCAAGGTTCAAGCCCCAATCGATGTAAATTTTGTCTTGATGTATGTAGAACTGATGTAAATTCTAAATATATAATAATTTAATACTGACTGCAGCAGAGCAGGCTGACTATATCAGAGAATGAATACGGTCGAGAGTTCTCATTTACTCACAGGTATTTCAACGTTAGGGACCAGACCTCCCGCTGGCCACGTTCAGGATATCCTTCGCACAACTCCTTCGTCATCTAAAACTACCAAAAGACCTTGAGATTGAGGGATTTTTTTATAGAGGTTACCTTTCTCGCAGTTCTGGCGGTAAAGCCAAGGCCACCGATCGCTACCTGCACAATGTATGTGCCCTAGCCACGCCCTGCTAGAATCGTTGGAGTACAGTTAGCGGTATAAAGAGACGGCTAGCACTCATCCGCACCCAGCTGGGACATCCCCCAGCTGGGCGAGTAGAGACAAAAAGAAGAGACCCCCCCATCTGTGACTGGGACCCTGAAGCGAACAAGGGTTGGAGCGAGGGTGCTCCGATAGGAAAGAGTTTAAGTAAGGGAAACCACTCAAGGTTACATTAGGAAAAGTGAACTTCCACCAAGAGGGCGCAGGGTTACCATCCCTTCCTCGCTAGTTGTAAAGTCCCACGTGAACTGGTCCGCGACACCGTATTCTCCCATGCTATCAGTAACTGTTTTGGACCACGAGCTAATATTTCGGTGTTGGCCTTGCATCAGTTACCATCATTTTAAAGGTCATTCACCTATCCACTATCTGGGGACGTGCCTACTACGTAGTTCAACACGTTATTGTTACTATTGTTAGTGTTACTATTATTAGTATTACTATTATTAGCATTACTATTACTATTTTTTTGGTCATGATTTATTGCCTTATTAGGTGTATCTACATTTTCTGTGTATTTATATAGCTGTTCTTTATATTTTATCAAATAGATTAATGGATTTTAAAATTGAGCAGACTATGTAATTTGACCTGGTCCATTTCTAAATATTTCATAATCCTATTATTTATGTTAACTTTTTTTTCGGTCGTCTATTAATTTATCGCATTCTAGAAATATATGTAATACCTTTAGTGGTCTATCACATTTAATACATGTGGGTTTTTGCGTTTTCGTTAAAATATAAGAATGTGTTTTTATTTCGTTAATCCCTTCATTAATGTTAGATTTAATTTTGTAAGTGCTTTTTGTAATCTAACATTAATTGCTTCATTTTTTGTTCTAGTGGTTTCTTGTCTGTTTGGTTTAAACATCAGTTGGAGCGTCTCCATAGTCTTGTATAGTTCAAAGTTAATGGCCCCGCTTCAATATGTAAACTACTTATAGGACTCGTTGGATACGCACCTATTGCATAACGTATATACAAGTTTTGAAATACGTCTAATGCTTTATAGCACTAATGTCTTGCATACACGTAAGAAGATTTCTCTATATCCCCACCTTGAATACTTTGAATGCGACAAGCATTTAAGTACATTAGCGCTTCGTGAGGTTTTACAATGCTATATCGATATGCGCTTTTCAAATAAGAACCTGGTCAAGTACTATACCCAAGAATTTATAATGCGATACACATTTGATTTGTTGTGGGTTTAGAAATATATTTGGGCGATAATGTTACAAAAATGTACGTATACTGTTTTCGTTTGTGATATTCTAAACCCTACCATCTCTGCTTTGCGTACGATAGTAATACAGCTATGCCGATTCTGGGCCACTTTTTGGCGGGAAACCTAAAAATTATAAGGTCGTGTGTTGGCGGGAAATTTTAAATTTCATGGTTGGCGTTCTGGATCACTCTTTGGTGGAAAATTTAAATTTTGAGGTCCGCAGGAAATTTAAATTTTAAGGCCACGCCCCGTTTATTGTTCAAGGTCATCGTTTAATTGGTGTTATCATATTACAATTCCTGAGCCATTCTACAGTGTTGTGGTGTCAGATTTATCCCCTAATAAGTTTTAATTAATTTAATTGCTGGCAAGTCAAAATTTAATATATTATATATATATATATATATATATATATATATATATATATATTATATATATACTGACTGTCCCACACGTGCCGGAACTCTTAAACTACTTCTTTTCTTGATGTGTAAGTCATTACTGCCCCTGCCCTCAAAATCCAAATTTGGGAAGGTTGTCCCAAATTTTTAAATCTAAACCTATCGCGTGACCATTCATTTTAAAGGAATTATTGAGTTAAACAGAACAGCGTAAACCCGAGGCCGATATCTTGCTGTTGTCCAAAGTGGCGAACTTTTCAGTATTTCTTATGGTTATGTAATTTATATGCACGCCATTGGTTGTATTCAGGGCCCCCACAAAGGGAAGTCAGTAGGCACTATAGTACCGGGACCCGCCCGGAAAATCTATTTCACATTTCAATCATTTCACTCGTCCGTGGTTCGTCGTCTATGTTATCTAGTGCGTTTATTTAAAAGAAACATCTATAAAACGTCAATGTTTACCGTCTGTTGTTTGCCTCTGTGGATTGTGAAGTACATGAACAGATGTTTGTATACCCAACGTTCTTTATTCTCGTAAGGGGTAAGTACACATTGTACGCGCAATTTGTAAATCGTGTAATTTATACTTGCTCAGTCGAATTAAACTAGACCAGAAAATTTAAATTATGCAGTTAATTCCTAGAATATTAAGAAAATACATTTTGAATATTAGTGAGAAATCCAGTGAAGTACAAGCACAGATAATCACGAAATAAAAAATAATTTGTTAATTATTAACAAACAAATGCATATGTAGGTGTAGAGGGTGTGGGTGTGTGTATGCGCGTACGTGCGGTGTGTGTGTGTGTATGCGCGCGCGCGTGTGTGTGTGTGCGAACGCGTGCGAGTGCGTGCGAGTGCGTGTGAGTATGAGTGTGTGGGTGTGTGTGTATGTACGTGCGTGCGCGCCATCGAATGCGAGGGTATGTGCGTGTGAGTGTGTGTGGGTAAGGCGTGAGTGTGTGTCTTTCGTTGTGTGTGTGTGTGTGTGCGCGTGCGCGTGCGTGTGCGCGTGCGCTGCGTGCGCGTGCGTGGCGGTGCTGTGTGTGGTGTGTGGTGCGTGCGTGCGTGGGTGTGTGGGTGGGTGGGTGCCTGCGTGCGTGCGTGTGTATGTACCATAGAAGATCATGAATTTTGTAAGGTTTGGTACCCCTCACTATCTAATTACCGACAATGGTGTACAATTTCATAAGCGAGTAAATTCATTTCTGTGAAAAGGAATTGTTTCACAAAGAAAATAAAGTTTCTACTGAGTATTCATTGTTTTCTTCCCATATTGCGATTTTGAAGTATACCCTTTCTCGTTCTATCCCTAAAATGGTGGTATTCCTTCTTCTAAAAGTTTCCCTCTTGACTGGTTAAAGACAACCTTTTGACTTCTGATTCAGCATTACAGATAATACTTCATGCGTTACTTAACATTTCTTTTTTTATATTTTCATTTAATGTTATTTCAGGATGTTTTTTCTTTTAAAACTGCATTATAAGTGTAACTCGTTAACTTTACAGTAACATCAATTAAAAGAAAAATAATTCTAATTTAAAGTAATATTATAAAACACAGTATTTCATTATGAATTTCAACTCTGTTTATTTTCCTTCGACCTTTTTTTTGTATTTAGTGCCGACTTCCATACATTTGATGCGTACGTTTTTAATGGTAATGCAGCTCCTTTATACATAATGTATAATACATTTTGTTTCATTCTCCATGAAATTTTGGCAGATTTCGACAGAATATTAATAAATTTTAAACAAACATTTATCAGAAATACTTTGTACATGTTTATCAAATTTAAATTTATCATCAAATCTTACTCCCAAATATTTAAGTTCTTTAACTTGATCAATTTTTTTATACTCTAAATAAATTCCAACTTTTTCTTTTCTTAAAGCTCGTCTTTTATTAATTAACATAACTTTAGATTTTTATTTATAAAATTCTATTTTATTATTTTTATCCCAATTTGTAATTGTTTGCGTTTCCAAAGTTGCATAATTTTCGATTTTATATAAATTGTTATCTATGACCAATAATAAAAAATCGTCAGCAAATGCTATACCTTTGAATTATTATCATATGTAAGATTTAGTAATGAATTATACTGTATGTTCCAAGAACCTGGACCAGAACAAGAACCTTGAGGACACCCGCCATAGTAGAATGGGCTCCGCACAGGAGATGGGTTAAAGCGTGGGGTCGGGGTGGGGTGAGGAGTGAGATGAGGAAGAGGTCGGCTTCTTTTCTGGCGCCATTTTTAACTCCTTGATGGCATTTTGAACCCCTCGATGGCCTATTTAGGGCCCTTTTGTCAGTATTGAACCTTCTTGGAAGTCAAAACCCTGGCGGGAAGCAAATGCGCGCGCTTACAGCTAGCCACGTTACCCAGGGGCAGAGGTTAAATTGCATCGCCGTCTAGTTTTTAATTATGACGTCATAATGAAATTCCTCCGTCATTTTGTTTTTAATTATCCGTCATAATTAGTTTGCACCACCACCCTTCTGTTTCTAATTACGAGTAATAATTAAACTGGATCTCCATTTTGTTTTTAATTACGAGTCATAATTAAATTGTATCGTCATTTGTTTTTAATTATGAGTCATAATTAAACAATTATTGTTTTGTCGGCCATTTTATTTTGGGGGCTATTTTTCCGTCATTTTTGATTTGGCGGGAAATTTGAAATAGTATTCTAATAAGGGGGTCCTCATACTATCTCATAAGACAGGTATAGCACGCCGGAACTTGTTCTCGGCTCCTCGCCCCTCTGTTAGAGCCCTCTTATTAATTATGAGTCATAATTAAAAATAGTGGATCAAATCAATCAATGAAGTCAATTAACCAATCAAGCAATCAAATCAATCAAAACAATTAATCAGATCAATTGAGCACGTCAATCACAATGAAATCAGTCTCGGTTAAATCAATCAATCAAATTAATCCCAAGCAGATTACTCAAATCAATCAATCCCAATCAAAGCAATATCAATCAAACCCATCACAAGCTGACTTAACAATTCGTCCTAAACTTCAGGTAACGAGTCTCCCACTGTATATACCTAACTCCCATGAGCGACCGCTTACTTTGTAGGTAAGGCTAACCGACACCAGAGTTGGTACTCTCCCTAAACGTGAGAGCACCGGCGTGGGAAAACAGTCGATCACCCGAAAATCTGTCTCAATCAAATCCAATCATAGCTTACAGCTTGCAAAAACCAGCCTTCAATTCAAAAATACTGGTTTGGTTTAACTTACAGCTTACAAAAACCAACTTTCAATTCTAAAATACCAATCTGACTTAACTTACAGCCTGCAAAACTAACGTTCAATTCAAAAAAACCTGTTTGGTTTAACTTACAGCTTGCAAAAACCAACTTTCAATTCAAAAATATCAGTTCGATTTAAATAACAGCTTGCAAAAACAACTTTCAAGTCTGAAATACCAAATTGATTTAACTTACAGTTTGCAAGATCCAACTTTCATTTCAAAAATAGCGTTTGATTTAAGGGACAGTTTGCAAAAACCAACTTTCTATTCTATAATACCAAATCGATTTAATTTACACCTTGTAAAACCAACTTTCAATTCCAAAATACCTGTTTGGTTTAACTTACAGCTTGCAAAAACTAACTTTCAATTCAAAAATAGCGGTTCGATTTAATTTACAACTTGTAAAAACCAACTTTCTTGTCTAAAATACCAAATTGATTTAACTTAGAGCCTGCAAAACAAACTTTGCATTCAAAGTACCTGTTTGCTTTAACTTGCAGCTTGCAAAACCAACTTTCAAGTCCGAAATGCCAAATTGATTTAGTTTAGTTTGCAAAAACCAACTTTAATTTCAAAAATAGGGTTTGTTTTAAGTTACAGTTTGCAAAAACCTACTTCCAATTCTATAATACCAAATTTATTGAACTTACAGATCGCCAAACCAACTTTCAATTCAAAAATAGCGGTTCGACTTACAGCTTGCAAAAACCAACTTTCAAGTCTAAAATACCAAATTGATTTAACTTGCAGTCTGCAAAACCAACTTTCAAGTCCAAAATACCAAACCGATTTAGTTACAGTTTGCAAAAACCAACTTTCAATTCTAAAATACCAAATTGATTTAACTTACAGCTTTGCAAAAATCAACTTTAATTTCTAAAATAACAGCTTGATTTAACTTACAGCTTGCAAAACCCAACTTTCTAAAAACACAGCGTATGTTTATATCCAAACTTGAAATCAGGTCTGTGCATTCGTTTACATACAAGGACTGTCTTATCGGAAATACCTCTGTCAAAAAGGGCCTTAGAAACAGTAAGTCGTTATTGAAAATGGACAAAGGACTGGGGACAAACAAACATTTCCAGTTTTGATAAGACACGTGTAATTTGAAACTAACATTGATTCCATCGCGTAAGGCAACTACAGGTTTTATTTTGCCAAATGTTCATCATCATCATTACACAACCATAAAGACAAAAAACCCGTACAAAGCAATGTGATTCTAACGATACGTTGATATTACACACACAATCCAGTTGTAATAGCACTCAAATTAACGTGTGGCACTATTGGCGAGTTTTGCATACAGTGATAAAAATACGTTTTACAGTTAAATTAGTAAAAATGTCTACACAATAACAAATACAGCCAAAGTTGAAATCAGCCCTCTATATTATTTTACGTACAAAGATTGTCTTATCGTTTGAACACACTAAGTCGTTTGTCGTCGTCGTTTGAAATGGTCAAAGCTCTGAGGACAAATAAGCTGACTTTCATTTCCAATTTTGATAATACACCTGTGATTTGAAATTACCATCGATTCCGTATCGTAAGGCAACTATAGGACGCTGTGTTTTACTTTACCAAATATTCATCACCATCACCATTACACAATCATAATAATAATTATATAACACCGTAGATACGGTTTACGGAAAGTGTGTGTTGATCGTGTACTGGTTTACAATAGGTTTAGACGGAGATGAGAGGATGGTGGTGTTGAATCATAACATTAAAAATTTGCACAAGTAATTAAATAAAATAAGGGCACATTCACTTTCTGCGTTTTGTTTATAAATGAACAATATAAAGTACTTCCACCAATCATTAATATAAAGTAATTATTTTTGGATTTCACAGTTATGTAACCACAATAACAACCTTTCACTATTCAAATACCTCTAGCGGATTTTAAAAAAAAACACATTAATTACGTAATTACGTGAAAGGCGAACAGACCTTCAAATTACATAACAGACGGACAGACAAGTCCACCTTCATTTTCAATTTTGATAATACGCTTCATACCAAATTAATTTAACTTACAGATTGCAACAAACCAGCCCGCAATTCAAAAATTCTAAATTGATTTAACTTGTAGCTTTCAAACCCAATTCTCAATTTAAAAATACCGGTTTTGATTTAGCTTACAGCTTGCAAAAACCAACCTTCAAAAAACACAAACACAAGCGAAAACGCAAAAACAAATGCTTTTGACTCTTAATACGACCAAAAGGGCTCTACTTAGGGGGTGAACACCCTAAATACGCCATCGAGGAGCTGAAAATGCCATCAAGGGGTTGAAAATCGCTCCCAAAAAGAAGCCCACCCCACTCCTTAACCCCATCCCAGACCACCATGCCTTCCCCTACCAATTTTAATTAATTATGACGTCATAGAACCAAGTGCCCCTTCTACTCTCGATTAACTTCTTTTATTATTTTAATTCCCGATCATTCGAGTGTCACAATTCTTTTATTAAAGTAGCTAATCGTTAATTTATACAAATTTAATGGACATTTCATTTGCTTTAAAGAATTAATGATAGCAGGCCACCATGCTGCATTAAATGCTCCTTTAACATCTAAACTGATTACTACCATAATTTGTTTTTCTGCCAGACCATTTTCTACGAATGTTTTCATTTCTGTTGGTGCATCAATGGTGCTTCTTTCGGCATAAATCCAAACTGGTTTTTATTCATAAATTATTTGAATATAAATATTTCATTATTCGGTTGACTTGACTTACATTAATTAAGCTAATCGGTCGAATCGTAGATGCCTCAGCTGTATCTTCTTTTCCAGGTTTTATTATAGAGATAATTACATAGATAACTTCCAATCTTAAGGAAAATAAGATCTTTCTAAACATTGATTGTATATTTCTGTAATAAAATATGGAAATTTGGTAAAAATTCTGAAAATTATTTTACTTGTAACACCACCTTGCCCGGGAACTTTTTTGAGATTCATATCGCTTATAATTTTTTGAACGTAAAATTTTCATCATTTTCTGTATTAATAGGTAACGTTATTAAATTTCGCACTTGTTTGTGATGTTCGTTATCTTCATTAAGGTCATCATTTGCGTGCATTTCTTTTTACGTAAAACTGTTAAGTTGTTACTTCACCCAGGAACATATTTATCATTAAATTTGATGAATTTTAATTTTTTAAAGGATTAGCACATGCATTTATTACTGAAATATTAGATTTTGCAATAAAACCTGTAATATTTCTTCTAGTTTGATTTTTTTTGGTAAAAATCTGGTCCACATTTGGTGGGGCACCTTCCGTCGCCATTTTGTTTTTTGTGACGTCACAGGCACTGCCCATCCACGTGGGGGCGTATTTCGACCTTGACGGCCACGTGGGGGTGCGGTTTGACATTGAGGCTGACCTAGGGTTTGGCCTTGAGGTTGACCTTGGGGCCTAGCATTGGAATTGATCTTGGACCTGTCTTTGGAGTTGACTTTGGCATAGTCAAGGTCAGAACGAAATCTACTTTTTAGCCATGTTCAGAACCTAACCTGCTCGGCGGGAGATTTGAATTTGGATAAGGGGACCCTAATTCTAACTTTCTCGTCTCTTATTGCGGAAGTCCTAATTAAAACAACTAAACTACTAAAAACGCATTCATTTATCAGAGTAGAATGGTTGAAAAACAATCATTATACAGTAATTTGATTATTTCATCACTTATAACTAAACATGTAGTTAAAACCTATTTACAAAATCAAGAATTGGTAAATTATTTATTCTAAAATACAAAAATATTATCGCATCCACACATCCGAATGGTAATCCTGCAGCGTCGTTTTGTTGTAATGGAGCCATCTAGAAACGTTAATCGTAACCTAGCGGGGGTCGGCCAAAGGAGTCAAAATACTCCCCGTTACCATTCTCGTCAATGTAGATAACATAATGCTGGCCTGGTTTGTTTGCTGGATCCGTGTTTACAATAATTGCACACGGTCTAGGTACGTGACTCGGTAAATCGAAACACATTCTTGTGGCTGGGGATCGATTTCAAACATTTCAACACTTGTACCACATACATCTTTGGAATTGGATGCGTCCAGTCTTGCAATAGTAATGCGTTTTCCAGCGCACGCATAGGCTCCTCGATGTTATGGTTTAAACAACTATACACCTTTGCTTCCTTTTTCAATTTTTTAATAGACGGGCAACCAATCCCGTCCAAGTTTAGTATTAGTTTTGTTAAGGAATCTAAAAAACTGTAGGGTTCTTATTAGCTCCTCTTGGAAATCGTTATAGACTACGTGACCCGACCACCATTTCAGTCCATGATATTTCTTCTCTAATGTTTCATCTGACTTGACATGAATTTTGATTATAAAATAATTGCGAGCTGGTTTTATCAGTATCACCAATAAAAATTCATGATCAGTAACCACAGCAATTTCTTTCGGTATGAATTCGTTGTTAACACCTCTAAACCCTTGTACGTCCAAGTATGCGTCCATCTTCATTGAACTGCTGCTGTACACTGAATCTTGTGATCTAGAGTTAACCCTTTTAACAGATGAAATCCACGACGACACGATCACTCTATCGAATTCGGCGTACACCAAACAGTTAACGATTTCTACGAGCGCTTCTTCAAAGCCGACTTCTATGCGAAGGGAGCCGTTTCTAACTAAATTCCAGTGAGTCCTAGCGTTTGCAGATAGGTCAGGGCTTATCTCAAAGGCCATTAATCAGTAGCCGTTGGGGTAATCGCTTCTCGATATATCGTTGCCCTCATTCAAAAAATTAATACTCGTACCGGAGAAGAGGGTGTGATACGCTCTTATATATAAACCATTAGCTGTAAAGTCTGGTTTAATAATTTCCAAGGAATTGTTGACCGTCAACATATAACGACATGTAATTATGCGCGCAGGTATAGTTAGCACTTTTACGTTGGTCCTTGTAACAGGGTATTTTGCTGCAGTTGTTTCTAAAGCTTTAGCGTATACAATTAGAATGGTTGGATTGATTCGCATACTACTCACCAGTAGACTAGCGTCCATAATTCTTACCTTATAAGTTGAACCGTGCGCCGCCATTAGACTAAACGTGTCTCTTAATCGTACAAATTTAGCCTATAAGTCAACACCGCTTATGAGATACTTTTCTTGATTAAACAAATCCCAGTGCACGTGACCAATGATCTCCACCTGCTTGCTGGTCGCTGCAAGTACTTGACGTGTTGAGAAACCGTTATTTGGGTGTCCCACAGCATTCATCTGCCCGGCTGTATCATTGTGCCATAAGGTACAACTTATATGCGAGCTCTCGGCCTCCCTTCCATAATTTACCAACACTTTGATATATGAGCGGTAGGCGTAGGTGTTTGGTTGTGACACCATCTTCTGATTTAAGTAAAGCTCCACTTGTGAGAAAAGCGAATGCATCCAATTGTTTAGCGGTATCGTCTTGCTTTAGAACTTCAGCTGTGATGTACAACATGGTCTGGCTTAAATCTATGTCATCGTTTCCATTTCCGGGCACTACAAACTCTATTGGGGCGTCATAAATAAGAGCTGATGAGGCCTTGTAAAATATCCATTCACCACTCTCGATACTTGTCTGCGTCGACGGTAAAGCGAACAAATCCAATTCGGACTTGACGCATTCACACGATGGGCATCTACAAAAGCCATTATTATCTTGAAAATATATCGTCGTCAGTAGGTTTCTTCTTCTTAGCAACAGATCTCGGTAGATACTGGTGATTATCGCCAAGACATACTCTTTTATAGCCGGAACCCTCCATCATTTTATCGATTTTCACATCGGCTTTACGGTTTAAGATTTCTACCTGCCTAGTGAAATCTTTCTTGAAACGATTCCTTAACAGGTCGATCCTCTATGACGTCACCAAGAATATTGGCACCCGTTCTGAGAGCTTCTTTTCCAATAGCCAGACTTAAATAAAGGTATTATACTTCTAAATGTACAACCTAGCCAGCTCCCTGTACCATGTCCACGCTGATATGGTGCACCTCTGTACATGGAGCCGATATCGTTACCGGCCTGATTCATACAGTATCGTTGATAAGCACAAACCATTATTGCACTTCCTTAAAGTGCAGCTTCAGACACAACGTCCCAAACTCGAATGGCATTGCTGCACCCGTATTTGTTTTTATATTAATTTCGATGTTTTTTAATTCCCCTGTCATCACCGGTATGTAGTGTGCAGGTGAAAAAACCACATGTTTATGATTCCAGTAAGCATATTTTTCTAAAGTAACATTTATTATACGCATAAGCGGAGATAACACATCACCTCAAAGGTGTGCTTAGTTCTGGCGATTCTGACATACTCACCGACTTTATATTTAGGGTGACGTGCTGTGCCTAAGCCTTTCGCGTACAGGTTATTCCACACTTTCAAAATCTTTCAACTACGGAGGCTTTTACATCAGGGTTATTTGTTACATAGAAATTGATATTTTGTTTCTTGAAAAAGTTTTGTACACTGCCCGTCACAAACTCGTTCGAATTGGCGCATTCCTTAAAAATATCGGCGAATGCTTCAATTACAGATGCCGCTGTCTTCGTTTTAAGTGCTCTCGCCCATGCCCTCTTGCTAAACACATCAATAACCGTTAGTATGTAGTTGTAGCCATTATTATGTTTTAAGTTTTCATATCACAAAGATCCGCTTTCCACAGCTCGTAAATGTTGCCCACAGTATACTTATTGCGAGGAAACTTTTTTCTGACTGGTTTATGAACCGTATAAGCTTCCTGAGCCTGGAACCAATTTTTCACTTCACCATATCTACCTTTTACAGCGTTAGCTAAAGGTGTTATACCCGAAAACCCTGGCGGATGCGAGGGTACATAGCATACAGCATGCATGTTATATTCACCACATATCCCAATCTAGTAAAGGTCTTCTGCGAGAGGATCTTCTCAGGGTTTCCCGTGTTCATTATCGGCATCGTAATTCTCAGCTATAGTTGTAAGGGTCCATTCAAAGTTAAGTGATACAGCAGCAGCATCATGTCTTCGAGTATTTCCGATAAAATGTCGTGGTATATTTATTTATTTAATGTACGTCGCAAACTGTCGCCAACCGTGTGGGTTGGTAGTTTTTCTTTGTCTTAACGTTTCGTGAACCAGATCGATAATGTTGGAATCACGGATGATCCCGTCTTTTATTGTAACAGTACCCCTTTTATCCCAAAATACCTCACCGCCCGTATTCAGTATACGCAAGAAAGCCTCACCTTCCTTCCTATATGAAGTCGGCAGTGTTGATACTATTTTGTCGTCTGTCAGGCCTTTGCGTTTCGGCAAATCTCTAATATCATCATCATCACCGCTGATCGTTATACTAGCAATTAGACGTAATTGATTGTAAAAGTGTAGATATCTTAGAAGAACTTGATTGCACTGCTGCCATTTGTCATAGTCGGTCATTTTGGTTTTTAAGACTTTATCCACATCTATTATAAGTTTTGTTATGAACGAATAAGTTCAAAGGTAAATATGTAATTAAAAATATTATAATTTTATTAAATACATAAATAAAAAGTTTACCTGGAGTAGGATTTGAACCTACGACCTGTACTTTGCTAGAGTACCGCGCTAACCATCTGCGCCATCGAGATTCAAGCCCGAATCGATGCAAATTTTGTCTTTATGTATGTAGAACTGATGTAAATTCTAAATATAATGAGATTACAATCAAATTACTTATATTAATGGAATGTGAGCCTGCAATATCGTAAGGATTCACACACACCAAAGCAACTTGACTAAAATTAATTTATTATAAGTTTTGTTATGGACGAATAAGCTTAAAGGTAAATATGTACTACATGTATTAAAAATATTATAATTTTATTAAATACATAAATAAAAAGTTTACCTGGAGTAGGATTTGAACCTACGACCTGTACTTTGCTAGAGTACCGCGCTAACCATCTGCGCCATCGAGATTCAAGCCCGAATCGATGCAAATTTTGTCTTTATGTATGTAGAACTGATGTAAATTCTAAATATAATGAGATTACAATCAAATTACTTATATTAATGGAATGTGAGCCTGCAATATCGTAAGGATTCACACACACCAAAGCAACTTGACTAAAATTAATTTATTATAAGTTTTGTTATGGACGAATAAGCTTAAAGGTAAATATGTACTACATGTATTAAAATATTATAATTTTATTAAATACATAAATAAAAAGTTTACCTCGAGTAGGATTTGAACCTACGACCTGTACTTTGCTAGAGTTCTACATACATAAAGACAAAATTTACATCGATTGAGGCTTGAATCTCAATGGCGCAGATGGTTAACGCGGTACTCTAGCAAAGTACAGGTCGTAGGTTCAAATCCTGCTCGAGGTAAACTTTTTATTTATGTATTTAATAAAATTATATTTTTAATTTATCCATGTAGTTAGCCAGCTGCGTTAAAATGTCGTTTTGTGTGACACGAGGCGCCTGCAGCCGTTGTATAAATTCCACCGGTAGAATAATCAATTTCTTTAGATTGTGGTTCATAGTTATCGAAATCAATTACCCAAAATTCCACCAAGTAATCGTTCTAATAGGAGTGGTAGAAATGCACCTCCCTTTTGTATAAGAAACTGTTTCTTCTATTTTTATAGATTTTCCTTTCTGTACCAGCCGCTTTAACTGTGCATATGCTGCGAGAGTCGCTGCTTTTGATCACTTGACAGACAGCCAGATACATTCCACCTACTTACTATCCAGACATTTCAATAAAGCGTCACGTTGACTTTTACTTAAACTGGCTAATGCGCGCATGATATCGGTGTTTTCGATTAAAACGTCAACCATCACATATGAAATAATCTTTATTGCTGAGGATTAAACCCTTTTTTCTTGACAAATACCTTGAGGGCCGAATATGTTTGTTCTATAGCATAACACATCCGGTGTATTGTGTTCTAAATCGAACAATAAACATCCGTGTGGATTTGAAGTGGCATCCCGGTACGCAGCCTCTAGAAATTTCGGGTTGTCCGGTGAAATCTGTCTTGATCAATGCTATATTTGAGCTGTCATGCGGATTGTTACACCAAATTATTTAGTGAGCGTTGAAAAACATATCTCCCTGACCACGCCACAAACAAGCTCAAACTTCCAGCCAAGCGGACACGACAGACGTGAGAGACGAAATGGACAAGAGAAACGCGGGGGATGGGAGAGACGAAAGCCACGTTCTTTTTATAACTCACTGAGGCTTTTTTAATTATGATATTTACAATAAAAATAAGTGTTCCATAATTAAATTTTACAGTCATTCAAATTCCCCACGCAAGATCAATCCCTAACACAAGTTCATACACGTGTCTTACAACACCCTTCTTATTAGAAATACAGTGTATAAATAAATTTCTCGTATAGGTAAAAGATCATCCGAACGTACCCAACAGCATATGACCATTTAAACAATAGGACCGATAATTTTAATAATAATAACTTATTAGGATAATTATGCAGGCTCCAACATTTTATGCGTACGCATTGCCTACTCTCCAGGGGTTGAACCGCTCTTAATACAACCAAAAGGACCTTAATTAGGGTTGAAGATGACCATCAAAAATACCCTTAAGACCAACTCCAGGTCCAAGACCAACCCCAAGACCAATCCCAGGTCCAATCCCAGCCCCAAGACCTAGCCCAAGTCCAAGACCAGGTCCAAGCTCCAAGCCCAACTCCAGCTCCAAGACCAACCCCAAGCCATGCTCAGGTCCAGCCCCAGCCCCAAGACCTAACCCAAGTCCAAGACCAGCTCCAAACCAATCCCAAGGCCTACATCTTCCCCTCACGTGAGTAAGTACAAAAAAAGACATGACTGTCAAAAAGGCTCTTAATACAACCAAAAAGTGTTGAAAATTCCATCAAGGGTTGAAAAATACCCCCGAAAAGAAGCCGTCAAAAATAGGGGTGAAAAAACGCGTCCTACACGTGGGCAATTAAAAACAAAACGGTCGTAATTAGGGATGAAAAGGGTTGAAAAAGGCTTCCGAAAAGAAACCATAAAAATAAGGGTAAAAGATACGGTCCCCCACGTGGGCAAGTAAAAACAAAACGGTCGTAACTAGGGATGAAAAGGGTTGAAAAAGGCTTCCGAAAAGAAACCATAAAAAATAAGGGTGAAAAATACCGTCCCCCACGTGGGCTGTCTTGTGACGTCAAAATCTAAGATGGCGGTCAAGGTGTCTGTCTTCTACTCCTGTCTTCTTTCTTTCGCATTGAACGTTTCAAACTAGCGTTAACAATTGCTTTATATTAATTTGTTGTTTAACTGTTTCTGTGGGAACTTAGTTTTTGTTAACATTTTTTTTCTTTTTTGTACATTGTTTTTAATAAGAAATTAATTACGTAGTTTTAGTTTTGGATTTTACTTACTGTCCTTTTATTTGATTTATAAAATCTGTTGGACATTAGAGCTTATTATTATTATTATTATTATTATTATTATTATTATTATTATTAACTTTTAATACGAACAATATCAAAGTAATACTCCACAACATAGATGTGAAATAAATGATATTAAATTTTAATACAGAGTATATATAACGGTAGTTAAATGTAATCGGAATTCTATTCCAAGTAATAGAATGCAACATGTGCTTGTAGAAAATGTATTAACGTTTAAGGAACAGTACTAAAGTAATACACCATAATTACGAAGATTTATTAAATTTTAAGAGTGTACGTTTTAAAGTTAGTACAAATCATCCTAAACACGACCTTAAATTTGCAGTGTGTAAAAGAAAACATCTTATATTTAACACAAGGTATACTAACAGTGAAATGAATTATATTAATTATAGGATTGCACATCTACCACATAATAAAATGTCTTTCTCGTTTGATAAGAAAAAGGATTATTTTTATTAGAAAACGTACTAACTTTTAATACGTTCTATATTTAAAGCAAACTATTTTATGACGTCACAGTT
Organism: Vesta saturnalis; assembly: GCA_036346205.1. Classification (NCBI taxonomy): domain Eukaryota; kingdom Metazoa; phylum Arthropoda; class Insecta; order Coleoptera; family Lampyridae; genus Vesta; species Vesta saturnalis. The sequence goes on from JARFJB010000793.1 coordinate 5,102,083, forward strand.
TCTTTGATGACTTCAGCTTTGGGCTAATTAATACAGATTTATATTAAGTAATACAAAATGATTTATACTTTAGTTTTAATACTTTTCCTATTATTCTGGCTTGGACAAAAAGGTACGAAAATTAATGCAGATTGTGTTGGATTTAGAAAAAAAACTATTAATTTTTCTCTCAGTGAAAGCCGTGATAAAGTAGATCATACTACCATTAATAAATATTATGACAATATTATAGAAACACTTGAAAATGTACCCCCTGAATCATTTATCAATTATAACGAGACCAATTTTACGGACAACCCAGGCCCTACAAAAGTCATTGTGCGTAAGAAGCCTAAGTGAGCCGAAAACATTTTGGACACATCGAAAACTGCAACTTCAGTTATCTTTGCATGTTCTGCAGGCAGTACGTTGCTGCATGTATATGTAGTGTATAAATCGGAACACACATGGTCTACTTGGTACCAGATATGACAGGACGCATTCAGATTGGTTTGACACGAACGTTTTTAAGGACTGGTTCATGAACATAATTTTACCATAGTACAAGGCCTTACCACCTGCTACGAAAGTTCTTCTGGGTGACAATTTAGCAAGTCATGTATCTGCGAAAGTCGTTACAAAATGTAAAATTAATAACATCAGATTTAGTCTTTTGCCACCGAATAGTACGCATCTCACGAAAGCTCTAAATATAAGCGCGTTTAGACCAATCAAGAGAGCATGGAAAGAAATTCTTAGAGGATGGAAGAAACACAACAAAGGAGTTGTCAGAAAGGATGTATTTCCTGGCCTATTGAAGCAGGAATTGAAGCCATTCCTTTGGTCCCCTAAACAAACATAACATTTTGAATAAACTGCCATAGACCCTAGAAGATAATGAAGAACAGGCTAACTATATGACTGATTCTCTGAAAGATGTATTTGAGTGAACACGGTTTAATACCCGTGGCACATCGCATGTTCGAAAAAAGAAATTTAATGTAGAAGCAGGAAGAAGCATTAGCGAAACAGACCTCCAAGCACATTATACGTTCAATGAAAACAGCATTAAAAGAATGAAACGTCAATGGTCTGATACGTCCTCAGAGAGCGAACCCTAAGTGTGAACAGCAGTAGTGATAATGACTCAGGATACTTTTCAGATTTTGAAAAAGAAAATATAGGTGATCTAAATAATAAAGCTATGCTTAATGGTGCCGACTATTCTATAAAGTGGACTGAAAAGCTGATGACTATGTATTAGTAAATATGAAAGCAGAAAAAAATATTGTTAAACAATATGTTGCAAAGATATTAAAAATTGAAAATTGCGAAACATATTTATGTAAATTTTTAAGTACCTGGTGTTTGATATAGCAGCAGCTGATAATGCTATTTCCGAAAAACTCACAAATGTAGAAGAGCTAAGACGGGGGAGAATAAAAATCCCTAGTTTAGTTCACAAGAATTTGTATTAATTTTTTTTTTAATATTTTGTGTTGACTTTTTGTTTAGAACTTTATTTTTTATTTTGGTTTTTATAGTTTAAAATTGTGTTTTTTAGATTTATAATAAAACAATACTTTCGTATAGCCCGTTGTTTTATTAAAAAATATATTCACGTTATGGCGTTGTGAGTTCCGATATTTATATTTTCATTTTCTTGGATTCAAGTCGACCAAAAGGGAATATACTTTATATTTGCGTCTCAATTCACTAAATTTTCAAGTGGTCCCATCGTGGGGCGAGATGAATCCAACCAAATTATTTTTTTTTTCAAAAAAGGAAAGGCCGCTGGAAGTTTCTCTATAGTGTACCTATTGCTTTCTCCTTATCACCAGTTTAATTTGCGTGATGTCGCTTTCGATTTGTTAAAAGTTGTATCAAGTAGCCCCCTTTTACGGTTCTTGTATAGCCAATTTCGATAAATGGACGCAACACTGAAGATTTGCAAGTTATTACTAAAAAAAGAACCTATATGGTCAAACGTTGGAAGCTCATTAACTGTTTTTCAAAAACAACACCCCGATATTCATATAGATGATTCGGAACTTTTTTATGTGTGAATTAAAAAAATATACAATCAATCAAAAAATAAAAGAGTAGAACAAAGTTTGTATTGACAAACAATGAATGGGTCGAGCTTTTTAACCACTTCACGAGTGACATATACCACACAACCACATTAAAACATTAAAAATTGTTGAAATGTGCATGTGTTTACCGGGATCCAAAACCGCCACGGAAATGATTTTTTTTTAAACAAAATTTGGACCTGCGAAAAAACGAACCTTACTGTAAGAACTTATAAAGGGCAGAACATAATTCTGAAATGATGTGCATTCAACGGAAAAATATACTAATGGGTAACGTTTCGCTCGCCATTTTATTCACTAAGCACTTTTAAAAACCGAAGTAAAATACAGAATTAAATATATATATATATATATATATATATATATATATATATATATATATATATATATATATATATTATGCCATTCACCATAAACAGCCACTACATTTGTCACTTACCTAGACTAGAGCAGCATGAAAACTCATAATTTTGTATCTAGTTTAAAAGAAATTACTCCCTCTCCTTTCCCTTACTGAGGAGTGTTTGGTACCCTTCAGAACCTTCGGGTGATGCGTCCATGTCCCGTATTTCCTTTTTACATAAATGGCCGCCTTATCCTTTCCTGCAAGTTGGGACTTAAATAAAACCGCTGGAAAGTTTTGGATGCAGTCCTTGTCCTTTAATTTGCTCTCACCTTAGCTAGGGCAACTGCTTTTAATGGGACAACAGTCAACGATTTTTTTTTATAATTACATAATCGTAATGGAGTGCTACAAGTTTTGACCAGTCAGAACATGTAGTACAGATGAGAATGGAATCACCACACTGCTCTCCAAACCTATTGCAGAATCAGGCAAAATAAGGTAAACATTAAATGTGAGAAAAAGCTGAGTTTTAAACATTTTCAGGAGAACAAGTACAATTATTAGTGCAACAGGGTCCATAATACCACTTTTATTTGCATTCTCGAGGTTGAAATATAAACGTTATTTTATAATTGGGGCCCCATCAGGATTATTGGGGTTGTCTTCGAAATCAGGTTGGATGTCGGAAGAATAATTCTTGAATGTGGTAAATCATACTGACTCATCAAAGGACCGATGGATTTTACTTTTACTTGATAACTACTGTACGATTGAGACTATGGTATTTTGCAAAGAAAACGGAATTACACTTCTTCCTTTTCCTCCATACTCGTCTTTGGATATTGCAGTGTACAGAGTGGCCAAATTTCGTATTTCGTATGAAAAAATGAACCTCGTATCCTCGATATCTTCCTTTGAGAAAAACTCAATGGTGTATTTTAAATCTGGCCAACGTCTTTTGTTTTGGAGTTATGGGCAAAAATTCAGATTTTTGAGTTTTCATTTTATACCCAAATCGTGCTTATTTATGAACATGGAAAAAAATAATTTCTACATCCTTCAGGCACTTTTTTGACTGCAGTGATGTAGTCAATTTTTTTTTTTAATATTCATAGAAATTCAAGTTACGGTATAAAGTTGTATTTCTTTATATGGAACACGTAGTTGGCTATGGCAACAAAAAAAATTTTTTTTCTGATTCCAATGATATATATCATGTGGGATTAAATTATTCATTTTTACTGCTTTTTTAGCAAAAAATAGTTTTTTGGGACATAAAAATTTCACGTTAGGAGAAAAAATAGCTTTTAATACAAGTAGTCTTGTATCATTTACAATCTGTCTGATAAACCAAAGTAGGTACCTATCTGTCATTGTGTTGTTACAAAACTGCCAATGTAATAACATTTTATTGTTTATCATCATCTTAAAAGTGCAAAATATGGCTTTTGAAAATAATGACAAGTTTGATATGTTAGAACGTTTCATTCAAAGTAATAATTTTGAAGATGTAAGTGAATTATATTTTAATCGTTACTCTGAACGAAGCCTAATAATTCTAGTTTCAAACGATTAAAAGAAAATCGCATAAATCAAGGGACTTTTAACAAACCCAGAACAAAAAATTATGGTATTGAAGATGCTGAGGAGGTTGCCGTCAATGTTATCGGAATGGTAGCTGCAAATCCTTCGATTTCAAGCCGTCAAATTGAGGGCGAGCCTGGTATACGACGAAGTCGAGCATTGTGAGTTCTAGTACATCCGAAAGCGAAGTGGAAATGAGCTTAGCTGATTCAATTAACGATGTGTGATGAAGAGCTACCAGTGTTGTGCGATGATAATGAATTAAATGTAGGCGATTTGTTTTCCCTAATGTTCAAGACATCAGTCTAGTGATTCGAGAAGACGTGGTATTCAAACTACCCAAACGCATAGCTGCTGGTGATACACCTCGCCAAAATAGATCTTTTTATTTTCCAACAGTTCCTAATCTTGTAATGCAGTAAATATTACACTAGAAAAGATTATTTTCCACCGTATTGTGTGCGTATTAATGTGCTCCCAGAATTGTATCAATTCACCCAACCAGTTAAACGCAAAAGTAACCATAAAAGAATTGTGAAAACTCTAAAATTGTTTTTATTGTCATATGAAAGAAAAATATGTAACCAGTAAGCTTAACATTTAAACATTTATTTCTCGCGGACGCGAATCGATAAAATCAGACATGGGGCGTTTTCCGCCCTGAACATGTAAATACACACAACATAGCAAAAAATTGAAGTGAGTGTCTCTGCTTTTCTAGATGTAATAATTACTTTTCGCGAACGCCTCAAAATAAATTCACACGTGGAGCACCTTCCACCCTGGTTTGGCATATTTTTATTTCAGACAATGATAGAACCCAAAACCTAGAATGAATGTCTTTCTACTTTTCTACTTTTGAACTAGAAAAGTAGATCGTAGCCAGCCCTTCTACTTTTTTCCTAAAAACAGGTAGCAGTTTTCGAGAAACAGGTTAAAGAAGTTCATTCATCCTACCTAACCTCTCTAAAATGCTGACTGCTGGTAAAATATGAAGACCATGAAAACATTTTGGAGAGCGTACGATCTTTTGTCAACAATACACTGAATCCTATATGTGAGAGAATAATATATAACCAAGTCATCACTGCTCTAGATAAGACACCTTAGAGATCAGGGCCCCCTGTTCATACTGTTTGCAAGGGCCTTGTTAAAAATGGCTGCCAGGGACCTTTCAGGCCCCTAAACTAGGGGAAATTGGCCTAAAATGGCATACTGTGATAAAACGGTATAGAGCCGGTTTTGAAATATGCGTACAAACTAGAGTTCCCATTCTTATGTAGGAGACCTTTCTAACAAAATACAGCGTAGCAGGTACCAATTGAGTTTTAAACGCGTGGTTGTGTAGTTGTGGTTATAAAAATTGTTTTTCTCGAACTTAATAAGTGAATATAAATTAACAAGAAGAATTTTTTGCAATTCTAAGAGGTACGTATTAAACGTTATATATCTGTGCATGAAATATTATTAAAAAATCAACTTAAATCACAAGAATGTTACTTGAAAATTTGATTAGTTACAAAATGTCTACTGAGGGGTCAAACGGCATACGCATATGTAGGCCAAAGTGGCAGAGAACCACCAAGAGTATGCAGTTTTAGGCACATATAATTATTAAAAAAAATGAGATAACTTCAGTAACGTATATGCTGATTTAAAGTTTTCAAATTTATTTTTCATCTTTACAGACATGGTTGGTAACTATATCAGAAAAACTGAACGACAAAAATGGGACGAGCGAAATCAGCAATGGGTTGACTGAAAGCATGACAAACCTTTGGTGTACCTTTTACGACACTTAGAAGAAGAGCTATAGGTGCAAATAAAAAAATTAAATATAGTGAAAAAGGTATTGGAGGATTTTCCACAACATTCACAAATGAACAAGAACAAATGTTAGTCGAGAATATAAAACTAATGGAGCAACGACTGTTTGGGCTTACCTGTGACGACTTGAGGCGATTAGTCTATGATTGAGCAGAAGCCAATGACATAGAGCACAGATTTAACAAAACAACAAAGCGAGCTGGGTGGGACTGGATTAGAGGTTTCAGAAAACGCAATTTAGACGTAACCTTGAGAAACCCGGAGAATACTTCTATAGCCTTCAATAGGCCAGTAATATCTAATTTTTACAAAACATATGAAAAAATTATTAATAGCTATAAAATAACGGCAGAAAACATTTATAATGCCGATGAAACTGGCATTTCAACGGTGCAGAATCCTCCTAAAATATTTTCAAGCAGAAGGAGAAAACAAGTGGGTACGATTGCTGTAGCTGAAAGGGGAATACACGTTACAGTAGTTTGTTGTACAAATCCCATAGGAAATTACATCCCTCCAACTTTTATTTTTCCGAGGAAAAATTGGAAAGGTTTACTTGAAGGAACTCCTACAGATTCTCAAGGGCTTCCTCAGAAATTAGGTTGGATGACCGGCGACATTTTTGTCAAGTGGATGCTGATTTTAGATGGTCATGTCAGCCATAAACACCTGGCTGTTTTACAATATGCCAAATAAAATGAAATAATAATGTTATGTTTACCTCCTCATTGTAGTCATCATATTCAGGCACTTGACATTTCCTTGTTTGCTCCCCTACAAACTTACTTGAACCAGGAGGTTACAAAAAAATTAGAACAAACGACGGTAAACGAATTTCTCAACTTCAAGTTGCAAGCGTTTTTCGTGCAGCATACAGACCAGCCTTATACAGAGAATGTTAACCTGTTAGCTACACCAGATCCTGATGCTGAAGATCCGCGTAATGAAATTAGTACTAGAAGTGAGGAAGGTTTTGTTTCACTGACTGTTTTAAGTCCTATGCCTTCAACATCTAAAGCCGTGACCACAAAGCGCAAAAAAAACCGACAGTGCTAACGAGCAGCCCGTTTATTGAAGAAATGAAGCAGAAATAGTTGGAAAAAACAAAGAAGGTAAAAAGGCAGACCGCGCGACAAGCCAAAAAACGGTTGCAAATAGATCCATATGATGCATTCGAAGAGGAATTAACATTCGCTATCGAAAAATTAGAACATGAAGACAACGATGGTGCATTTTGTGGGGAAGCTTTTTCTAGATCGAAAGCAAGAGAGCAGTGGATAAGATGTAGTACCCGTAATGAATGGGCGTTCGTTCTTTGTGCTGGGATTAATCCTAAAACCAAAGTATACATGTGTGATGCCTGTCGGTAATATATGCCGTTTTGCCTTATGCTATTTCGATTTAATATACATGTCTTATTCTTTATGTTTTTGTTTTCATTACTTTAGAAACTTTGTTCTTATACCTTTTTGTGTTAGTAAATAAAAAATATTGTTTTATTAAGTTTTTTCATAACCAAATTATTTTTTACTATTGTATGCCATTTTACCCTAATTAGTGCGGGTAAAACGAATAACGCAATCGCTTCTTTAAAGAAACTTCAACATGAAACGTAGTATTGACATACTGCTCACTGCAAACTTATTAAATACTAATTATATAGGCTGTCTATAGCATCAGTCACTTTTCAAATAGGACGTCTAGGAAAAAAATGTATAGCAATGTTAAAAAATGGGGGCCTTAAGCTGCATGAAAAACCAGCATTGTTAAAAAATGGTTGGTAAAGACCGCTTTAGGACTTCGCCCCATGATGTGAACTATATTATCAAAAATTTGTGAGGTTAGGTTTATGTCCAGGGATAGTCATATGAGAGCTCAAGGTTAATTCATATAACGAAGAAACCGAACTTAAGGGTTAACCCCGAACACTGTCACCGAGCGTGCAAAAAGCCAACAGGATGGTCATTGATTAGGAATGCTTATTTTTACAAATTCTATTTCCTAGGCAGCAATATTTTGTTTATCTCTGGTGTATTATTGCTTCTACTTTCAGATTTTCAAAAATTGGCCAACCCACCTCCCTACTTTTGACAGAAAAGGGTTAATAAACCTGGGAATTTTTAGGAATTGGTTAGATTTCTTAGAATTGATACCTCTCGAGGTCGCTCGAGTCTCCCTCCTAGAGGTTGTTCTATTTATAAGTGTGACCTACTTTGAGGTTTCTAGGAACTTGTCCATTTTTAGATTTCCAAGAATACACACGTGTGACCTACTTTGAGGTTGATGACCCTTGACTTCTGCCCATTTTCAGTTGACCTAGAAAAGAATCAATAAATCTTAGGGTTTTTAGGAACCGGTCTATTTTTAGATTTCTAAGAATCAGCATGCGACTCATGACCTACTTTGGAATTTCCAGGAACTGGTTCCGTTTTTAGATTCCCGAGAATTGACCACTTTACGGGGTTAGTAAACTTCGGCCCATTCCCCTACCTTCGGATTAATGATATCTGCTTTCTTCTTTTTACCTACTTTGTGATTAATGATCTTTGACCTCCCCCTCTCCTTTTGGCCCAGAAAAATCTCTTGACCTACGTTGGAGTCAATGAACTTTGACCTCTCCCCTCTCCTTTGGCACAGAAACAAGTCAATGAAGTTTGACCTTGCTCCATCCTGTTGGTCTAAATATTTATCTCTCCTCTCTTTAAGATTTATAAAGGCGTGGCCATACCCTCTCCTTTCACTTAGACATGAGGAATTGTGATCCCCCTCCTTTGACCTAGAAAACATCCAATGAATTTTGACCTCTCGTTCCTCCTGCTATTGACCTAGAAAAGGGTCATTGATCTTTGGCCTACTTTTAAGGGTCAATGAACTTAGACCTAGAAACGTGGTGCGCGTACGTGCACGGGGAGTGAGAAGTAAGGTAGCTATACTATTGCCCCATGTGTGATTTTATTAATTCGCACCCATGAGAAATAAAAATGTATTTCGGTATTTTGTTGTATTTACATATTTTATCATTATCTAAAATAAAGAGAAGCAAATCCAGGGTGGAAAATGCCCACGAGTGATTTTATTGATACGGGTCCTCGAGAAAAAAAAAATTATATCTAGAAAAACAAACGCTCCATTGTTTGGTATTTTGTGAGTATTTATTTATTCTATCATTATCTAAGATAAAAATATGCAAACCTAGGGCGGAAATTGCCCCACGTGTTATGTTACTGATTCGAGTCCATGTGAAGTACAACTTTTCACATCTTTACACTTACATCATAACTTGGGTAAATATTGTTAATTTTGTGCTTTGATTATGACATTCTTCTTTTGTTTACATTCGTTCGTTAGAGGGTGTTCATCTTCAAGGCAGTTTAATACCAGTTAATTTATTAAAGATCTAGCTCTTTATTAAAATAAATTAAATTCCATAGTTGGGTTTGAAATACGTTTATCAAACTGTTATACTAATAGCAAACTTATGTATGTGTTTTCACATTAAATAAATTATTTATTTAGTAATTGTTATTGAAACCTATAATTTATTTAAAAAATACATGATTTAATACCTAAACGATAAGTATTTTGATAATGCGTGATAACCGTGAAAGTTTACATTTGCGTTTACCAATTTAATTATCAGCCAATAGGAATTGCGTATCAGATAAAAAAAAAGATAAATTATTAACAATCATTAAGGGTTGCAAGATATACTTCCAACACAAATACTTCACCTCCAAAAAACTTAACAGAGTAGGACGATGCTGCAAGGTATACTAGAACAGTTAAGTATCAAGCACCAGGTGACAACCTTGATTACTACCAAAAATAAAGTTGCTAATAAATTTTACTGTTCAAAAACACGTAGAGTAAAATATATTATTGAATACAATGTTTCTTTTAAATCAAATACATATTTACAAAAAGGTCACTATTACAAAATTACAAAATCATTTATCGAAAGATCAATATAAAAACACACAATTATTTAAAGCACTGGTGATATCCTAGTAAAATATAGTATTACAGGTTCTGTTTGACTGGTATTTTGTATTTTATATGGAGAACCTAAAAATGTTATTCTGTTGAGATCTGTTTACTCACAAACTGCACATGTTACCTATAGGTACGTAAAGGCAGAAATTTTCTGCTAACACTTGTCTTACAAATTGTTGGTCAACTAATATGTACCCTTTTTCCACTTTGTAGATCTAAAAAGAATGCATTAGTAAAGACTCATATACCATATGTAAATCTAATATGCTTACGAAATTATGATGTTTTGGTACTCCTGACATCTCTTCACCGGGCCCTAAAAATAAATATCCACAAGAAAGTTCACATGTGTGTGATCTTAAATTTGACAGACAATATACTACAGACGTCTGCTGTGCATGGTCTAAATCAGGATCATATGAAAACCAACCTAAAAAAGAATATTATAATTATTAAACGTTGTCTATTAATTCTTACACTCTATGTTATCTACCTATTAATGTACACTGATTAACTATTAGAGCATGAATAACCTGATTTTTATACATACGTTGAGTTTGAATGGTACTGTACAATATATTTGAAGAAGTTTC
>JARFJB010000793.1:5125000-5127500 GCA_036346205.1 Vesta saturnalis
TGAGTGTGTGAGGTGTGGTGTGTGGTGGTGTGTGTGAGTGTGGTGGGTGGTGTGAGTGTGTGAGTGTGTGTGGAGTGTGTGAGGTGTGTGAGTGTGTGGTGTGTGTGTGTGTGTGTGTGTGTGTGTGTGTGAGTGTGTGAGTGTGAGTGTGTGAGTGTGTGTGGTGTGTGAGTGTGAGTGTGAGTGGTGAGTGTGAGGGTGTGTGAGTGTGTGAGTGTGTGAGGTGTGGTGTGGTGGTGTGTGAGTGTGGGTGAGTGTGTGGTGTGTGTGTGGGTGTGTGAGGGTGTGAGTGTGTGGTAGTGTGTGAGTGTGTGAGTGTGTGTGTGGTGTGAGTGTGTGAGTGTGTGAGTGTGTGAGTGTGTGGTGTGTGTGTGTGAGTGTGTGAGTGTGTGGGTGTGTGGGTGTGAGTGTGTGAGTGTGGTGTGTGAGTGTGTGAGTGTGTGGTGTGTGTGAGTGTGTGGTGTGAGTGTGGTGGTGAGTGTGTGAGTGTGTGGGTGTGTGGTGTGTGAGTGTGGTGTGAGTGTGGAGTGTGGTGTGTGAGTGTGTGTGAGTGTGTGAGTGTGTGTGTGAGTGTGTGTGTGAGTGTGTGTGGGTGTGTGTGTGAGTGTGTGAGTGTGGTGTGTGTGTGTGTGAGTGTGTGTGTGTGTGTGTGTGTGTGGTGTGTGAGTGTGTGTGTGATGTGTGTAGTGGGTGTGGTGTGTGAGTGTGTGTGTGTGAGTGTGTGGTGTGTGTGTGTAGTGTGAGTGTGTGTGTGGGTGTGAGTGTGTGTGTGAGGTGAGTGTGTGTGAGTGTGTGTGAGTGGTGTGTGAGTGTGTGTGTGTGTGAGTGTGGTGTGTGTGTGTAGTGTGTGTGTGGGTGTAGTGTGTGAGTGTGTGTGTGTGATGTGTGTGTGGTGTGTGTGAGGTGTGTGTGTGTGTGTGTGTGTGAGTGTGTGGTGTGTGTGAGTGTGGTGTGTGGTGTGTGTGTGTGTGAGTGTGTGAGTGTGTGTGAGTGTGTGTGTGAGTGTGTGGTGTGTGAGTGTGTGGTGTGTGAGTGTGTGGTGTGAGTGTGTGTGTAGGTGTGTGTGTGGTGTGTGTGTGAGTGTGTGTGTGGTGGTGTGTGTGTGTGTGTGGTGTGTGAGGTGTGTGAGTGTGTGGGTGTGTGAGGTGTGTGGAGTGTGTGGTGTGTGAGTGTGTGGTGTGTGTGTGTGGTGTGTGAGGTGTGTGTGTGTGAGAGTGTGTGGTGTGGTGTGTGAGGTGTGGGTGTGAGGTGTGGGAGTGTGTGAGTGTGTGTGTGTGTGTGTGTGTGTGTGGTGTGTGAGTGTGTGAGTGTGTGAGTGTGTGAGTGTGTGTGTGTGTGGTGGTGTGTGAGTGTGTGAGTGTGTGGGTGTGAGTGAGTGTGAGTGTGTGTGGGGTGTGTGTGGTGTGTGTGAGTGTGTGTGTGAGTGTGTGTGAGTGTGTGAGTGTGTGGTGTGTGTGTGAGGTGTGGTGTGAGGTGTGTAGTGAGTGTGTGTGTGAGGTGTGTGAGTGTGTGGGTGTGTGTGTGAGGTGTGTGTGGTGAGTGTGTGTGGAGTGTGTGTGTGTGAGGTGTGTGTGTGAGTGTGTGTGAGTGTGTGTGGTGTGTGTGTGTGAGTGTGTGTGTGTGTGTGTGAGGTGTGTGTGTGTGTGTGTGAGTGTGTGTGTGTGTGTGGGAGTGTGTGTGTGGGTGTGTGTGTGTGGGTGTGTGAGTGTGTGAGTGTGTGTGGTGTGTGTGGAGTGTGTGTGGTGTGTGTGGTGTGTGGTGTGGGTGTGTGAGTGTGTGTGAGTGTGTGTGTGTGTGTGTGGTGTGTGGTGTGTGTGTGGGTGTGTGTGTGTGTGAGGGGTGTGGTGAGTGTGGGGAGTGTGAGTGTGAGTGTGTGTGAGTGTGTGGTGAGGTGGTGAGTGTGTAGTGTGGAGGTGTGTGTGTATGTGTGTGTGTGTGAGTGTGTGTGTGTGTGTGGTGTGTGAGTGTGGGAGTGTGTATGTAGTGTGTGTGAGTGTGAGTGTGTGAGTGTGTGGTGTGTGATGGTGTGTGTGAGGTGTGTGTGTGTGAGTGTGTGGTGTGGTGTGTGGTGTGTGAGTGTGTGTGTGTGAGTGTGTGTGAGTGTGTGTGTGAGTGTGTAGTGTGTGTGTGTGGTGTGTGTGTGTGTGTGTGTGAGTGTGTGTGTGGTGTGTGTGTGGAGGTGTGAGTGTGTGTGAGTGTGTGAGTGTGTAGTGGTGTGAGTGTGGTGGAGTGTGTGTGGTGGGTGTGGGTGTGGTGGTGTGTGAGGTGGGTGTGGTGAGTGTGTGTGGTGTGAGTGTGTGTGTGTGGAGTGTGTGTGTGAGTGTGTGGTGTGAGGGTGTGTGGTGTGTGTGAGTGTGTGTGGAGGTGTGTGGAGGTGTGTGTGGGTGTGTGAGTGTGTGTGTGTGAGTGTGTGTGTGAGTGTGTGTGTGGTGTGTGTGTGAGGTGTGTGTGTGAGTGTGTGTGTGTGTGTGTGGTGTGTGTGTGTGGTGTGTGTGTGTGT
>JARFJB010000793.1:5130000-5207500 GCA_036346205.1 Vesta saturnalis
GTTTCGTATTTGCGTGTTTTCGCGTTTGCGTGTTTTCACGTTTGTGAACCCACAAGCACGCAAACGTGCTTGGGGGTTTTCGTGTTTGCGTGGTTTAGCGTGTGTGTTTTCGTGTTTGCGAATTTTCGAGTTTGCTTGTTTTCGTATTGGTGTGTTTGCGTGTTTGCGTGTTTTCGCTTTTGTGTTTTTGCGTTTGCACGTTTGCGAGTTTGCGTGTTTTGTGTGTTTTCGTGTTGTAGCGTTTGCGTGGGTGTTTTCGGGTGTGCGTGTTTTCGTAGTTTCGTGTTTTTTCGCGTGTGTGTGATTTCGGGTGTGCGTGTTTCTGTTTTCGCGTTTGCGTGTTTTCACGTTTGTGTTTGAGTGTGTGCGTGTTTGTGTTTTCGCGTTTGCGTGTTTTCGTGTTTGCATGTTTTCGCGTTTGCGTTTCAGTGTTTTCGTGGTTTTGCATATGCATGTTTTCGCGTTTGCGTGTTTTCACGTTTGTGTGTTTGCGTGCTTGTGGGTTTTGTGTTTGGTGTTTCGTTTTACGTGTTGCGTTTGCGTGTTTTCACGTTTGTGTTTGCGTGCTTGTGGGTTATCGTGTTTGCGTGCTTTAGCGTGTGTTTTCGTGTTTGAGAGTTTTCGAGTTTGCGTGTTTTCGCTTTTGTGTGTTTTTGCGTTTGCATGTTTGCGAGTTTTCGCGTTTGCGGGTTTTGTGTATTTTCGTGTTTTGTGTGTTTTCGTGTTTGCGTGTTGTAGCGTTTGCGTGTTTTCACTTTTTTGTTTTTGCGGTTGCTTGTTTTCGCGGAGCGTGTTTTCGTGATTGCATGTTTTCGCGTTTGCGTGTTTTGTGTTTTCGTAGTTTCGTGTTTTTTCGCGTGTGGGTGTTTGCGTGCTTGTGGGTTTCTGTGTTTTGAGTGTTTTTGTATTTGCCTGTGTTCGCGTTTGCGTGTTTTCACGTTTGTGTGTTTGCGTGCTTGTGGTTTAGCGTGCGTTTTCATGTTTGAGAGTTTTCGCGTTTGCGTGTTTTCGTATTGGCGTGTTTTCGTGTTTTATGTGTTTTTTCGTGTTTTCTCGTTTGCATGTTTTCGTGTTTGCGTGTTTTCGATTTTGTGTGTTTTTGCGTTTGCGTGTTTTCACGTTTTCGTGTTTGCGGGATTGCGCCTGTGTCTGCTTGTGTTTGCACCTGTGGCTGTGTCTGTGTTTACACCTGTGGCTGTATCTGTGCTTGTGTTTGTTATACAGTGCTTGTGATTGTGTTTGTAATGTTTCTGTTTGTGTTTTGTAAAACCAACTTTCATAGGAGCCAATTTAGAATGAATGAATAGCGTTACAGTGTTGTCAACTGAGGCTAATTATAAAATTTCTATTTTTTTTAATCATTCCTGTACATTAGACTGTATTTTCAAATAGAGATCAGATTCAACTATATACGACAGTAAGGATGTTAGAAACTGGTTTCAAGTCAACTTAGACTTGCATCTTGTTTTTATTTTAATACGAATAAGGTTTGGCCGAAGCTAATTGCAAATCAATATCCTGAACTTACATCTTTTCTTGTTTTTGTATTAAATCGAATAAGGTTGGCAAAAACTGATTTCAAATCAACATCCTAGTACTGCACAATGTTTTATGTTAAATGGAGTAAGGTTGGCAGAAACTTAACTCAAATCAACACCATAGACGTGCACATTGTCTTTGTTTTTGTATTAAACCGATTAAGGTTAGGGAGAAACTGATTTCAAATCAACATCCTAGACTTGCACATTGTTTTGAATAAGGTTGGCAGAAGCAATTATCAAAATTGGAAATGAAAGTCGACTTGTCTATCTTTTATGTAATCTCAAGGTCTGATTGCCTTGCATGTAATTAGCTAATTACGGGGTTTTTCCAAGTACGTCAGAGCAGATTGAATAGTGAAAGGAAGTTACTGTTGTAACTTAACTGGGAAAATCCAGAAAATAATTACTTTTATTAATGTTTACTCGAAGAATCCAAGTACTTTATATTATTCAGTTATAAACAAAACGCGGAAAGTGAATGTGTTGTGACTGTAATCAGCTGTTTACACTGTCAAGGCATCCTTTCAATAAGTAAGTGATCGTTTTTTATTTTAACCCTTACCCTTATTTTATTTAATGTCTGGAGGATTATAAGATGGTTTTCGCAAGCTGTAAGTTGAAAAGACGATGATGGATAGATATAAAAGTGGTACATTACGTTGGTTTGGTACCAATCAGAAACCTGTCTTATGAGATAGTATGAGGACCCCCTTATTAGAATACTATTTTAATTTTCCCGCCATGGCAAACAAGGGAGTTATTGCGGTTACATGACTACGGAAATTTCTATATTACCTACTGTAGGACTTAAAATTGAGTTGTAATTAAAAATCTGTTTATGTATTTGATAGAAATTGATTTGATTGGGATTAATTTTAATTCAAATTTCCCACCAAACAAAATGGCCGATAAGATGACCGACAAGCCACGCCCACAAAATGACCGCCAACAATCAGAAATCATGGGCACGCCCCTGCTCTCCAATCCCAGTCTGAGGTTATAAAAAAACTCCTTGCGATAAAATCAAGGGCAAGTTCGTTAATGAGCAAATTCCAACCAGTGGCGGGGCATTTTTAGGGGTCATAATTAAAAAAGTGGGGGGGGGAGGGTGATGCTGGTCCCCTTCTACTGATGTATATAAATACGTATATACATGTACAATAAATTAAGTAGTTACGAGAACAATAGTGAATCGTCCAAAGTTTGAGGATGTTGTGGCAGAGTGAACAAAGATTGTGGAATAACGAGTTTAAATACAGCGAATACAATCAAGAAGTAACGTGATTTGTCAAGCAACCCAAAAAGGAATATGTGGATCATATGGACTACAGAAAAGGTCCTATAATTATTATAAGCAACAGCAATAAGTGGATATATTTCATCTTCTAGTAGCGTAAGAAATTCTTGAGTATAATTTTTTCTTTAATGTTGAATTTAACTATAAAAGTATTTAAATAAGGGGGCCTAATGTTAACTTGTAAGACAAGTGTAGGGCTACGCAACCTGCTCTTGGGGTATCGCCCCCAAGGCCCAAAATTTGAATTTGTATTTAAGTCTCTGCATTCTGCTCGGTTAAGGCGAGGTATTTGAATTTGTATTCTAACCTGTAAGACCGGTATAGGTATCTAGGGGTGCATGGACTAATGATTGTTTTCTGTTAACGGGTATATACGCCAATAAAAATATAAAGGATTTTCTAAATAATAACTTGTTATAAGTAATACTTATAAGCCATAATCAGCCTGTAAAAAGGCGGGTAGATTTTTAATAATTTATTTTAATAATCACCATTTTAAGAATACATTTCGTAATCAGCATCGTCGTACTGTCCGGTTACTGTATGTACATCCTACACATTTTGATTTCAGTAGTATACCTCATCGGTATGTGACATTCCCACAATGGGCTACAACTGGCGAGTATTCACGACAATGGGTATCCCCGGGGTATACAACCACAGCGCACGAATCACAGGCTGAATGTACCACACACCGTTTCATGGTTGACGGTATTGGTACACTACAGGCGCACCAGTTTGCGATTTCGCCGCCCATAGCCATAGACCACCAACATGAGTAACACAGCGTTCCTTCAACGTCTTCGATGGTCTGTACACCGCAGAGATATAGCAAAACAGCAGTGGTTGTGGTGTGAGCCACACACATAGGTCGCATCCAGGCTGCACTGGTATAACGCATACGTGGCATGTATGGGTGTACAATAACAATGAGAATAATATTCGTAATAATAATATAATAATAACAATAATGGCAAAATGCTGCCGAATACTCACTGTGACGGTAATCGTTATAGATATTCACATCTTGTTCGTATTGTTTTGTATTTTTGATCGGTAGTTGCTGATTCTGTAGACAAAGCCAACGTTTTTGTGGATTTGTTTACATCAAACTCGCGTCTCAATGATTCTGGAAAAGATGTGCCCCTAGTCAACTTTTCTTCATACGCTATGAAACCAATTCATTTTCGGTACAAGCTCTTGGAATCGATCATCAGTAGGATTGATCTCAATAAGGCGACTGGCCCAGACGGTATCCCAGCTATTGTCTTAAAGAAGTGTTCCCCCGAACTAGTACCAGTCCTATCTAAGCTCTATACGATCTCTACGTCTTCTGGGGAATTCCCTTCATCATGGAAGTTAGCAAATGTTCAACCTATTCCCAAAAAAGGCGACAATTGCCATCACTTCCGTTTTGTCTAAAATCATGGAAAAAGTCATCAATTAGAAACTGCTCACGTTCCTTGAAACTAACAAACTCCTTAGTGACCACCAATATGGGTTTAGGCAAAGTCGTTCAACAGGCGATCTTCTTTCATATGGGACCCAAGTTTGGAACAATACAGAAGAGCAGTCCGGTGAAACAGTTGTAGTCGCTTTAGATATCTCAAAGGCATTTGACCAAGTTTGGCATAAGTGTTTACTTGCCAAACTCACCTCGTTGGGTTAAATGATACGCTCATCAACTGGGTTTCTAGTTTCCTTGATAAAGACGAATACGTGTCGTAGTTGATGGCTTTTTTCAAAGAAGTTAGCATTAACGCGGGCGTACCACAGGGATCCGTTATAGCGCCTAAACTTTTCTGCTGTACATAAATGACCTTATTTCTTCAACAACTAACCCCATCCATTGCTTTGCTGACGATAGCACTCTTCACTGTAGTTCATCTCAGTCTACTCATAGTGATAATCCACCTTCTATGTCAAATCAAGAAATTAAAGCTGAAATGGCAAATTCAATCAACAAAGACATTCAACGTATTCTCGAATGGGGAAGCAATAATCTAGTTAAATTTAATGCTAACAAAACTCAGTGTTGCCTTATGTCCGCCAAAAAGATCGATCATTTCCTGTTGTAAGTATGAATGGCTCAGTTCTTAAGTTTTCAGACTCTATTACTCTGTTGGGTATGACTGTATCTTCAAATCTCTCATGGGTTGACCATCTTCTGTCAGCTACCAAAACAGCTGCTCGTAAAATAGGCTTTTGTACAGATCTAAGCAGTACTTTACCTCT
Source organism: Vesta saturnalis (assembly GCA_036346205.1). Lineage (NCBI taxonomy): Eukaryota > Metazoa > Arthropoda > Insecta > Coleoptera > Lampyridae > Vesta > Vesta saturnalis. Next base: position 5,135,074 of record JARFJB010000793.1, read on the forward strand.
CGACAACTCCTTCTGCTGTATAAGGCCCAAATTCGGCCTCATCTGGAATATAATTCTCACCTTTGGGTTAGTGACTCCCCAATACGCTCTCGATATCGTTGATCGTATTCAAAAGAGAGCGATTAGGCTTATAAATGACCCGTCCTTAACTTCTCACATACAGTCCCTTGAGCATAGAAAGATGGTTTCAGTTCTTTCTTTGTATTATCGTTATTACAACGGCTACTGTGCTGCTGAATTATATTCTTTGATACCATCTCGGGCTATCTTTGCGAGAAACACTCGGTTCGCTCATTCACATCATCAGTATGCAGTACAAATCTCCACTTGTCGTACCAAACGGGCGCAATCCACATTTTTCTACACGGCTTCTAAACTCTGGAATGATCTCCCTAGTTCCTGTTTTCCTCTCACTTATGATATGAGAAAATTTAAGGTAGCTGTTCACAGGCATCTATTGGCAATTCATTATCCCTCTATTCATCCTCCTAAGTGTTCCTGAGTGCGATAGGCCTAATTTAGCCTGTTCAGGTCCACAATCGTAAAAAAAAAATTCCAGATGTCTCGATCTATTGTTACTACAGGTCTCGGTGTCTGTGTATTTGGTGTTACTTTAGCACCTCTTATATTTTTACTTTACAAGTAGTTTAATGAGTTTTTGATTATAAAACATTTAAGGGGTTTCTCGCCAGATATTAAAGTAAAAATGTATATTCCTGTAATTGGTGGTATTTTACAGAGTACCTGATCATGTTACATGATTCGATAATTATACATTTATTTACCACACATCTGTTTCACCTAAACATTAATTTGAAGACAGGTATTTTTGATAACAGGCTTAGTGACACGTTTTTCATAATTGCATTTTTATTTATGGTATATCTACTTTTCCTATCCATTAGATTGAAAGCTAATAACGTCGATGTACTTTCCCAACTATTAGTTTGAAAGAGAATAACTGCGAGGTGATTAAATACAAATTTACGGTATAACTTTACTAATTAGTTGATTGCGTAAGCGTGTACTCTCTAGAACATTCATCTTAAAAAGAGCTGTAATGACTCAGATTGCATCTTACAAAAAAAAAACCCTGTAATAAAATCAGCTTGAGATTTTGTTCAATTGTTTCCGGATGTCGTCAAGAAACATGTTTATAAACGCCGTAGGGTGGTTTGCTCTATTTTTAAACTTATTAAAACCTATTCTGCTTTAAAAGATATTATACCTTTTGTGTTACAAAATATATGGGTAGCAGAAACCTTTACTGCGGATGGTTCAGCTCTCAATGCCACACAGTTTGCAAAATTAACACGCGATTGATAAAGCGTTGAATAAAATCACAAGTAAAAACAAACAAACTGCCGTAGATTGCGTAAGATTTTTGAATGCCTGAAGACAAATACTGTCAACAAAAATACTAAAACGTGTAAATGCTAATCGGGAGCTTGACATATTTGAAATTTAAAGTTATTAAGACAAAAAAGGAATTTACGAGGTTTGATCCAACTGTTAACGTCTATATCTTATCACCGTTCTCTGGCTGTAAACAGATGCTAAAAGAAACATAAAAGACTACTCAGAGTTAATTTTTACAGATTGAAGAAATCTAAACACACTGCTACCTATAAAAACACAAATGAGAATCCCCCGTCTGTACTATACGAATTTTTACAACTATCAAGTCAATCCTATTTTAAAGTTATTACAGATTTTGTTGGTAAAAGTATAATCACATCGGCGGTATTTGAATTTGTTACATGAAGTGTTTTTAAGACGAGCCTTAAACTTATTTTTCGCAAATGTATTGCATAATTACATTAGTCACATTTGAATTCATTATTTGAAGCGTGTTTTAAGGTGTTCGCTAAAATTATTTGAACTAGGCGTTACCTAACTACATTGGTCGTATTTGAATTTGTTACTTAAAGCACGTTTTTTAAGATGGACAGTAAAACTACTTTCGATATGTGTTGTCTAATTACATTAGTCATAGCTGTTACTTGAAGTGTGTTTTTAGATTAGGTGTTAAAACTATTTTAGCTATGTTTTATCTAATTAACTTAGTCGTATTTGAATTATTACTTGAAGAGTGTTTTTTAAGCATAGTCTTAACATTATTTTCAGTGTGTTACCTAACTACACTGGTCGTAATTTGAACTTGTTACTTGAAGCGTGTTTTTTACGATTTCTAAAATTATTTAACGCATAATGCAGTTTTTCTATACAAAGTTCTAAAACGTTTGAGAAAGTTGACTAATTAGAAAAATATAAGGAATGTGAAAGGGGCCTTGAACGTCACATCGTTCGTGCAACTTGTTTTCCCTATCTAAAACCAGTTTTACGAAAAATGACCTTGGGTAATTAGGTTAAGTATATAAAACCAATGAATCACTCTGTATCTTCACTTTCAGTTTATACTTCGTACTAAACTGTGCTATAATGTCGAGTTTATCAATCTCAACCATTTTAAACATCTGATGTATTACCATATTATTAAACGTGTTTTGTGGTGAAACAATAACGCCGGTGCAGCTAAAGCGTTTGACTACTGTAAATACCATCTCAGTTTTTAAATGTGTTGTTAATATTTTTTACCATTGTAGATGTTAGCTAAAGTTGAAGAGCGTGCTGGTGGCGGTGGTGGTAAAAACGCTGGATGTGACGTTGTAAGTACTTTTTATAAAACTATATTGTTTGCTGTCCGCACATTAAATGTTACCGTAATTTTAAGATGGTAATTGATGTATTGTTTTAGAAACCATCAACTTCTTCAGTCTGTGATGGTGTCCGTATTCAGCAGCCCTCTACACGTGAAATCGTAAGTACAAACAAATAATGAATGTATTCGAAGCTGAGACCTATATTTTCGCAACTTAATCTGTATGTTTAATTACAGGGTACAAGCGGCGTAACAGAGGCCTTATATTGTGGTGGTTCCGACACATACTATGGATAATAAATATTTTAAAGCAGTATTTACGGGGGATATATTAAGAAATTTAACACCACAGGAAAAAGAGTTGTATTTAAATTTAAAGATGCTGATATCAATCAATCACCAGTTACATGGCTGAAAGGGAAGCATAATAAGTAATAAGAATAATAAATTTTGTAGTAAGATTTACCAAGTTACATTTTTCTTGCAGGGGTCGTTAGATGCATTATTAGCGCAAGTGTGTGCAGTGTTTAACCCATCAGACAGGGTTGGGATGGAGATGACCAACGACAACTGCCCCGATAAGCCGTTAGCGTCAATGTAATGATGGCTACGCTGGAGAAGATATTACAGAGCAATGTAAGTTTCTTTAATAATGATACGTTGAATTTGAATTTAGTAGACAGGGTTGCTTTACCTGCGGGTTACGGCCCAGCTCGTCAGGAAATGACAGGTGTTAGTTTTACTGGGTTTTGTGCACGTAAAAAAGCCATTCTAACTATCAACAATAGGGCAAATTTATGTTTAAGACAAGCATTAGTGGTATAGCCATAGCTTTAGCCGAGGGTAATCCTCAATTGACCTACCTTAAAAAAGGGCGTACTATTTTGGATCGGAGGACGCAAGAGTTATGCGCTACCGCTAATGTAAATTTAAATAACGGGAGTAATATTGAACATATTCAACTATTTCAAAATTATTTAATTAATTATAACATAGTAGTGTATAATCATAGATTACGTCAAACAGTTTATTTTGAGGGACCAAGAAGTCCCACACGTAAAGTATTAAACTTTTTTTTTAAGACGCCCATTATAAAGTAGTTATCAGTTTAACTGACGCATTTTCAACTAAGTATTTTTGTGAATTTTGTAGGTATAGAACTGATTGTGACGGCGCCACAAGAATTGCTCTAACAACTGTCCCTGTTGTCATAACAGTCCCCCTTGCCAGTCTGTTGACTATCGTTTCTGATTGTAATAGATTTCCGCGGGAATCAATGTCTACACCAGCATAGACTTGACGGTTTGTGTAGCAGACTCCAACGTGGTCGCACTTGTTTAAAGAGTTTTTTTTTTTTATGATTGTGGACCTGAACAGACATGGAAAGGTAAGATGCCTCATAAAAGCCGCTTTGCACATTGCACATGTAAATCCGAAAAACACATCCGCCATTTTTGTTATGTATCAAAAAACACGATGGACTCGAAAAAACTCGTGAAAGACTTCAATACTGTTTTTTACGACTTCAAGTGCCGCCAAGATACACCTACTAACATTACTAACAATTTCATCCATACTCGTACATTGGGCGTTGCCTAACATGTCTGCAACCATTGTATTAATATCGACAGAGACATTGAACAGGGTTGCGAACATTGTGGGCAGCGCCAGCACATATTTTCAACCTCTCCTGTACCCGAATTTCTTCCCTACATTTCATCCTTAGCCAAGAAACGAGCAACCATCATAGCCCTAGCTCATAACTCCAAATCCTATGACTGTACTGTAAGGCAGAACTAGATGTGCAAATCAGGTATTTGGATGGAGCGCGTGCGCGTGTTGATGTGTGTGTGCGTGCGTTTCCTTTACCACATTAAAAAGAATTGGATCTCGTTTTCAAGTTAAAGGATAGATTTCCAGATGATCTAGCTTCGAACATTGTCTACAAGTTCACATGTAATACCTGAAATGCTATTTACTTGGGAAAAACCCAACGTCTCGTCTTTGTTCGTCGTTGTGAGCACTTTGGTATCACCCCTCACTTGAATAAAAAATCAACAACAATCCCTAATTCTGAAATATTCCAGCATGCAATTGACAACAACTATCATATACATCATACAGACTTTTGATAGAGGAAAAACAGCGACTGAACTCGGCGTTATACAGACTCTACATATATTTTAGAACAAACCTAGCCTTAACATTCAACAAGATATGTCAATTTTAAGGTTACTTGAATAATAAATGAATATTATTTGTTGCTTTGATTAACTTCAAAATTGTCATATTAAAATAATAACAGTTATCTAAAAATTATATTTATACAATATTTTCATCGTTCTAGCTAAAATAGCCTTAAGTTTTGTGAAAATGGTTTAAGTACAATAAACCGAAACGTTACTGAAGATTGTGTATAGTTTTATTATCCATTTTATAATAAAGTTTAAAAACAAATCTTTCAACATATATAAATGGTAAGTGACAAGATTCATTAGTATTTGCTTTTCTGAAACTTGTAAAGATTGATCAGGCTTCCGTTTAACAATTTCTTCCATTTCCAACAATGAAAGAAATAATAAATCAAAGTATCGACCACAATATACACTGCACTGAATAATACCAACACGCTTTGCGAACAGATAAAGAATAAACATATTTTGTACAAAAATTACTTTAATGGCCTATAAGCTATTTAGTATTTAGCATTAGAAAGTAGTTAGGAATCAGTCAAATTTACAAAATAAACCAATCACAAAAATAATCATCCCATATAATAAGATAGGTCATTATCATTTTAACATATTTTGTACAAAAATTAGTTTAATGGCACAATCAAAAATGTAATTAAATTATCATATAATAAGACAAGTCATTAACAGGATAAAATAAAAAAAAATAAAGAAAATATGTTAAAAAACGTTCAAATATTACCTGGGAATTTATTTGAGAACTTTCGTTGTTTCATTGAGCTTATACAACTACTATCGCCCGTTGCATACAACCGGCAACGTCGAAGCAAAATTCCCATAAAGAAGACATTGCCTATCTTCGCCACTCTGCACTCTCACCCCGTACATAGTATAGATGTGAAATTTTAATTCATTTATTATGTTAAGTTTGTTACTGTGTCACCGTGTGTATGTTTGTTAGTAGTTAATTAAGCACATCAATTCACGGTAGTTGGATATTTTCATTTATATTGTTATTTTAATTTTAATTGTAGCGTATAAATTACTTTAAATTTTTTATTTTGAAAGAACGGATACTTTCAAAGGGGGCGGCATGTTGGCGCGTACCCCAACAAATGATTCACTTTATACTTTAACCCGCTGCTTCAGCAGGTGTGTACAGATTGAAAAATGTTAGTATGCATTCATTGTACAACTCTCGTCTGGTTACTACCAAATTGTAGTATATTAAATCGTTAAGAAAAAATACTCTGTGGTTTCATTATAAACCGAGCAACAATTTCTTTATTTTGCTTTGCTGAATAATAATGTGTCTTGTTTAATTACGTTAGTCGACGATAGTAATACTCTTATCGCGTATTGATTTTGATGAATATGCACTTTGGTTCGGGCAAATTAAGCTGCCGTATTTGTCATTTATTAGTAATCGAGTTAATACTATACGTGGAGGATTATACCGTAATAACGAATGTGTTGAGTTTTGAATTTTGCAGATTTTGAAGAAAGTTTAAAATTTTACTTACATTTAAGGGAACTTTATTGTGAGGAATTTTGAAATCATTTTTTGTGGAGTTTAGTATTTTGCTGAATGAGCAAGTCTGTTTTCCTGTTTAACCCTTTCGGTCCTGGTGTACACTGTAGTGTACACAAATAAAACAGTATCTAAATACAGCATCGAATTGGAATTTAGTTGCTCGATCCCACTGTGCACTAGAATGTACCAGGTGGCCAAATAAACTAGGCACGCGGCCATATCTCCGCAACCGTTTGCCTGACACGTTGGGAAATAAATATTTATGATAAAATCGGCTACAAAAATACGATTAAAAATATTTTAAAATACGTAACTTGCCGCTAGATGGCGCTATTTGCCTAATTAAGGTTAGTAAAAAGTATCACCGTACGAAAGCGCTCGCTTTGCTCTACAATTTTCATTATGCTCATTTTTCCATATCTCCTATGGGTTAGTGGTGGAGGAAGAATATTTTAATCCATAGAAAAATGTCTGCAACTTCCTTACTATTTAACCGATCTTGACAAACGATAGCTCATTAGAAAGAGCATGACTTGTGAATTTCAAAAATGTATAGAACTAATACGCGCGTCTAGCTGCAGTCGCATTCCAACCAATAGGAACTTCGTTAGAACTTTAGACAGAGAGGGAACGGGTTCGCAAAACACACCTGTTTTGCTTTTGTTTGAGCTACAACCTTACTTTAATATTTTCGTTGTTATTTTCCTCTGTTTACTTTTTTACCACACCATTGCCTAATCAAAAATTCTTCTTTCATATTTCCATTTTTTTTCATTATTCGTTTGTTTTTTATACTTCCATTAATCATTTCATTTCCCTATCATCCTTACAAAACCTGTCTTTTTCAAGATAAAAGTATCTTGCTGTCCCTTCTGTTGGTAAGTTTATCCACTTATTAATTTAAGCCATACAATCATCTCTAGGTATCCTCAAAAAATGTCTGATACACAAAAAAATCATTTGCCACCAATGCGGCATCTCTTTTACCGCACGATTTATTTTAAATAAGCATTTAAAAATTAAACATGGACTGAGTAACACAGACAACTGCTGTATTAAATGTGAGAAACTGAACTGTAATTATGTATGTCGGACTTTAAACGAGCTAAGAATTCATTTGGTCTCTGAACACAATTTTAAACAAGAGGTGAAAGTTATATTTCCCTAGTATGCACAGTATGTATCGTTGTATACCTATACACAATTTAAATAAGTAATTTAACATCAATTTGTTGAGAAGTTGGGAATGGCAGAAATCATTGTTGATGAGCAACATCTTAACTAAACAATAGAATGTAGTTGTTATTGTAGCAAATCGGGAAATTACCACTGTTCATTTATTTAAAGTGTTTTAACAATAGTGAAGAGTTTTGCAAATTAGCAATGCAGGCACTAATAACTTATATTGAAACCTTTCAGAGTTCCTTGTATGGCAAAAAGAAGAAGAATGTTCTACTAAGTTTTCATGGGTCAAGCATTCAGGAACAGTAGTGAATAAAACTGATAAGAAATCAACTTATTGGTGTAACCGAACTGGAACACAAAGACTTAACGATGATGCAGAACGAAAAAGAACAATTAAAAGTCAAGGATCATGCAAATTAAATAAAACATGTACTCCATCTATTGTGGTCACAGAGCAAATAAATAATACTGGTGTAAAAGTACATTACTGTATAACTCATTATAAACATGGGATAGACATGGCTCACATAACTTTAAACGAGAATGACAAAAATTCTATAACAGCTCAATTAATTCAAGGTTAATATGAATTGAATATATTAAGTACATAACTATCCATCCACTTGCCAACTTTTCTATTCGACAGATAAGTTCCTTTTGTCAATAGCTTTACACAAATAATGTTATCGTAAGCAAAGACTATGTGAGATGGCAGCATACACACATATGGTTTCCAAATCTAAATTTGTAATTTTGCATTATTTATAGGTATACCTCCATCAAATATCTTAGATAAAATAAAGGAAGGTGTAGATAACGAATTTCAAAGGATCCATTTAATGAATTTAAAAGATATACCTAGTATAGCACAGTCATACCACATATTTAAAGACGGTGTTAAGGATAAAAAAATTTCTCCTAAAATCTTGTGACATCCATTTTAATGATTTGTGTAATTTACACTGTAATAAATGTTTAATGATAAATAAATTGTGCTGATAACATGTCCCACCTTCATCTAACCACCCTGCAAACTTTTTATAACACGCTTTTCATAACAGTCGTAATTTAAAGAAGGTTGATGTCTTTTCCTTTTTTTGATTGGCGATGGTGCATCAAGCATACCCTACAATTAAAACAAATAACTTTAAATCTATGTAAGTTAAATATTGCTTCCAATTAAAAATATATTTTAAAGTCTTTAAATATGATGTGCTTATGTCTTGTAGAAATGTAACGTTACTTAGCCAATAAAATAACTACAAAAGTTTAAAAATGGTAAAAAAATCTGGCCGATGGACATCGGCACAACACTTTCTCGTATAAGAAAACTAACTGCTTACTTACAACTATTCACCTACCAAAATTATTTTTTTCTCATTCACCCTGTATTTTGCATATCACTGGATAAATTAGAGAAACCCTATAAAGCTCATTATATTTTCGGTGATTATAAAATATGTAAATTTAAAACAAAATTAAGGTTTTTGAGAAAATCAATTTTTAAGAAAAGGGCAACTTTAACCCCGTAATTAAGGGCAACATTTTATTTTTTTCAAATTCAATACATACCGCAGGTATTCATTTTCCCGGTCTCAATTTTGAATTTGTCGCTTTTAATGAAAAACGAAATTTGAATTGAAAATTTCAATATAAATAAATCAAAACGACTTATAGTGATATACTGGTAACATGTTTATATACGTTTCGTTTAAAATATTTCCTATTCAAAACTAAAAAATGAAAATAAAGATCAACCAAGAAAAATTAAAACAGAAAAAATATTTGGATAAAACATACATTTTTGTTTCGAGTTATATAAGACGCTGGACTTTATTGGAAGGATTTATCGTTTTTATTAATTTTAAACGTAGTTCTAAATTCTCAAATTTATAAAGATTTCAGCTTGGATGAAATTCAGATCATTACTGTTAATTTACCTTCAATAAACGACCACCTTCAGAATCATCAAAACTGCGTCCAGGCCAAAGGTCTTCAAATAATGTAGGCGGAATTGAATTAGCCGACAGATTTCCGTAAACTTTAAGATTTTTACTTCTGGTTACTGCCAATACTTCTGATGATTCACACTCTTCTGTGATGCTGCTTTTATAGCTAATCGGTATTGCATTACGATTGAGTTTGTTTTTACTTGAATTAGCAAAGTCGTTTTCGAAAAAATTAAGGGAGCAAACTCGCTTTTCACGCAATTGTTCTAAAGTCATGTCATATAGAGCACGATTTCCACAATTATTTAACCACAAAGTACATCGCGACGAATCTTTGGGAAAACGAAAAAAACTTACATTAGAATTCTTATGTCGAGTTGATATACAATCAAAGTACACACAAAAAGACATGATCAGCACATTTTATTAAATAAAAATAAAAAATTAGAGACTTTCACTATTAATAACTTTTCGACATACAAAGAACGACAACTAATTATACAAATTGCAATGGTAGGGAAAATTTTCAAGTAAAACTAACCCCCTCCCTATCTTAATGAACATTTAAATATACCTCCTACAGACCTTGAATATTTAATTACACCTATTGAAGTAGATTTTACTTTTAAGACGCTTAGTTAGACGTTAGTTTTTAAATTATGGTTAGGACATTGAATACTCTTTAAATTCTCGAATTTTAATACATAGAAAGCTAAAATTTGAGAACAGGTTTTAAAAATTTACTTATTTACAAAATGAGCTTTAACAATTGAATTTGAAGTTATGATTATATCATTGAATAATCAATGATTATATTTCCTACAAATTATGCGGCAAAATCATTAAACACGATGCAAAGAATTTAAAAATTCCGAAATTTGGCAACATCGTCTGCAGTCATTTAATGAAATCTGTTTGCTTATGAGTTAATAATACCTTCTGGCCCACCTACTAGATGGCCAATGATCGTCTCGGGCTACTAAAACGATTACACTTGTTAACATTAGGGTTGAACTTCTTCTCTTATTTTTATTCAATGCCAATACCTTAAAAAAAATTCCTTCCAAAAGCTCACAAAAACATTTCTAATGTCCTGATTAGGTGACAAGGCACTGCATTTCGTTTCTAATGGCATTGCAAAGAAAATAACTTGCAAGCTAGTCAATATTTTTACTGTTAAACCTGCAACATCAAATTTTTAAGGAACATATTGTAAGGGTACCTACACCTTGTGGCACACTAATAAATACCTGCACCAACATTCTGAAAAGCCACTATTTTTCAACATTAAAAATTGTATTTCAGTCCTCAAAGTTGCTTAAACACCAGCTGCACCCTAAACTGATGTAAATACTACAAAGCATCAATTATTTTGTGACAAAACTTTATATATTTATATAAAACTTGGATCATGTATAGAACATAGTAAATATTTCTAAATTGTAGTAAATACTTTTTGTTGGTGCAGGGAATGCTTCATGTCAAAAGTAGCTACTTGAAGTAGTAGCAAAGTACTTCATTTTGTACCTACATACCACCCATGATTCTTGAATTATATTGTGCTTTGAAATAGAGTGACATAATTTTGGAAGGAGATTTCGATGTGTGAAAGCATATATCTCTAGTCATCGTATAGTGTTTGGTAGGTGGATCTAATTTTATACACATGCACTGATTATTGTAGGTACCTATACATTGGAGTAAATTAATATATACAAACGCTCACCCTAATATATTAAAACCAAAAACAGTAGCCAAACCGTTTAAAGTAATTAATACACCCTTTCTTACATGTTGTCCTATTAGTAGGTAAGCTATTTTCTGAACAATTACATAATAAATGTCTCTATCTGTTTCAGAGGTTAGACTTGTAGTATTGTAGTTGGATGAAAAAGTGATTCATTTTTGAGTACCTACCATTATTTAAATTTGTTTTAAACTATAATTATAAATAATTGTGTGACATAAGCATATCAGATACACTTCGTATTAATACGCTTATATTTCCATTTATTTTGAATACGCGCCTCTCTTTGATTGGGGAATGCTCATAATTAATACTATTGGTTGGAATGTGACTGCAGCTAGACGCGCGTAGAACTAATAACTTTGGAGTTTATGCTGGCCTCTAGAGGGCGCCATGTGATGCGTTTACGTATTTATAGATTTTTGTAGTAAATTTTAAATGGAAGGTTATATTTTTTATTAATATAATAAAAGGGCAATACAATGATGTTGAACTTGTCTTATCCAACAGGGATTTTTGGCAGACCAGTAATGCATATTTTTTATGCTGACTTTACCATTGCTATGGAAGGTGGCCTCATCTTAAATTCAACAATAAACTAACTATTTATGATTTGACATTTATTCACAAAGCCTACTAAATGTGTTTTAAATTGTAATATATAATTACCGGGATTAATATGTTTTTAGATTAATGTTAGGGTTGCTATTCCTTAGTCAAATAAATATCTAGAGAGTTGTGGTCTTCATAAACATTTTATTGTTGTTTCTAGTAATGTTAATACGTATTGTAAAATAATAGCAGTAAAACATAAAATTATTTTTTTAATAAATTATTACAACATCCTATTTTTAAATTTCGCGTAAATGTAGCATTATTATCTGACAATATACAATACTTTTTTCGAATATTTATTGAAAATGACAGTCTTGGGTTGAAAATGAGTAAAAAGAAGAGGCTTTCATATGAACAGGTTTTACGTTACATGAATCATGATGTGTCTAACCTAGAGTGTCTTACCGACGAGGATGAGGGGAAATTGCTGATATTTATTTTGGTCTATGATAAATTTTTTGCAGACATTCAAACTGAATTAGAGGCCGAGGCAGAGTTTATAAATTCAATAATTTCCGAAGTACTTAGTCATCCTCTTCAGAAGGAAATTGATGTCGAAATCTGAGAACCCGATAAGCAAACTGATGTTGAAGTGGGAGTACCTGATAAGCAAATTGATGTCGAAATGGTAGAACCCGATAATAGAGAAAATCACTGAAACTGAAGTGAAAATTGGTAAAATTGCACAAATAAATTTATATTATACAGAAAATGAGCTAACACACAAAAAAGATATTGTTTGGCCTATATAACGCCATATATCAAATGGTTTAGTACAACCATTCATAAGCCTATAGAGTTAGAAAGTCCTTTGTTTCTTTTAATCAATATTTCACGAAAGAGTTAGTAATGGTTGAAAATACCAATCATTATGCCATACAACAGCACGCTAAATTCCTACCAACGTATCAGGCCGAGCTGGACACTTTTGTAGGAATTCATATTCTAAAGGGAAATCTACATTATCAGAGAGTTCGATGCTACTGGGAGAACAAATTGTGAATCCCTATGATTGCCCATGTTATGAATCGTGACAGATTTTTCAAACTGAGGAAACATTTGCATTTTGTAGATGTACAGAATAAACTGTTCAGATAAATCGTAGAAGGTGCTTCCACTTTATGAGACCCTTCAACGTCGTATGCTAGAACTGCCTTTGGAAACTGTGTTGTGTGTTGATGAACAGATGGTGTCATTCAATGACCAACTAAATATAAAACAGTATATAAAAGGGAAACCCACTCCGTGTGTAACATTAAAAAGTATAAACACTAAAACTGAGCCAACTTATAATGTTAAAACAAAAGCGATGATGTAATAAATTGATCGAATAATTTTAATTAATAAAAATAATTACCAAATGATTTTCGCTACTGCCGTCGGCTCATCGGTAGATTGAGATAGGGGAGAGTTCAATTAACGCACCTGAAATACTGCATGCTTTTCATCAGCTTAATTATTTTCACTTATCCTTAATGCAAAACAAATGTTATCTAAAAATTATGAAAAAAATGATAAATTCTCGAGCGCCATGTTGTCTTTTTTTTATATATATCTATATAGGAACAACAAAACCTAGTTATTGAATACTATAAACAAATTAACACAATTGAAAATAAAATAACAAGTTATACATAAGTTTATTTAATATATGATTGGAAACGGAAAAAAATCAGAAGTCATAAACTATACTAAATTATATAAAAAAACTTTACCTTTTAACGGTTCTGTACATACACTGTAACAGGTAACTATGAAGCAGAATGGTTCATATGGTGAGGTCAATGTCTTGCTTAGTTATCCTTAAAATATGGAATTTCCTTGAAGTTTAATTCGCCAAATTTATTTGTAAAAGTATGTAGAACTGCGTTGTAAATGTGATTCAAGTAAAACTTGCCATTTAAATTAATAGAATAGTAAAATTACTGACTTATACGTGCCATTAAAAATATATTATAAAAATGCCATATAGAAGTATGCATTAAAAAATATGAGTAAAATAATTGCAAGGTGAGTACTTAGAAAAAGTACTTAAGAAAAAGTACTTAAGAAAAAGTGCCTAAAAAAAGCAAAGGCTTTAGTTTTAAATAAAATGAATTGGAAAATAACTTACCATCAATGATGGCACAAAATATAAAAAATTAGGTAAAAATCATGCTTACTGCTGTAACATTCAGCATTAAGTGAATTCAAAAAAAAGCTTTCAGAATAACTCAAGCGTATTCCCCCTAAAAGTTTTCTTGCGTTGCGCGGATACCATAATATAAATCCAATTTTTTAAAAAAGGGAACTATAACTATTTAAGAAATACTACACCCAAAAGATTTGTTCTAGGAAATGCCAATTAAATTGCCATTCTCAATTCTACATATTAATAATTAAAAACTTTTCTAATATTACGCCAAATAAATGAACGATTCTTAAATTAATGTACTTTTAATACAACCACTAAAAAAAAGGTTGTTACACGTGGGGAATCAAATTATTTGCGTTATGTGGTAGAAGCGGTAAAATATATGATTTTATTATATTTCAACGTTCCACTACTGAGTTAAACTCTGACCAGCAAGAAGTTTTTGGTTTGGGCGCTTCTGTTGTTTCAAAACTTTGTAAGAGAATCAGAGAACCAAATGTCCAATTATACTTTTATGATTTTTTCTCCAATTATAACCTCCTTCAGTACTTGAGAAACCAACATATTTACGCAGGTGGAATAAACGGACAAAAGAATATATTTATGATACTCAACCAGAAGTTATTACAAATTACAATATAAACATGGGCGATGTTGATAAAATGGATTTCTTGATAACTATCTATCGAACTTTTATTCGATCCCGAAAATGGACTCTGTGCATGTTCACTCATGCTATAGATTTAGCTTGTACAAATGGATGGCTTGAATATAAGTCGAAAGCTTTGGCACTTTGTCTAAAAAAGATACATTGACGAAGCTCAATGCATCAACAAAAAATGTAACAAAATGGGGAAAGCCCTTATCTTCAGCATAAACTTATTCGCCATCAATAAGCAAAAGAACAGCTGTAGAAGTACAACTTGTGGTTGACGTCCAATTGGACGGATACAATCGTTTACCCATATTTGACAAGAAGAACTTTGCAAGCAGCTGTAAATTTCCGGTTTACAAAAGCAGAACACACCTGATGTGTCAAAAATGTAACATTCACTTGTGTATAGCAAAAAACAAAATTGTTTTAATTTTGTACCATTCTAGAAAATAAAAACTACACTTAATACTTATGTTTACTATTTTCTCAAATTTAATACAATCATTTTTTTTCAGTGAATATCTTACCGTTAAGTCCCAATGTACACTGTGCAGTACCTGGCCAAATTATTACATCAAAGAAAAAATTTAAAACTTTTTGAATCAGAAGATTATTATACCTGTCCTGTTCTAAATTATTATTCTTTAATTAGTGTTGCCTTACGTTAATTTCAGTACCTTTACTGTAGAAACATTTTTAAGTTGGTAACACAAGCCAATTAATTGTTAGTCTCTGGTAAAGTAGCATAGATGTAAATGTGCATTATGACCTAAAATTTGTGTTGACTGTTTATTTTGGATTGATCTGAATATTTTACTACAAAAGGTAAGTTTTGCATTGTAATTAATATTGTGTAAGTTACTTATCATTTTCATTCATTGTTTAACCTAAATATTTTTTGCAACAATACTTTAGATGGGGAAAAATGCTAATCTTTCACCAGACAGTAGGGCAGGTCTGTGGTCTACTGAAGGCCACTAAACTGACCCAAAATGAAATTGCAGCAAAGACAGGAGTACCTAGAAGCTCAGTAAAAAATATTAAAAAGAAAATGGACCTTAATATCAGTTTGGATCCATCACGGAAGGGTCATAGTGGACGAACTCGCATTACGACACCGAGGGCGGATCGAAAAATACGAGACATTTGTATTAAAAACAGAAAGAAGCCGTTACGTATGTTAACTGAAGAGGTTCAGGATGAAGGTATTAACATATCGGAAAGAACTTTGCGACGGAGTTTGGGAGAAAACAAGCTCACGGCCTTGAAACCGGCTCGCAAGCCAAGGCTTACATCAATAATGAATAAAACACGTATGGAATGGGCAAAAAAGTACAAAAATTGGACCGTAGAAGACTGGAAAAAGGTATACAGTTATTTATTTTGACCTACGATTTATTGCCACTTAAAATAAATTAAAAAAGTTTGTTTCTCCGATGAATCGGTATTTCATGTTTTAACTGAAAAGACAAAGTTTGTTCGGCGGCGTCCAAACGAGAAATACAAGCCAGATTGCATTGTTCCCACCATCAAACACCCTCCATCAGTCACAGTGTGGTCTGTCATATCAGGCAAAGGTACTGATCGTCTCTATGTGGTCGAAAACACAATGAAATTGTTACAAACTAGGCTCATCCCACAAATGGAGGAATGGTTTCCTGGAGACGAGAAACCAGTCTTCATGCATGATGGTGCTCCATGTCATAAAGCTAAAAGTGTATCGAAGTATTTAGAGCAAAAAAACGTCAACGTTCTTGATTGGCCTGGCAATTCTCCTGATATGAACCCCATTGAAAATGATTGGAAATTGCTGAAAAGGCAGATGTATAAAAAAAATATAACCAACAAAGTAGAGTTAGTGGAATCTGTAATACACGAGTGAAACCATAATGGACATGTCCAAGAAACCATCCAAGCATGCATAGAAAGTATGCCTCGTCGTGTTCAAGCACTATTAACTGCCAAAGGTGGCCATACAAAATATTGATTTTTCAATCAAATCAAATTTTTATTTTTATTTTTTTAAATAAATATTTTATTGTAAAATTTTTTGTCATTGTACTCCTTACTATATATATTATCAAAATATGAAGCAAGAAGATATCTTTTTTAACAAAATTCTTCATTAGTAAGGTCCTAAAGATGAACAAATGTATAATTTGCCATTGGTCTAATAATTTGGCCAGGTACTGTAGTGTACACATCAAAGTCAAAAACGGGTAACTTTAGCAACTGCTAACAAAAACTATAAATCTTAAAAAAATTAAGAAAACACTATACTAAGTTTCAGAATTTTCCCTTTACTTAAATTAATTCAGGACTGAAAGGGTTAAGCAAATATTTTACATTAGGTTCATGTACACAATGAGTGCCCTTAAAACCGCCCTTTCCACAAGCTAAATCGGTGCAATGTGATATATCTGTTCAGACAAACTAGTGTGTACTTGCCCCGTAACATCTTATAAACTCACCGTTAACAGCCATTTATGAAATTGAAATTTACATCAAGCTTGCTTATTTACCTTAATGATTTGTTACCATGGCTACTTATCTCATATATTTTCCCTTGGTAATGTATTTAAACATGAGAAATAAATATTAATAAAAATTGTTGAATTGTATTGGATTTTAAACATTTGTGCTATTGATTAATTACAATTAGTACATTAATAATTTCGAGAAGGCTATACACTTTCAAAATGTGCCGAACCAGATGTGTTTGTATTCAAGCTAGCAGGTTTAAATAAACGTAAACACATAAATTATTTTTCTATATCCGAAGTAGGCCATCGAATCAGGCCTCTTATAAACATAAAAAAATAAATTCCTATTAAACCTAAATTTTTACATGATCCTCTGGCATCAACCAATCTGACAGCTTGAAAGCCATAATGTAAAAATGAAATTTTGTATACAATTACCTATTTGCAATGGTTTAGTACTTCTTCCCTGAACATTTCTTTTTGAAACGGACTTCTTTGATTCTACAGGTACTTCCACAGTTGTACTTTCCGATACACCATAAACTACTTGTTCATCTGAATTTTTTGTTGACCTAGTATTTACATTATCAATAGTTTCTGAGTTACCAGCTTCTTTGATTTGTTGTTTTAGCTCAGGTGTGATTGCTTGAGCAATTTCATTGATTGACTTCATCGCTCTTGTGTGACTTCGTAATATTCTACCACAAAAAGGTGTGACATTCTGTATCTGTGCAGTAAGTACCTGCTCTAAGACAGGGTTATGCACACCACTGAGTTTGTTTGAATTTGTATTACAGTTTGCTATATCGAAACTATCTACAGTTGATGATAAAGAAATAATAGTATTGTTAGTATTCACGTCCACCGAATTATTTATATTAATTTCATTTGTTACTTGGTTTTCACTCCTTGAAGAACTGCTGTTTATGTTGTAACCATTTACGAAAGGTTCTGTTGTTTGAGTTCCTCTTTCTTGTACTTTATTTTTTGAAAGAGCAACAGAATTACTCGATATTTCATTTTGATCCAAACAACTTTCCTCAGGTGGTAGACGAACAGTTTCATAAAACTCATATAAAATATCTTTAAAAACACTAACAAATTTTGAACTTCGTAATATACTACTCATAGATATAGGCTTCTTTTTTTTACGTTTTGACTTTTTAACCTTGGAATGTTTCGCTACCACTTTAACAGAATTATTCCTCAAGTTTGATGTTTTGAAATTACTTGTAATTATGCTATTTCTTCGTAACCCAATAGGTGATGTATTAAATGTAGGCAATGTGTTATCACGTTTACAATATGGAGTACTAACTACCACAGGAGAATGTTTGTATTGAAGTAAAAAGTTATGAAAGTTTCCTAGCACTTTTTTAGAGTTTGGAGTTGATGGACTTCTGAAAAGCAGTCTAGGACGTGATGATGGCAGCACAGGAACCTAAAATTAATAAAAATTTTCAATCAGTTAATTTATATAAAATAGAAGGGGGTAAACCGCCAGTGGAAGTTGGTGTACAAATGTTTGGAAATATCTGGAAATATTTGGAAATATCTGGAAATATTTGGAAATACTTGGCAATATTTAGAAATACTTGGAAATATTTGGAAATACTTGGAAATATTTGGAAGTATCTGAAAATACATAACAAATATCTAGAAATAAAATTGCATAATGAAATTATATTGGACTATTTTGTTTTTATTTTCAAATACATATTTAACTGATAAGCATAGTTTGGATAAGTACTGCATTCATAGAAATACCACGAAAAAATTGGAGTATCCGAATATTATACGCCTCCATCTGTTACATGTGTATTCGGCATGTGGAAGTATTTAGAAATATAAAAGCGTAATGTAATCGAGTTTGACAACTTTAAATATTTCTTGTAAACATATTAATCAAAATAGCTATTTTATTTTTCTAAAATACCTTAAAAATACATTCAAGATTGTAACGTTATCTTAATTAATTTGGCCACATTTCAAGGATCGCTATTCTATGGAATAAATTGTTTTCATTTTTCTTTACTGTCGGATAGCGTACGTTTGCAGTCTACTTGATTCTCATTGGTGTATTGCGTTCGTTAATCTCGAACCCTTGTTTCCGCTTTTAGTTTCGTTTTTTTTGTTTTCTGTTTCCGTGGTTGCAAGGGTACACAAAAAAAAGTGAGTTGGATTTTTTTTTCGCTTCACTTGAACCGCGATTCATTGACATGATTTTCTAATTATAAATAAAACGGATATTTTCCGGATTTCTCGATCAATGAATAATTAATTTTTGTGCCGAACCTGATGCTAGTTCGCGTCACTTAAGTTACGTGATAATTATTACGGTTTTAAGCGTTCAAGAGTGTTGTGTTTCTCCTTATCTAATTTTAACGCTTGTGGTTACCAGCTTACAAGGTCAGTAATTTTTGTGAATCATTCCGTCATTTAATGTTATATTTTCTTTCGTAGCGTTTTTCTTTTTCCTTTTCGTTTTCGCTTATTTTTCTCCCTCTACGTATATTACCTACCCACTACCACTTCGAGTTGATCCAGCGTCGTCAATAGAAAAATAACACCGCTGCCATTTTGAATTTTTCTTACGACTGAAGAAATTCTAATTTAATGACTTATAAAGAAAACTACTGTCTGCTCACACGAATTTACCTAGTAATTGTTTACTTTTAATATTAGATCTAGCTAAAATTTAGTCATTTCAATAAATTTTTTTTATCTTACTTTGATAGTCTTAATTTATACGTGAAAATTTCACTGTCACTATTTGCTTATTTGATTTCTTTCTAAATTCATAATTTTGTTTAAGTTTCAATTATTTATCAATATTGTAAACCACTTTACCTTTAACTATGTGTTTGCCTAATTTATTAGTGTACCTTCAGTATTCGAATTTGTTGTCAATCAAGTAATTAATGTATCCATTTTCTAGGGCCAACCTATTGTTTAAGGTCCGAATTATTATTGTTTTCTTTTCCATTTAGCTTCTGTAATTTCGGACGTTACTTGCGCAAGGAAACGACACCGGAAAGAAGTTATTTTCAGGTGAGATTATTGATATACTTGATCGCTTGTTTACTTGGGTAAACCGAATTCTGAAAACTTTGTAAGATTAACGTAACTAATATCACTTTTCCTCCTTTTTTTGTTGCTCGAGGATTAATTTAAGGTAATTTGGATCAATCATTCAATGTTATATTAAAATAATATTTATTTCCTTTTTTTTATTAATCAATCCTTACGGGTATCTCTATTATTTGTCAAATTTATGTTACCATTTAGACCATTTATCTGTTTTTGATGGCGATTATAATTTTGTGACCCCATTGTGTCTATTTATTCATAATTCTTCTATGATTTATTTAGTTTTTCGTACTTCGAACTAAGGTAAATTACAAATATAACTATCTTGGAAGTACGTGGCGTCCATTTTTCCTGATTATTTTATTTTATTTCTGTATATAATATTATGTATAATTATTTAACTGTATTAACTCACCCCAATGCCTACTAGCACTGAACCACCGAGCCTTGGCTTTATAAATTTTGTTACCAATTAAAGTTACCGTAACAAGATTCTTAGTGAAGCTATGAATGTATTGATTTTACCCCTGGCTTTACGCCGAGTTTTACAAATTACATTTTTTTTATCTGTGTGCACTTTTTTAAGTAGTGCTAGGATCTTAAACATGAAGAAAGACTTAAAATTTTGACACGGGGTAAACCATGTTATTTGCATTATTCCAATGTATAAATATTAATCAGTTGGTATAATTTCGATTTATTAATGGATTTCCCCCTGGATTTCCAATGTAGTTAAGTGCATGCTCGAAATCTGATTTGATTATTTCGTAAGTTTAAACTTTTTCTCTAAATAATTAAGACTTTAAAAATTAGGGTAATAATTAATATTTCAAAGTTACTAAAATGAGGGCTAAAATGTATTGTTCAATCTTTGTGAGACACTCTGGACACAGGAACTGGAATTAACATAGTACCTTTGAAGGGACCTTTGTACTTTTTGTTTTGATTTTTATCTCATTTTAAACATAAATCGTGTACCTTCGTATACCCTCGTGTCGAATTCGCCATCATACGATAACGGGCGAGGCGATACACAGATACCTCAGATACCCACCCGAACGAACCGCCTGCAAGTCGACCTGTGCTTATCTGTTTTTGTCTTTTTTGTCTGTCAAATGAGTGTTGTGTTTTCCCTTTTGTGTGTCGTGTCGTATTTTTTAATAAAATCGGTAAGTTTTTTAAACTGTGTAAGTACCGTAAAACGAGGTTACTTTGCTCCTTCAGGGGATACAATGCTCCAACTTTTAATAATTACTATCGCCATCTATTGTGAAATAGTTTACTTGCAAGAAACTGTATGAAGCAGTTTCCTGTGGACTACACTCTAGTCGATCTCTGCAATGAAGCACACGGTGTTCCCGCCAGTTTATAGGTATTTTCAGAACGTCATCGAAATGCATGGCATGCTATGCTAAAATCACAGCTGTAAAATTAGGTATTAGAAAGCAAACCTGTTGATGAATAAGGTAAGTTGTGTTTATATTCAAAGTAGTACTTTATTACCTTTAGAACAACGTACCAATCATGATAAAATAAATTCATACATATTTTTCTTTTACTAATTTCTGTTTTGAGATTAAATTGTCGATTATGGGGATACTTTGCACCGGCATTGTTTTGGAGCAAAGTATCCCCAGGTACAATTTGTACCTCTGATTTTATCTACTTATTTAATAGCACATAGACATCTAGTTGTATATTATGTGTTATTAAATTCAAGGAATAATTAAACTAATTAGCATTAACTGCAATAGTAATAATAATAAGTAATAATAATAAATAATAGTAATATAATAATAATAATAATAATAGAGAGACTTTATTTAAAACGTCCTGAAGGTGGACGTGGATTGCTGAACATTTTGGAGTTTGTTATTTGATCCATACACATCCCCAAAATGGGCCTGGGTGATGTCTTTTTAAAGATTTTCCTACCAAGTAAAGATAGAAAAAAAAATAATGATAATAATAGTGTAAAACTTTCATACAGCCATACCTAGAACATACAAGAGAAAAGCAGGAGACCCTACAACTCTGCTTAGCAGCAGTCCGAAGTGGACGGATGTCTCAAAGGAAAGCCGAACAGGAGTTTAAAATTCCCCGTAGAACAATTATCAATAAATTAAAAGGTAACCGGAAGCTTAGGCCTGGTCGGCCTTCAGTATTTTCTGAAGAAGAAGAAGCTGCATTTGTAAACTGTATATTAGGCTTCAGCGAATTTGGATTCCCACTAGACTCTGTGGACTTGAGAATGATTGTTAAATCTTACCTAACGCGAATCGGTAGAAATGTGTTGCAATTTAAAAACAATGTTCCCGGCCACGAATGGGTGTTGGGTTTCTTGAAACGTCACCAAGAACTCACCGTACGATTTGATAGCAACATAAAGCGTAGTAGAGCTGGAATTAATGTCACAACATTAACAGAATATATTTCCAATTTGAGCGAAGTTGTAAAAGATGTGCCGCCAGAGAACATTTGAATTGCGACGAGTCTAATCTCACCGATAACCCTGGCCAGAAAAAGTGATAACTAAGCGCGGTGCAAATATCCAGAAAAGGTTCGAAATTCTTCGAAAAGTAGCATTTCACTCATGTTTGCTGGCAGCGCTGCTGGAGAGGTCTTGCCACCTTCGTGGTCTATCGATCTTCTTGCATGTGGAGCACATGGACAGAAAATGGCCCCAAAGGAGCCCGATATACTAATACTAGTAGTGGTTGGTTTGATGCTTGCAGCTTTACAGAGTGGTTCGAAACCCTAATGCTGCCGAAGTTCAGAAAGCTACAAGGAAAAAAGGTTTTAATCTGCGACAAGTTATCATCACACATATCAGTCCATGTGTTAAATCTGTGTAAAGCTAATAATGTTTCATTTGTGTGCTTACCACCTCACACAGCCTCTAGATGTGGCTTTCTTCCATCCAATGAAACTGGCATGGCGCAAAATATTATCTGAGTGGAAGGAAACATCGGAAGGTTCCAAAAGTACCGTGCTTCAAAAACAACATTTTCCACTGCTTTTGAAAAAAACTCATGACTGCCTTAGAACCAAATGCTGCTGCGAATTTAATATCGGGCTTTAGAAAATGCGGCATTTACCCAGTAAATATTGACGAACTCCTAAAAATGATCCCTCATCATAATAGTGATATCACTGCAGTATAATCTTCATTCCTGGAAACTTTGGCAACTAAAAGATCAGAATTAACTGAGGTAAAAAGGACAAGAAAGAAAATGAGGATAGCTGCAGGTAAAAGCATTGGACCTAAGGACCTAGATGATAAAGAAACCCAGTCTAATGAACCACAGCCAAAGAATTTAAAGTCTAGTAGGAAAGTAAGAAATGCAGTAGATGACTCGCTTGGTGATGAAATATCATTCCAGGATTCATCTAATGATGATGCTGAAACCTATTTTGCAAATATGGTAAGAGAATCCATAGAGGATGAAGAAACAGTCGCCATAGCTTCTGGAGAAAAATCTTGCAAAGATCTTCTACAACTGCCTGAAATCGTTCGAGAAGCAGGAAATATGTTATTTTCACATATGAAGGAGAGCTGTTTCTGGTCAGATACTATCGTATGATAATGATGGGGCTGTAATTAAAGCCATGCAAAAGTCACTAAAGTCTTGGAAGTGGCCTGAAAAGCCGGATGTACTTCATTATGCCTGGCAGGATATTATTGGTGGAATTGCAGAACCAAAAAAGTAACCAAAGGGGATATTTTTCTGTTCCAGAGCTCGATAAAATTTGGTGAAAGTAGTTATGCTTTCTATTGATAGTTTGAATTTGATTTGTAAGAGTTTAAACCCATTGAGTTGATATATTCCAGTTATATTAGTTTATTTATTTACGTTTTGTCTTATTTAACTGTTACCTTTGTAATAAAGCACTTTTTACTTCTCAACACATATTTTAGTTTGAACTAACATTTCTCTGGTGTCACTTTAAACTTAATATAGCCTAACTTTGCCCCAATATGTTACTGAAAGCTAACAATCTAATAATTTTCTGGTGGAGCAAAGTACTCCCTATGAGGAAACTTTGCTCCAAAATGACTCATTAAAAAAAAAATTGTGCGGCATTTTGTCTAAATACAGCTTAGACATTAACTTTAGATCATATACTGTACATTCACTTGATAAAAATATTTTCTTAAAACGTGGAACCGATTTTCACAAGTATTTTGAAAACCCTATTAAAAAATGGAGCAAAGTAACCTCGTTTTACGGTATGCTTTAATGGCGGCTTGTTGAAATTGCTGCGTTTTTTTGTTGTTTAAAATTTCCTATAATTTTGTTTGTATAAGTTAAAAATTAAAAATAGGTTAAAAATATCAAGTTTTAATTCAAAAATCGTGTTATAAATGTAAGGTAATAAGTCGCCATTAAACGTGAAAAAATATATTATTTTAGGGATTATTTTTCAAATTTGTTTCTCGTAACTTAATGTAGGAAATCAAGTTGCAATATAAATATGGATGGGCAAGAGGAAAACCTAGATATAGCCAATGTTTGTCCGTTCGAAGAGGCTGAAAAGCACTTCAATACCATTTTACCAGATGGGATTAAAAAGATTTTCATCGCTAACGGTTATACTAATAAATTTGTTATATCCATGCTTGATGAAAAGGATATAGAAAACACCGAACACTTTGCCCGAGATATACTACCAGATCTTATTTGTGAAATCGAATATCCCGAATATTATGGAATATTCAAAACAAATATTAAAAAATTTCAAATTTTAGCGGGTTACAAAAAAGTTTTACGTTACTTTTCCGAATACTATAAAGAAAAATTAAATAAAAAGTCAGCAGTCACACTTCCAGCACCAAAAAGTGTTGAAAAATCGCGCACGAAAGAACAAGTACCACGTAATATTGAATGTGTTGAAAACGAACAGTTTGCTAGTGTCAGCGATAATTCATCAGCATCAAAAAAAAAACAAACTAAATATGAATGTAAATTTTTCATCTGAAAGATCTATTGTTTTAAGAAGGATTACAGAATGGGTTAAAATAAACGCAATGGATATTTATAACAATCAAGAGTTGGACATTACCATTCAAAATGAAAATGGAGATGACGATATTGCTGCAATCGTTTTGTATTTTATTTGCAAATGTCGAGATAAACTAAACAAAATATGTAGCCCAGGACATACAAAGAGATGATCGTTTTCTAACTATTACAAACACGTAAAAATATACCAAAGAAAAACTGATGTACCAGATGTACCCATTACTAAAAAAAAAGTGAAAAAATACAAACCCTTGATAAATTCGTTTCTAACCCTGTTTGTAATATATCTAAGGGTAATACTCAAGAAAAACAAGGTCCTTCAACATCTCAAGTTATCGAAACTCAAATAGAAACAGTTTTCAGCCATGTTTCTAACGATGCTTTACATGACTTGAATGATCAGACAGATTTTCAAAATAGCGGAGTTATGTTTGAGGCAGATAACTCCTGCGGATTGGATTGCCAAATGCCTCGTGTATTTTCAAATAAAAACCATAGTAAATGGAAGAGTAGTAAGTACCAAAGAACTGAACGTGAAAAACGAAGAAGAGAAAGATTAATAATTACTGAAAAATATGCGCAACCTCTTATTACAAATTATATTCCTGTTCTTGATGAAGTTAGTAGACTAATGGAAAAGAATGAAAAAATGCGCCAGCTTTTGTTGAATAACATCGCACAGAGCGTGTAACATTATAAGCGGCTGCCAAAGTATATAAACAGTATAATTAAATGGCGCCAACTTGTAACATTAAAACAAAAGCGATGATGTAATAAATTGATCAAATAATTTTAATTAATAAAAATAATTACCAAATGATTTTCGCTACTGCCGTCGGCTCACCAGTTGATTAAGATGGGAGGGTTCAATTAACGCACCTGAAATACTGCATGCTTTTCCTCAGCTTAATTATTTTCACTTATCCTTAATTCAAAACAAATGTTATCTAAAAATTATGAAAGAAATGATAAATTCTCGAGCGCCATGTTGTCTTTTTTTTTATATATCTATCTAGGAACAACAAAACCTAGTTATTGAATACTATAAACAAATTAACACCAATGAAAATAAAATAACAAGTTATACATAAGTTTATTTAATATATGTTTGAAAACGAAAAAAAATTCAGAAGTCATAAACTAAACTAAATTATAAAAAAACTTTACCTTTTAACAGTTCTGTACATACACTGTGACAGATACTATGAAGCAGAATGGTTCATATGGTGAGGTCAATGTCTTGCTTAGTTATCCTTAAAATATGGAATTTCCTTGAAGTTTAGTTCCAAATTTATTTGTAAAAGTATGTAGAACTTGCGTTGTAAAGGTAACTCAAGTAAAACTTGCCATTTAAAATAATAGTACAGTAAAATATTGACTTATACGTGCCATTAAAGATTATTAGTCAAATAGGAGTGCAAATAAGTGCAATCTAAGTATACAAATTAAGTGATTAAAAGGTAATTAAAAGTCGTACTTAAAAGTAAGTACTTAAAAGTGAGTACTTAAAAGTGCCTAAAAAAAAAGCAAAGGCTTTAGTTTTAAATATAATGAGAAAAAAATAACTTACCACCAAAATTCTGATGGCACCAAAATATAAAAAATTAAGTAAAAATCATGCTTATTGCTGTTAACATTCAGCATTAAGTGAATTACAAAAAGCTTTCAGAATAACTCAAGTGTATTCCCTAAAATCTTCACGCTTGCGCGAATACAATAATATAAATCCAATTTTTAAGAAAGGAACTAAAACTATTTATGTAATATTACACCAAAAGATTTGTTCTAGGAAATGCCAATTAAATTGCCATTCTCAATTCTACATATTAATAATTAAAAACTTTTCTAATATTATGCCAAATAGATGAACGATTCTTAAATTAATGTACTTTTAATACAACCACAAAAAAAAGGTTGTTACAGGCGAGATAAAAAATATTCCATCTATTCAGTCCAATGTACTAGATTCGAATTCTTTATTAAAATGTTTATATGAATGTGCTAAAAAAAATCAGGAAGCTAGTAGTAACAAATACCACAACAGATTTGACGAAAATATAAAGAAGTTTGCTACGTACATATTTATAGTCGGAGGTAGGCTACTGTATAAAATAATACACGCTAATATGGATCGAGTTTTGCCTTCGATTACAACGATATTTCGTTTTCTCGATAATACGCATAACGAAGTAGTAAAAGGTAAGTTTAGATTTAACGAACTTAAAGTTTATCTAATTAAAAACAATCTACCACTTAAATTGTGGATTAGTGAAGACGCCACCAGAATAAGTGGGAAAATAGAGTATGATGTAAAATCAAATAAAGTGATCGGGTTTGTTTTACCTCTTGAGAATGGCTGTCCTTTGTATAATTCATTTTTCGCAACCTCAGCAAAAGCAATTTATAAAAACAATAATAATAAAGTGGTGATGTAATTTGTACATTGATTAAACGCCAAATGTAATCTCTAATTACAAATTATTTAACAAATTGAATTACTAACCTTTCACCACTAATTATATGCCGTCTCGTCCACAATCGGTTGATTAAATATAGGGAGGGTTCTACTATATTGACTTGTTAACACACATGAAATGCGGCTTGTTTCTCACCTGCTTAATTATTTTCCTTTCTCTAATTAATAAAAAACAATGTAAAAATTATAAAAAATATATAATTAAATGTATTCTCGAGCGCCATGTTATCTTTGTCAAGGAATAACAAAACCTAAATAATGAACAATAATAATTTTCTATAAATATCAAAATTAACAATGTGCAATTAAGTTTATTTACCCAATATATGGATGGTTAAGGAGAGGTAAGAAAAGGTTTTAAAGCTAAGCTTAAAAAATATAAAATTTACCACATAAATACCTCAGTATAATGATTTTCTTATAGACAGCTTCCAGTGTTTAATTATGGATGCGGAACGGTCAACCAGTATGAAAGCGTTTCTACATCTTCCTTGCGTATTCTTGTAACAACGCGATCAAGTATGTATTTGAAGGGATTTTCGATCCACTAAACTTATTGTATTCTTGATGTTTTATTGTATTAAAATTGCATTTTAAGATGATATTATTTGAATGAAGAGAAACTTGTGTAAATAAGTAACTTAAGAGCCATTTAAAATATAAATATAAGTATGAGTAAGTAAGTAAGCAAATAAGTGCCTTAAGTGAGTATAAGGGAATAATATAAGTACTATAATGAGTGTACTTAAGTGTACGTGAGTGTACGTGAGTGCCACCAAAATTCTGATGGCACCAAATATAAAAATTAAGTAAAAACCATTATAACAATGTCTTCTGCTTTAACATTCAGCAGCAAGTGAAGTAAAAATAGAGGCTTTCAGAAACGCTTCTGAAAGTGCCCCCCCTCAAGAAGTGGTCACGCATTGCGCGAAATACAATGATCGGAGTCCAATCTTTAAAATAAAGGGAACTATAACTATTTACATAATATTACACCCAAAATATACGTTCTATGAAATGCAATTTAAGTTGCCTTTCTCAATTTTACATGTAAATAATTAAAAACTCCTCTAATTTTACGCCAAATAAATTAATGATCTTAGATTAACGTATTTTTAATACAACCACAAAAAAAGGTTGTTACACACCCCCTCCTAAAATTTGGACTCGGA
This sequence comes from Vesta saturnalis, assembly GCA_036346205.1. Taxonomy (NCBI): domain Eukaryota; kingdom Metazoa; phylum Arthropoda; class Insecta; order Coleoptera; family Lampyridae; genus Vesta; species Vesta saturnalis. The sequence goes on from JARFJB010000793.1 coordinate 5,163,992, forward strand.
GATCACCAAAGCGGAGATTCCAAACACTAAGCTAATAAATGAAATTATTAAAATTTAAAAAAATACAAAATGTTAAGCTAATTAAAATATAAGCAATATTGAAAAAATAACAAGAAAATGTACGAAGAAGTACGGAAAATGTGGTGATGTCGGTCAGGAAAGACCTCTCGCAACACCATAAAAGCTAATGACGCGCTACCACCCGCACACGCCACTAGTCGAGAATCAAGGACCCGAAACCTTAAATAAAGTAAAAACTTTAACTGGTGGGGTTAGTGAAGCAAACCACCATCAGGAGAGCAAAATGAGTATCCGGTAAAAAAATTTGAATCTAAAGAAAAAAAACGAACAGAAACCGTAACCTACCATGACCTGAAGGGACAGTGGGCTGAGAACCCGGAAACGGTCATCGTGCAACTTTATAAAAAATCAAGGCAAAACGCCACTCTACTCGAGAGTATAAAAATAGAAAAAAATCCTTCCGGACTAACAATAAATAATCGCGAGACTTGAGGTCGAGAGAGAGCGGTTCAATTACCCTACCCCGGTGGTCTCAAACCAAGCCTCCTAGGTACATAACACAACTACCACTGTCACGTTCGATAAGTGAGTCAAAATCGGTAAATCCAAGATACGACTATTTTCATGGCAAATTAGCTCAGGATGCTACGTCGTGGAGAACAAGAGAGGCCATTCTACCCTTCACGAGATTCAGGTTTCATGTTGTTCCACAGTCGTCGTCCAAGACTCAACATACCCTAACTAATACGCACATTTTATAAATAAATCGAAATCTAGGTGAGATAGCAAAGAGAAAGATGATGCACTCTTACGAACACAACAACCCCCTCCTAAAACTACCAAAACGTCATAATCAGGAAGTGAACTAATCGAGGTTGACACGAGGCGAACCGAATTCCTCAAGCACCGTCCAAGAATAGTAACACTACACAAATGTAATACTCCCTTACTTTTAGGTGCAATTTTATATATATATAAGTATTGCGCCCTTCTGGTTTGGTAACCCAGCGCGGTTTTACTTTGCCTCGGCTTTGCTCAATCGGGTTTATTTTATAAACGGGGTGTGGTTCGTAGTGATTATTGGATGGGCTTAACACTGTAACCTTAAATAAAATTCGTAAAGCATTTTTAACAGGTATATTAAATAAATATTTACAATAAAGAAAATAAGAACGTATTCAACAAAACATGTACATGCGAACTCCCTTGTCCAGGTCCTGGTGTCACTGGGTGCGTAATCGCTTCTGTGAACAAAAATAGTCTTTTAACTTAATCCTTACCTAAAAGATACAGTTTAGGATACGGTCCTGTATGTACGGTAGCGCGAGTGTTGTTCGATGCAGTGGTTGCTCGAAGCGCCAGCGCATTGAACCCGATTCGTTTGAGAAAATCGATATCGTGTTTGTATGCCAGTAACTCTGAAGCGCTGCAGCAAGGATGTTCTACTCCTGGAAGTAATACACGCGAAATGCTCGTATACGACCTCGATGTATTCGGACAATCTTTCTTTAATTATTACCGGTTTAATGTAGGCAATTAGATTATTTATCTAACTAAATGAATTACTCTCTATACTACTTACTCTATACTAAGGTTAATTATTGATAATTAAACTAGGAACGAAATACTTAATATTACTTTAAGTGGTTTACGTAAAGATCGAATAATCTACGTACTCTTTAATTTATTTACAAACGTTCTCGCACCAGGTATTTACGATGGTTATATTTATATACAAATTTATACTACAGGTTATGGAGGTATTCCTCTACTAATCAAAGACACCATATGTGGTTATTACGTGTTATCTGTATGCAGTAAGTGTGTGAGTTTCGAGCGGGTCTCAGTAATTTCCAGAAAACGAAGGCGACGGCCTGTCTTTACTGTATATACTAAGAGAAAGGTCGTAGGTCTTTACAGCCCTGTAACAACCCTTCACCCTCAAGTGGTGACGAGATACGTCGGGATCTACCCTGCGTGCCTCTAGGTGTTTGTGTGTTTGTAAAACTCCTGGTGCTTAGCCCGGAAGTATTTACGGTCTGCAGTGTTTGAATGTGAATTGTCAGAATGTATAACTTTACCACTTACGTGTCTTTCAATCGCGGTATTGAGCTTTAGGTTGCCCGATCGCGAAGGACTCTTCGTCGGTGAACAACAGGTCGGTGTTTACTCTAAGCAGACGGAACGGCGGCGGCTACTGGTTTCTGGAACGGTCAACGGTGGCGGCTGCTGGATATCGGCTTAACGGGAATCTACTTCGATTCTCCTTTCATTATGCGCGTCGCGAGTTTATAAAGGGGTATCGGTGGGCGGCTTCGCGGCTACCGTGCGGGGAATACCGTTACATGATTGGTTAAAATCGTTCTGACATGCAGAAACTTACGGTTTCTTAGTAATACACGTCAGCAGTGATGAATAAATTATTTGTTGTGCAATATCGCGTAAACTTATGAAATTTTACATACAGGATGGTCCGTGCCTAATTTATTCTAAAACATATAAGTATAAGATGCTGGTTCTTTACAAGGAAAAAACAAAATAACTAAATCAATCAAAAAAATAAAAATGTATAGAAGCATTACTAGTTTTCTTATCCATGGTTATGAGTTTTACACATCAAATTAACGATCAGAGGTAAACTCAAAATAGTTATCTTCAATTTTACTATTGTAACAATAGCAAATTGTAAATCCAATAAAGGAAGATAATCTGCCTGAGAACTAATGTCCCACAAAGTCGGCAATTCAATCACACAATGGGATCTAAATATCAACCATCGTGCTAAACAAATGTAGCAAAAATCATGCTAACAAATGTAAAAAAATAATAAGTGGTTTGCAAAGCCACAACAATATAAAATAAAATAATGTGCGAAATAAGCACAAAATAAAATTATTTTGAAAATTATCAAAATAATTAAAAATATAAATAAGAAAACCAGAATGTAAAATACTAAAATCGAAAAATAATTAAAAGAATACTAAAAATAAGAACTAATGAGGTTTTAAATCCTTAACATGAAAAACACCTAAGGGTTTATTATCAATAGGTGGCCAATCGGTACGTAGTTGGACCTACCACCTCAATAACTTTTGCTTCAATAAATTTTGGAGCTAACTTTTGACTATAATTTTAGTCGCATCAGATAAAGTAAAATTCTTTTTCCAAACCAAATCGCCAACGTTTAATTTCAACGGACGACGTCGCAAATTGTAAGATTTTGAATTTCTTTCGTAAGCTGCATGTAAATTTTGTTTAACATGTTTAAAAATGGGTGAAAGTTCATTTAAATCTTGAACTAATTGTTCACGGTTAGTAATAAATAAATCATCCTCTTTGAAATTCTTTAGTCGACCATAAAAATCTCCAGAAATAGGAACTGTCCGACCAAACGCCAAAAAGGAAGGTGAAAATTTCGTAGACTCATGAACAGCGTTACGAATAGCATGCGCAATTTTGTGAATTTCAACATCCCAAACCTTGTGATCATCTTGAATATAAGATCTAATCGCAGTACCTACTACTTTATTAACTCTCTCAACAAAATTTACTTGTGGATGATAACTTGCATTAACCCAAACGGATTAAACTTTGCAAGAACTCATTAAATTTTTAAATTGTGAACTTTTAAATTGAGGACCATTGTCCACCATACAAATTTGAGGAACACCGTATACTAGAAATACATAATTCTCAATATATTGACAAATACTTTTAGCAGTAGCACTGCGCATAGGGTGAATCAAAGTAAATTTAGTAAACCAATCACAAATAACTAATAAAACTGTGTTTCCACTCTTCGATCTAGGAAAAGGACCCACTAAATCAATAGAAATACATTGAAAAGGATAAGAAACATTTTTCTCTTTCCCCATAAAACCATAATGATTAAATTGTGAAGACTTGCTTCGGTTACAAACATTGCAATTCCTAATATATTTCGAAATAGATGACTTCATTTTTGGCCAGTAATAAAATTCTTTAATTTTTGAAAAAGTTTTAAAAACCCCAAAATGTGATGATGTAGGATCATCATGAAATTTTCGTAAAATATCTTTCCTTAAAGATTTCGGAACAACTAATTTCCATTCCACTAAATTCGATTCGATGTTTAAATCATTAGAAATAAATTTGTAGAGTTTATCATCTTCAACTCTCCAATCAGGAAATAATTCAGGATTTTTAGAAACGTTGGCTAACATTTTCTTATACCAATCGTCTAAATCGACAACAGAAAATTCTAAAGAACTAACTTCCAAAGGTGCTCTAGAAAGTGCATCAGGAACTACATTTAATTTACCTTTACGATGAATAACTTCAAAATCAAATTGTTGAAGTTTAACACTCCATCTGGCTAATCTACCAGAAGGATCTTTTAAATTATTGAGCCAAATCAATGAATGACGATCAGTAATAACTTTAAAATGGGTACCTTCAATATAAGGTCTAAATTTTGAATACCAAAATAACTGCAAGTAACTCACGTTCTGTAATAGAATAATTTTGCTCAGCTTTGTTTAAAGTACGAGAACCATAGGCAATAACAACTTCCTCCTCTCCTACTCCTTGTGTTAATACATCCAACTCCACAATTAGATGCATCACATTGTAAATAAAATGTTTTAGAAAAATCAGGGCTCGCTAAAATAGGAGCATCAACTAATAAAGATTTAATTTTTAAAAATGAATCATTCGCTTCGTCATTCCATAAAACTTTCTGAGATTTCTTCTTACCTTTCAATAAATTATTAATCGGAGCTAAAATTGTGGAAAAATCATGAATGAAACGTCTATACCAAGAACACATTCCAATAAAACGTTTAAATTCTGTAAAAGTATGTGGTTGAGGAAATTGAGTAATAGCTTCCACCTTTGAAGGATCGGTGTGAAGACCATTCTTATCAATAACAAAGCCTAAATATGATAAACGAGGTTTACAAAATTCACATTTATCTAAATTAATATTTAAGTTGGCATCCTTAAGCCTTTTAAAAACTTCCGTTAAAATATCAACATGTTCCTTGAAAGTACTTGAAAAATAATAATATCGTCTAAATAAACAAAAACTGATTGAGATAAATCATGTCCTAAAATGGAATCCATAAATCGTTGTAATGTACTGGGTGCGTTTGTAAGTCCCATGGGCATAACAGTATACTCAAATAATCCTCTACGTGGAACAGTAAAAGCAGTTTTTTCACAACTCTCAGCGTCTAAAGGAATTTGCCAAAAAGCCTTCTTTAAATCAATTGAAGTTAAATAACGAGCATCTCTTAATTTATCCAAAATATCGTTTAAAAAAGGTAAAGGGTAAGCATCTTTTTTTGTAACAGAATTTAATTTCTTAGCATCAAAACAAACTCTAAAATCACCTGACTTCTTCTTAACTAAAACCATTGGAGAATTCCAAGGGGAAGAACTGGGTTTAATAATTCCTTGCTCTAACATATCATCAATTTCTCTGTTCGCATGCTCCAACATAGCAGGAGATAATGGAAAATAACGTTGTTTAATTGGTACTGCATCACCAGTATTAATTGAATGAAAAACTTTATTTGTCTTACCTAACTTTGAAGTGGATAAGGTTTTAAAAGGTCTTTAACTTGATTTAATTCAAAAACTTGATTATTATTAAGATCATCAATACTCTTAATCATAGAAAAAGTTGTCTCCGCAGAGTTTGCAACATAAGAATTTTCACCAAAATCAGCTTTAATTTCAAATAAACGATAAAATCTACCCCAAAGTAATTGCAGTAGTGATAAATTCAGAAACAATAACAGAAATAGTTTTAGTAATACCATTAATAGTCAAAGATAAATCAACACTCCCAAAATGGATTGTGAAGAACCATCAGCAATAACCAATGATGAAAAAGGCGAATTCCTATTTAATTTTAAATCATATTTATCAATCAAATACAAAGTAGCTTACCTAAAATTGTTACGCTAGCTCCACTATCTAATAAAGCAATAAAATTCTCATTAAAAATCCTAACATTAATAAAAGGTCTAACATCATCATTCTTCTCAACAAATTTAGAACAATTTTCGAAGTTCCAAAAATTCCTTAACAGTAATCAACCATTCGTTAAAAACATGCTTGTCAGCCTCTGAAAATCATAAGAAATGTGTCGACTAACGGAACACTTTCCTTTTACCAGTTTTTGAAACTTTACATCTTGGACAATTAGAAAAGTAACATTGGAATAACCACATCTAAAACAAAAGATTCTATCATCACCCTTATCACAGGTGTGATAGGTATGACCAACTGTCTAGATTTAAAGCATGTTGTTGAAGACTTAGCTGTATTAATTTTGTAGCAGTAAAGTAGAATTCATATTTTTGGTTTAATACCTGAAAAATGGACCTTAGGTTTAATATTTTGTTTCACTGCCGAAGAAGGCTTATAATCAGATTGTCTTTGTGAATCTGAATAAGAATTAAATTTGAATTTAGAATTCTGAGCTTTCACTTGTTGTAATTTTTACACAAATCTATTAAATGAAAAATATCATTTACACTAACAAGGGCTAATTGAGTAGCAAACCAAGGTTGTAAATTTTCATTATAATCCTTAATTGTTCACCTTCCGAAGGAGGAATCTCTAATTGAGAAAATAAATTAACCATTTCAGAAATAAAAGGGTTGGAATTTCATCAAAAGCCTGTTTACGATTTTAATATCTCTAACAAAACTTCGTCATGTCCTTCCGGTAAAAAGTCACTCTTTAATTTAGTAATAAGATCATCCAAGTATGTAGAAACGGTTTAATTGCCCTATACCAAACTAAACCTTTCCTGCAAATAAATCAACACCTGATAAAAGCATCTCCTTCCTAGAAATATTTCGAGCAATCATTAGCTCCTCACATCTTTGAATAAAAGTAAAAACTTCTTTCTCACTACCATTAAATTTTAAATTTAATTTATATACAGGAACAGAACCTTTAGAAATTTGTAAGTTATTAATTAACTTGGAAAAATCTTCTGTAGGTATATTAACTGAAGTGTTAACAGGGTCATTTTGTGACATCGAAATATTAGAAGTATCTAAATTTGAAACATCATTATTTAATTCAATATTTTCATTTATAGATTCAATTAATTCTAACGATTCGTTACATAAAGTCAACAATGGATCATGTAAATATAAAAATTCATTATCAAAAGTAATATAGTTTAAGCGTTTCAAAATATGAATTAGACGTGTGTGCAGTCTAAGATATTCTGATTTCGAGGGCTTATGTTTAAAAAGTTTAATTGAAGACTGAATATGATTTAACTTTTCCTTCAATAATTAAAATTCTACTGTTTGATTTATTTCGCACTTCGGGTATGAATCAAATAAATTTGGATTGATCTTTTCTACATTTAATATTCGTCTTAAAGTTTACGCTTCTCTACTACAGTCAACGCTTCCGCTCCATTTACATTACGAAATTTTAATTCGATTAATAACTCATCACTATATAAAACATCAACTAAATAATTCACAGTTGACATCGTAAAAATATTATATAACACACTCAATAAATTTCATTATATAAACACATAAAAGACCAAGCGTAAAACAATAAACCGTAGCACTCCTTAAAATTCTGTCAACTCTAAATAAACATAATCAAACTAAAAGTGAAAACAACTAGCATTAGAAACAACAGCAAATCAGGTCCCTTTTCGAGCCCCAGTGTAACATTAACACAAATGTATTAAAAATCAAATATAAAGTGATTAAAATAACAAAGTAATAAATTATTTCAAGTCCCTGCTCGCCCGCGCCAGTATAATAACAATAATAATAAAGTGGTGATGTAATTTGTACATTGATTAAACGCCAAATGTAATCTTTAATTACAAATTATTTAACAAATTGAATTACTAACCTTTCACCACTAATTATATGCCGTCTCGTCCACAATCGGTTGATTAAATATAGGGAGGGTTCTACTATACACTATACTATACATTAGAAACAACAGCAAATCAGGTCCCTTTTTCGAGCCCCAGTGTAACATTAACACAAATGTATTAAAAATCAAATATAAAGTGATTAAAATAACAAAGTAATAAATTATTTCAAGTCCCTGCTCGCCCGCGCCAGTATAATAACAATAATAATAAAGTGGTGATGTAATTTGTACATTGATTAAACGCCAAATGTAATCTTTAATTACAAATTATTTAACAAATTGAATTACTAACCTTTCACCACTAATTATATGCCGTCTCGTCCACAATCGGTTGATTAAATATAGGGAGGGTTCTACTATATTGACTTGTTAACACACATGAAATGCGGCTTGTTTCTCACCTGCTTAATTATTTTCCTTTCTCTAATTAATAAAAAAACAATGTAAAAAATTATAAAAAAATATATAATTAAATGTATTCTCCAGCGCCATGTTATCTTTGTCAAGGAATAACAAAACCTAAATAATGAACAATAATAATTTTCTATAAATATCAAAAATTAACAATGTGCAATTAAGTTTATTTACCCAATATATGGATGGTTAAGGAGAGGTAAGAAAAGGTTTTAAAGCTAAGCTTAAAAAATATAAAATTTACCACATAAATACCTCAGTATAATGATTTTCTTATAGACAGCTTCCAGTGTTTAATTATGGATGCGGAACGGTCAACCAGTATGGAAGCGTTTCTACATCTTCCTTGCGTATTCTTGTAACAACGCGATCAAGTATGTATTTGAAGAGATTTTCGATCCACTAAACTTATTGTATTCTTGATGTTTTATTGTATTAAAATTGCATTTTAAGATGATATTATTTGAATGAAGAGAAACTTGTGTAAATAAGTAACTTAAGAGCCATTTAAAATATAAATATAAGTATGAGTAAGTAAGTAAGCAAATAAGTGCCTTAAGTGAGTATAAGGGAATAATATAAGTACTATAATGAGTGTACTTAAGTGTACGTGAGTGCCACCAAAATTCTGATGGCACCAAATATAAAAATTAAGTAAAAACCATTATAACAATGTCTTCTGCTTTAACATTCAGCAGCAAGTGAAGTAAAATAGAGGCTTTCAGAAACGCTTCTGTAAGTGTCAAGAAGTGGTCACGCATTGCGCGAAATACAATGATCGAGTCCAATCTTTAAAAGAAAGGGAACTATAACTATTTATATAATATTACACCCAAAATATATGTTCTATGAAATGCAATTTAAGTTGCCTTTCTCAATTTTACATGTAAATAATTAAAAACCCCTCTAATTTTACGCCAAATAAATTAATGATCTTAGATTAACGTATTTTTTAATACAACCACAAAAAAAGGTTGTTACAAATTGCTCAATACTTTACTTCCGCAGTTAGAGCAAATTATGCCTATGTAATCATGGCTAGAACATGACATGATACAGCTGCCCCCTTTTGTTTGTCCATTTATGGAACTGATAATAGATTTTCAAATGAAGACGTGATACAAAGGTGGAATTTCATGAAGGCAGCTGCTTCTGAGCGAATTAATTGGATTTTCATCAGATGGTGATCCGAGATTACTCAAAGCCATGCAAGTTGAAAGCATGAAAACTACTGTTTGTAACAGTCCAATTAATAATAACCCTGAGAATAATGAAACTAAAAATTGTTGGGCTTGGTTCATAATTGGAGAACCACCAATAACTCCAAACCATAATTTAAAAAAAGAAATTTATGTTCAGGATACGGTCCATATTGGGACAAAATTGCGTACGCGTTTTCTGAAACCTAATATTATTTTACCTATGGGTCAACATTTCGCCTCTATAAATCATTTAATTGAGTTAACAAACACTTTTTCGAAAGACAAACATCTATTAACCATGTCTGACCTTAAACCAGAGGATAAAATGAATTTTTTGTCAGCGGAAAGAATGTGTTCCTCTAAAGTTAGAGATATTTTAGTAGACGTTTCGAACACATGTGCAACAATCGATTATCTTAAGATAATGAACTACATTTTGATAGCTTTTTTGGAAAAAGAAATAAGCGTAGAAGAACGCATTTATAAAATGTGGTTTAGTGTGTTTTTTCTCAGAATTTGGAAAATTTGGATAAGAAATAGTAAGCAATATACAATTGGTAACAACTTTATAACAACAAATTGTCATAATTGTATCGAAACTAATGCACATTCGCTAATACGCTTGGTAATATATCGTAATGACAAAAGCTTGAATCCAGAAATGTTCACGATTTTGAATTTCAGCAGCCAGACTTGTGAACAATTTTTTTGAATGACTCGGTCACTTACGAGTACATACTCAACTGTTGTCAATTTCTCCATGAAAGATATTATGCCAAGACTAAAGCGAATTGAGGCAATAAATGCGATACAACATGAATTGTCTGGGTCGAAATTGAATATTAAATTTATTCGTGAAAAAAAATTAACTGAAGTGATAAAACCAGTTGATTTTTCGTATTTTACCAATGACAATATCGTGAGCATCATAAACAGAAGTCTTAATGACGCAAAGGAATTAGCCGAAAAAATCTAGGAATGACTTAATTTCTGAAAAATCATTAATTTTAAATAGGGTTTTAGATAACAATTATAGAAACGAAATCCATAAAACAAACGATAGGGAAAATATGGAACTGTATCACTCTGGAGGTGATACACCTCATGATCATATCCCAGAATATTCTGATATTGCTGAAGACGCTATAAATATAGGTAAAATTTTAAATTGTGGAAATTATTTAAATATTCAAGACTTTAGTGAACAGTTTTTAAAAGATAACCATACAGAAGACGTTCCAATGAATTCGCCATTTATTAAAATAATCCAAATTCAAACAAATGATTATAACAAATCTTCATTTTTTTATTAGAAAATCACAGGGTATTGATCGATTACGACGTTTTAGTCTAAGAGCCAAGTGACAGGCCAAGACCTGATCGTTATTTTATAAAGGCTGCAAGTTTATCGTATGCTCTACAGTAGCATCCCTATGAAACTGTGTCGCAGGCTTTCAGTTAACAGGTAGTAAATGTATATAATGTGTCTGCAAATTCGTCATATGTATAAAGCTCAGTTTTTATATATTTTGATCCCTATGAAACTATAAGAAATCGCGTGTCATTGCCAGAATTACAGGTTCAATCAGGATGTAACTATAAAATTGTATCTAAATTTCGTTATTTAAAAGCTATTTTATATATTTAATTGACTATAATAAATAGAAATGTGTCCTAGTGCCAGACATTATGCAGGTTCCTTATTGCCTTGAGTACAGGCAATTTAAATTGAGATTAAATATTAAATTTATGAAATTTTAATAACATAGTTAATTTCATTATAAATATAAATAAAATGTTAAAATATTTTGTATAAAGCTAAAGGAAGAGTGATTACATTTTATAAATGAGCAACTTGTTTTTTATAAGGTAATTACATGCCCAACAGGTAAAGATCCTATGAAACTTTCGTGCTTGCTTAAGGTAAAGTTATAATGGCAAATTCGTATGATGAATTAATATTTTGTTATAATATAAAAATGCATTGCAGCTAGTTCAACATGAGGATAAATATATAATTGTATATTGTATTTAAATATTAAATGTTTGATATTAAAATGCTTGAAGAAGTTTTTGTCCTTCATCGCAAAAAATTTCAGTGATGAAATATATTCACATAGTAATAATTTATTAACTAGAATTTTTGTAATATTTATGACCAGGGTGATAAATTCATTTTTAAAATATTGAATTTACATGCAATTTAGTCGTAAAGAATTTTTCAAAAGATTTTATTTTATAGTTAATCTAGTCCATAAAACTATTTGTATTAAAGATGGCGAAATTTTAGTCTGGATATCTAAATTATATGGATTCGGAAATGTATTGGATTTTCAGTATTTAAAAAAATTGTATTCTTAGTAAAAATGATTATTTTACCTGGTACCAAGTCATGAATGCAATTGTTACGAATAAATACTATTAAAATATGAAATTAAACTTCGAAAAAATCTTATCAAAAATTTAGATATAGATATATTTACGAAATATAATTTTTAATCCCGAAATACAAATGAAATAAAAATATATAGGTTGAAATTTAAAAATTGTATTCGTTATTAATTTAGAATTTTAAATTTGAATGGAATTCATAACAAAACCTGATTGAGAAAATTAGAAATATACTTCGGTCTAAACGTTAGTATATTCACTCATTTTTCATCACGTAAATATCAATTTGTTTATTTGAAATAACGGAACAATTGCCCATTCATAACTCCACAAAATGCCATATAATTCTTTAAACGCGAATATCTACAAGAACTAAAACTTTTTCAGCCAATCTTTTGTATGACAAATAATATGTTTGTATGGAACGTGAATTAAAACTTAAAATCAAATAGGTGTTCTATTTACAAAATCATACTTTTTCAACGTCCTGCTTTTCTGGCGCACCTGTATAACTTCCAATATATTTAAAAAATGCAATTTTACCTCTACCCCATGGTCCATAAATATTAAAATAATTCTAGTTAGCATAAACTTTTACATCTATCGTTGGGACACCCTGTACATGTGAGCGGGTGCGATCGAGATAGCGCGCTCGGTCTATTGCTATCTCTTACTGAGCATCGTCTGACGTTTATCTAGCATTGTATTGTGAACTGTTAAGCGTGCAGCAAACGTTTTTTTATTAATTTATGCAGTTTATAAAATGAATGTGATCGAGTTTTAAGTAAGTGTTATCATGGGAGACGTATTAATTTATTTGTTTGTAAAAAAATCAGTGACAAAATAATATTATTTTTGATACCTGAGTTGACTACAGAACCATCTCAATTTGATTCTGTAGCAACAGAATCTTCAACAACATCACAACAAACTTTATTTTCTCAATCAAGTGAACCGCAACCTCTCAAGCGCAATCTCATTTATCGCTAATACCTACAGAATCTTCAACAATATCACAACCAGCTGTAATTTCTGAATCTATAGGATTACAATCTACAAATTATCCAGATAATTCTGAGATTTTTGAACGGGATATTAGTGACAATAACGATGCAACTCAAGACGTAAATATTCCGATCGGAAGTGATGCTAGTGTTAATGAAAATTATGCTAATATTAATGACTCTCAGATCGTTTGTGTATTTTGTAATAAAAAAAAGAAGAAAGTGAGATCGAAAATGGTTCCACTTCATGCAGCTGATACAAAGCAATTTAAATCTAGTATCTTACCCAATATTGAAGATCAAGAAGACTATAGTGAATTGTTAAATAAACCATCCAGTAAAAATGAGTGTCATCATCATCGAGAATATCACAAAATAGTTTTCAAAGAAATTAGTAGCATTATCGAGGAAAACGTAGTCAAGAAAGGGCGCTGTTATTTATTAGTCTATTTGCATGAAATGTATATTGATTTACTGGATAAAATTTTTCAAGAAAATTCCGTAGAAATGAACGCCACTTTTAAAGCACACCACCTTGAAGAGAAAATTATTAAAGAATTTTCTACAGAAATTAAATTTTTTACTATTCGCAATAAAAAAATAATAGCACCCAAATATTTGCAAATCATCGATGATACAGTTTTTGAAAACCTCCAAACGGAAAATATTTTACAAAAATCTGCATTGTTTCTAAGGAAATTAATACTACAAATATAAAAAAATAAAATCCCAACAAAAAATATTACAGCACAGCATTTGATATATGGTGAAGTTTCGATACCACAACCATTATTGGACTTTTACCTAACCCTTCTTGGTGGGTGTAATCAGAAGCGAAAAAATGGCATCAAATGTGCTCGCCAGGCTCGTTCTTATTGTCAAGATGTGATTTTTGGAATTCATAACGGTCAAGTGAAGACGTCAAAGCACATCATGTTAGGTATGACTTTAAAGAGCTTAACAAGCAGCAGAAAAATTATTGATATCATCAATCGATACGGACACTGCATTAGTTATCAAGGTGTAGAACTCGAAACAGAAACCACTTATACTTCAATTGAAAAATCTAGTTTATGCCCAGAAAAAATAAAAAAAAAACTGAACTTTTTACTGGTGTGGCATATGATAATTTTGACCGTTTCGTGGAAACTATAAGTGGAAAGGATACTCTACACGACACAGTAGGAATTATCTATCAAAACATCGAAATAAATGCAACCGAAGAATCTGAAATGTCCGAAGGCCCGACTCCATGTAATGAAAATAATTCGCCCCATAAAAAAAGAAGAAGAAGAACTTTTGAAGAAATATGTATAGAAGAAATTCCGTATCCTAAAAAACCAAGAATGGCAAGCGATCTTCAATTAACGGTTGATGATGTAGAAAACTTTCGACTCTCAAGAATACTCTGAAATAGACAATATATGGATGGTGAGTCATGCTTTGGAATTACCTGATGTACCTATGTGGGTTGGTTTCAATAGTCGAATTTATGATCATGATAGTCCGCAACAACTTATTTCTTACTTGACTCCAATAAACGCATCGCCAACCAGCACATCCATAGTTGTAGAAACTATGATACAAAGTAAGAAAATAGCTGAAGATTTACAGCAACCTTACATACAGGTTACGTATGATCTTGCGATAGCTAAAGTAGCACTTCAAATACAAGCTACGGAAAAACCTCAATTTGATCATTTATTTATTCATTTAGGACCGTTTCACATAATGATGGCTTACTTCAAAGCCATCGGTAAAGTGATAAGTGATTGTGGATTAACTAATAGACTGGGCCGAAATGCGCAATCAAAAATTTTTTTTGGAAATCTCGGTTGGCATAGTAGAAAAAAGTTGTAAGATGGGTAAACAACTAAGGTGATTTTTTTTTTCAAAATTTTAAAAAATGTTTTAGCAACTAACAATTTTTTCAATGTCACATTTTGGATCTAGCATAGCAAAAAACTGATAAATATTAGCTCTCTTAGGACAAGAAAAAAATTAGGTTACTACATTTTAATGTTTAACCGCGCCCCTGGGAAAAAAACCATAATATACAGCTCTTCGCTTGAAAAAATGATAACATATTAATCGCGAAACAAAATTGTATTTCTTAACATCATTTTGTCAACCCACAACTCACCAGAGTATGTATGTCGAGTTGCACCGCTCCATCCCTTAAAGGTAATTAAGTATTTGATGTTTTAGCTTTTTAGCTTTAAAGTAATCTTTCTTATTTTCAAACGAAGGTAAGTTTTGTCTTGCCTCTACTGTAACTCTTATAAAACCGTCCCTTGCAGAATTGCCACAAACTTTGCTGGACGGTTCTGTCACTACCTTTATACATCGCTCAACAGCTTGGGTGTGACATGGTAATTTGCTAATAGAACTATAGGATTTATTCTCGATAGCTGCCACCAAATCTTCACTTTTGATATCCCTTGTTAGTGGAGGCTCTGTGATAGAGACTTTACTCCAATTAATTAACTCGGTATATTCTTCGGCATTCCAATTTATAGGAGGGATTTTAAACATTCTCATTCTTGCTGGTGGTTGATTTCTAGCCTTTAATATCCGTCGAATACAAAGTTCTCTACTATGACTTCTTTCGTCGGCAATCATAGCTACCAACAAATTTTCTGGGTGAAGTAGGCGTTTGTTGTAATTATTTTATCAATAATGGTTCTTACTTCCTTAGAAGGTCTCTTCACTTATTAATGGTTTCCATAAATGTACGGAACCATATTCAATGGAAGGTCTCGTTTTATATTAAACCACATAGGTGCCTACACTTTCATAATAAACCGGACCAATGAAGTAAGTTCTGAGAAGGACTGCAAGTTGCAACATACAAGCGCAGTATTCGGTTGGCTGTTGTCAACCATCGTGCATGGTTGATTTTCCAGGATTTCTTTTACTTAAAGCTTCGAACAGAAACCATCTCTAAAGCACAACAGATCTGATATAAATATCGCTGATCTGTACTTAAAGTCTTGTCGTCAACTTCAGGTAATAGGTATGAATTGACTGAAATTTCTGTAAGGTTTGGTATCACACGATGCCAGCAATAAAATTGGCCAAAACGAGTTCGGTCCTTTCGTTTGTCCATCTAATTGTTGGAGCAGATGACGTAGTAATTCGTTTGCATGAAGCATACAAATTAACCATTGGAGTGGCTTTTCAATTTGAACTTCAATTGTTCTAATTACACCGCCTTTCCAACCAGTGTTGACATTGGTGCCATCACAGCCTATTGCTTTGAGGTTTCTGTTGACCAAATTTTCTCTCATGTAAGATAGGATATTTGTGAGGTTTACAGCACTTACAGGTGGTTTGACTGACAAGTGACCAACATATTTACTTCCGGCTTTTCTATTAAGGCTACATGTTCCTCTTGTTTAACAACGGCCTTCAACTTGCATCAGTGTTTGATCTTTCCTGCCATCGAAGTAAATAGCTTCAATATCTTTCTTTCTTCTGTAGCCGTTTCTTGTACTTGTTTCTTTTCTCTGTAATTCTGGATCTTATTTTTGTCCATACGTTAATTGGGTTATCTGAGGAAACAAGTCCAAAATCTTCCAGGGTAGCTGTTGCAATTTTGGCTACGGTTCGGTTTGATGCACCTGTCATATCGGCAATTTGGGCAAGATTTGGCAATGCAAGTCTCAGTTGGTTTGATTTTGTTTTAGTGTTTTTTTTCAATGGATTTTGTAGAGGATATGACCACTTAAAGTCTTCATCGTTAGCTTTAGCTGAGTCTTCGCTGGATGAACTAGAACTATCGTTTACATTTTCAATGGTTGAAATAGAATCGGACTTCTGACTACTTGTCGAAGTCGAAGGCATTGACAATTGAAGTAGCCTTGCTTCCTTTTTGTAATTTTCGGTAGTTACTTTATCCACCCCAGCTATTCGCATTTTTCTGTCATTCCTTTGATCTTTCAAAAGTCTTGTTCTAACAAGGGTACTTTGTGGATTTTCTCACTTACAGGACTGAAACTACTGCATTTGCAAGAATAAATGTCAAACAGTGTTTTTGATTCAATTTTAAAATTTTCCACCTTTTTTATAATAACTGGAGATTTTCCTGATTTTAGGGGTTTTGTTAGATTGCGATAGTTTTTATGATACGCTAATATCATTGCTATTACCCGTTTGGAACCAACAGTTGAAGTGAAGCGCGTTGCCATATGGCTTCTATTTTATTCGCAACCAGTTTGGCAACATCCCATCACGCATGCTTGCTGGAATTTCCTTAATCTGTTGTCTTGTGAATGAATAACAACGGAACATATCTTCTTTAGTTGGTAAACAAATTTCAGATTCCAGGTCGCAACAGTACCAAATATTGGACAAATGTCTGTTTTCCTAGTTTTAAATTTATCCATATTGTTTTGAAACAGATAAACACAAAACTGAAACACGATAAGTCTTATTATGTGTCCGGCCGTCCAAGTCCAATGTCCAAATATCCAAATTGCACTTACAAAACAATAACGTTTATTGCATTGGATATTATTACAATTACTATGACTAAACGAAGTAATTTCTACAACACTTTCTCGGTTATAACAAGCTCACACAACTTATTCCAACAACGACTAAAGTGACACTGCCGTATTCCGTATTCGTATTGTCGTTTGTCGTAGCGCGTCACACAACAGTCACGTGACTACAATATGATGCAGGGGCGTACCTACACTGTTACTGCATCATTATCGACACGTGTCTAAACAATATATTTCTCTTTTTTCTTGTCGTAAGTCAATTAAAACGAATAATTATTTTTTGTAACAGGTCAAAAACGTAAAATTTCGATATTTTCTTTTTAAAGCATCAGGGGCGTGGCTAAATATTATAATATTTTCACAAAATTTTTTTTCTGTCATAAGTGAGCCAATACCAAATAGTTTTTTGCTATGCCAGATACAAAATGTGACATTAAAAAAAATTTTTTTTATTCACCCTGACGGCTAAATATTTTTTAATTTTGAAAAAATCATATTACTAGTCTATCTATGTTGCAACTTTTTTTTACTATTCCAATTTAGATTTCCAAAAATAATTTTTTCGGCCCAGCCTATTAACTAATGTTATGGTTGAGAGTAGTTTGCTGGCGAATGGTTCAGTAAAAGGATTTTTGGATGGGAAGCACTTTAAACGCTGCAAAAGATTACATCCTTTGGTAGCATTGGGACTAGAAATACTTCATTTCAAATCATTTCTACAAAGTGATAATATAACCTTAACAGATGAAATGATAGCGGAAGTACAAAGGCTCCAAAACTGCGAAATATCATTATTTCACGTAGAAATTGAAGACCTGAAAAACCTGATGAATAATTACGGTATTTATAAGCAACAGAGTCTCAATGGTGAACATGGAAAAACTACACAATTTTACTTGATTTATATAAATCTTATTCACCATTACTTGAACTTATCTCGAAGTATCCGCACTGGAAATTTCGAACTTTTCAAATCTGCATTGCCTAAAATTACAAATATATTTTTTACATGCAACCAACAAAACTATGCGCGGTGGACCGTAAATTATTATGACAAATTACTCAGAGTTGCAGAAACTCATCCGGATTTATATGAAGGATTCAAACAAGGTTGTTTTGGTATTAAAAGAACCACCAAGCCGTTTTCAAGACAACCTATTGACTTGGTATTAGAGCAAACTATAAATGCAGACGCTGCGAGAAGGCTGACAGGTATAATACACTTTACAAATTCAATTTCGGCACGACAACCGTGGGCTCGAAATCACGATGTAAGGTCGACAATAATAAGTCAAGTTTATCGTGAACTAGGACTACAAACTCATCAAGATGTTTCAGCAGACTTAAATCTCCATAATATCCGGAAAAATAACAATCAACTACAAAAGTTTATGGCCACCTTCGATCAATTTATTAATCCATTCAGTTCAGAAATGCCAAAAGATCAATTAATTAATATTTCATCTGGAAAATCTGCATCACCACCGGTAGAGGAATTTCTTTTAAATATTGAAACGAAAGGAGATTGTCGTCGGAAAACATTTATTTCTGAATGTCGATCGGATATCAACAGATTTGAAAAAGCTATAAAAAAAACATCAATTGATAATTTTTCAAAAGATTATGATAAAAAGAAGAAAGTTCGAGTAGGTGGTAAAATTCATGAAATAAAAATACAAAGAGATTTATTTGGACGTGTGCTAGGCATTTCGATGGATTATAATGTAGACATATCAAAGATTTTATCTTATCCAATTACCTCAGTACCTTTGTCGATGTGCCATTTAAATGGGACTATTTGCAAGACCGATAAATCTGCTTTGATGAAATGCTTAGAAAAAGAAGTCCAGCATCAGCAACCACGTCACGTAGATGTGTTAATAATTGATGGGTTTTTTCTGTTACATACGATGAAAAATGTTCCAAAAAAATTTGGAAGTATTTCGAAAAAAATGTTGCAAATGGTTACTCAATTGGAAGCGTTGAGAATTGATGTGATCTTTGATCAATATTTTACACCATCTATTAAAGACTATGAACATTCTAAACGATTTCAATCTGCACAATTGGAGTATATTATAGCTACACCTGAGCAAGTTCGAGCAAGTGATTTCACGAAAGAATTGAAAAATTTTAATTTTAAAGAAGCTCTTGTTGATTTTTTCATCTTACATTGGGCTAGTGATGAAGTGGCACCGTTTATTGCAAACAAAACTATACACATCAACTTTAGAAAATGTCATTCTTTCACTGTTAATGATTCCGGAAATGTTGTATCAAATATTATTGAAGAATTGTCATGCCCGGAACATGAGGAAGCCGATACCATGCGTGTAATATCAACTATCCAGCAAATATAGTAATCCGAACTGTTGATACTGATATTGCTGCTACAATGTGTCATATGCACCATTAAAAATGATTCGTTAGTTTGATGCTTACGAACTGGAAATAATCTAAGGTATGTGGACTTAACGAAGATACACGCAGAGTTGGGAGAATCTATTTGTCAAAGCTTACCTGGTTTTCATGCAATCACAGGATGTGATTATAATCCTGCATTTTTCAGGAAAGGAAAATTAAAACCTTATAAAATATTAAAAAAATATGATGAATACCAGAAAGTTTTTATGAAGTTTGGTGACAGCAAATTAATCGAAGATATCGATGAACATCAAAAAATCTTCAATACTATTCAGAGATTTGTATGCAGTCTATATAATGTTGGTAATAAAATTGATGTTGATGCAGCTAGACTTCAAATTTTCATCGATTCATATACAGTCTCTGATGTGAACGAAGCTTTTGATAAAAAAAAATTGCGAAATTTCGACGCTAGCAGTTTACCACCTTGTAAGAGCGAACTATTACAGCAATTTCTGCGAGCGAATTACATATGCACTATTTGGAACATTGCTCACTTGAAAATTCCAACTACATATGAACCAACAAATAATGGTTGGCTACTCGAAAATGACCAATACCATTTTAAATGGTTTGAAGGGGATCAGCTACCAAATTATGTCAGTGATTCTCTAAGAAATCAATCAGGTATGAAATTATTATCTTTAATCATTACACATAAATTTGTGACCATTTATAATTGTGTTAACTCGGTTTAATTATTACAGAGACTGACGAAGAAGAAGGCGATATTGATAAAGATCCATCCACGGACTGGAGTAGCAGCGATGAAAATTATGAAGATATAGACGACAATGATGAAAATAATTAAATGAAAATGATTAAATATTTTTTTTAATTTAATAAAACATGTTTGAGGTCTTTTGTTTACTGTATCTAATGGCTATAAGTGTAATAAAACTGTTTTTTCATTAGATTTCTCATTATAGAAATCATTATTATAAAATATTGAAATTTTAATTGAATTAAATATTTGAATAGTTCATAAAGCTCTAAAATATTATTGAATTATTTACTAGATTTTTTTTAGTAATTTATTGGCATAAAAATTTTACTGAGTAATTTCTTGAAAATTTATTTTTTTATCCTTAATAATTGTATATAATGAATTTTATTTTATTTTGCCACCATAATGTTCTTTATACGCCTCCAAATGCGGGCGTAATGTGGTCTTTATAGCACGGAAATGTCATTGATGCTAAGCAGCATGATTGACAGGAAACACATGACATGATATATAATAGCAATATCACAGTATCTTAGTTGTAACAACCTTTTTTTGTGGTTGTATTAAAAATTACGTTAATCTAAGATCATTAATTTATTTGGCGTAAAATTAGAGGAGTTTTTAATTATTTACATGTAAAATTGAGAAAGGCAACTTAAATTGCATTTCATAGAACATATATTTTGGGTGTAATATTACATAAATAGTTATAGTTCCCTTTCTTTTAAAGATTGGACTCCGATCATTGTATTTCGCGCAATGCATGACCACTTCTTGAGGGGGGGCACTTACAGAAGCGTTTCTGAAAGCCTCTATTTTTTCTTCACTTGCTGCTGAATGTTAAAGCAGAAGACATTGTTATAATGGTTTTTACTTAATTTTTATATTTGGTGCCATCAGAATTTTGGTGGCACTCACATACACTCACGTACACTCCCGTACACTCAAGTACATTCATTATAGTACTTATATTATTCCCTTATACTCACTTAAGGCACTTATTTACTTACTTACTTACTCATACTTATATTTATATTTTAAATGGCTCTTAAGTTACTTATTTACACAAGTTTCTCTTCATTCAAATAATATCATCTTAAAATGCAATTTTAATACAATAAAACATCAAGAATACAATAAGTTTAGTGGATCGAAAATCCCTTCAAATACATAATTGATCGCGTTGTTACAAGAATACGCAAGGAAGATGTAGAAACGCTTTCATACTGGTTGACCGTTCCGCATCCATAATTAAACACTGGAAGCTGTCTATAAGAAAATCATTATACTGAGGTATTTATGTAGTGGATTTTATATTTTTTTAAGCTTAGCTTTAAAACCTTTTCGTACCTCTCCTTAACCATCCATATATTGGGTAAATAAACTTAATTGCACATTGTTAATTTTTGATATTTATAGAAAGTTTTTATTGTTCATTATTTAGGTTTTGTTATTCCTTGACAAAGATAACATGGCGCTCGAGAATACATTTAATTACATATTTTTTTATAATTTTTTACATTGTTTTTTTATTAATTAGAGAAAGGAAAATAATTAAGCAGGTGACAAACAAGCCGCATTTCAGGTGTTAACAAGCCAATATAGCAGAACCCACCCTATATTTCATCTACCGATTGTGGACGAGACGGCATATAATTAGTGGTGAAAGGTTAGTAATTCAATTTGTTAAATAATTTGTATTTAGAGATTACATTTGGCGTTTAATCAATGTACAAATTACATCACCACTTTATTATTGTTATTATATAGTAACAACAAATTAGCCTACTGTCGACTTTATTTCACTGCATTTGCATTTAAAAACTTGCCGAAAATACTGAATCTTTTTAAAATTTTGTTCCAGTTTCATGGTGCAAAATAAAATAAAACATTATGTACACGGCATAATTAGATTATGTCTCAGAATATAAAAGCCTCCGCTTCGCGTCGGGCTTTAACATTCCCTCGAGTCATAATCTTCTGCTTATGCCCTTAATACATAAATATCTATTATTGATAACTCTAAAAAATAGTTCACAATACAATGCTAAATAAACGTCAGACGATGCGCAGTAAAAGATAGCAATAGACCGAGCGCGCTATCTCGCTCGCGCCCGCTCACATGTATATGTCTCACTGCGCCTTCGGCAAACTTTCAATGTGTCTGGCAGGATGAAGGAACCATCAAAACTGTCTGGCTACTAAGGACACATCATTTAATAGTCCCCCAAATAACATATGTAAAATTCAGCTTTTATAAAATAACGAAAGTATAATTACAATTTACCATAGTTTAAGGTTGTCTGTCAAGGGGTTGGAACCGTACTAAGTGTCTGGCAATGGACGACGCGATTTCTTATATTATTATAGACAAAATATATAAAAACTGAGCTTTATACTATGACGAATTTGAGACACAATTGTATATACATTTACTACCTGTTATCTGCCAAAGCCACCGCGACACAAGTTTCATAGTCGGGGATCGTTCTTACCTGTATAGGGGGCATACATAGAGAAACTTGTAGCCTTTATAAAATAACGAAGGTCTGGCCGTCACGGGCTCTTGCTCTATTTTATCAGTAACTACGATCATCCAACAAAAGCAAAAGCAAGCGAAAAATCACTAGAAAAGCT
Source organism: Vesta saturnalis (assembly GCA_036346205.1). Taxonomy (NCBI): domain Eukaryota; kingdom Metazoa; phylum Arthropoda; class Insecta; order Coleoptera; family Lampyridae; genus Vesta; species Vesta saturnalis. Next base: position 5,187,234 of record JARFJB010000793.1, read on the forward strand.
ATCAACGAATCCATCTACTTCCAAAAAGATTCAAATAACATCCGACGAATCTTCAGAAAACATTGAAAGTGAAAATATAATTTATGATGATGATTCAGATACTGAGACTTTAGAAAGTAGTCAAAGAAAATAATACAGATGTTATACAAATGAAAATTGAAAACTACTATGCCGTCATATATGATACTGGGTGGTATATCGGACGTATTTTAGAAATTAAGGAAAATGATTGTACCATAAAATTTTTAAAAAAAGATTTGGACAAATTTGTATGGCCAAAAAAAAATTACATCCAAACAGTTTCAAAAAAGTATGTGTTTTATGGACCAATTAACCTTATCGGCTGTGATCCATTTGAAGTAAGAAGATCAGATAAATGTAATATTTTAAAAGTGTACAAGATCTTGAAAAAGGACTTATAATGATATGTAGATATGTACTATATATTTATTTTCCAAGTACCTATATATTTGTTTAATTTACTTAATTAAGTGCTTAATTACACCAGATATCTAAATATTATAAAAAGTCCTTACTGTTTATATTAATTTTATTCCTTTTTATATAATAACCTGTACCTCGATGAGTTTATCTTTCTTTTATTATAATAAGTAAAATTATCATATCACACTTATGCCGTCGTATATAGTATAAATGTATTTTTGAATTTACGACTTTGTAAAAAAAAAAGGAAAATGTTATATTTAAAATTACAACTGATTCCTGTATCTCACCTTTTTTCCCCTTACCTTATTATATACCCTTATATCCCCTTCTAATGCATGGAAACACTTGGAAGTACATGGAAATATCAGGAAATATTTGAAAATATCTGGAAATATTTGAAAATATCTGGAAATATTTTACCCCCCTTAAAATAGTATACGACTTTTAATAACAATGTTTTCAGAGTAAATAACAAGTTTAGTAGATGGGTCTTAGAAATTTAGATCATAAAGGTTAATAGGCTGTAGCTCTCAATTATCGTTAATTGGTAGCATTTAATCAAAATTCCTGAAATATTTATTACCTGTCTAAATTACACGTGGGCAAGTGATCTGAATTATACAATTAAATTTTCAAATTTCAACTAAGAATAAAATCTAACTTTTGCAATAGAACCTTTGCAAATTGGATGGAACTTAATTACGTTAAATTAACGATGTTACCCTTTCATTGAGAAGATATACAATACTCTAAAGTAAACTATTTGTACCGGGTGGCCAACGAAGAACGGCCGTCGGCCATATCTCAGGAATGGATTATAGCACAGGTTCGGGAAAAAAAATTTTATAACAAAAGTGGCCTCGAGAAACGCCTGGAAATTATTTCAGAATTGTAGGTCCACCGCTAGAGGGCGTATTTGACAGTTACAATTTTAAAAAGCAAAATTTTTCAAAATTTACTCAATTAAGGGGCATATTAAATATTATAATCAGATTCCTCGATAAATTCTGCATATTTTTTATTTGACAAGTTTTAGTCTATGTCTTCAAATAAGGGGTGGGGGAGAGTGGGAACCTTGTTACGAAAAAACGCCTTTAATTCAGGTTCTGCTTGACCGATTTTAATAAACTTGATGTTTGAAACAGCTTTTGTTAAACAACAGAAAATTTGTAAATTTGAAGCAATCTGATTAATAACATAAATGCTAGAGGGCGCTGCTTAATATTTTTTTAATATTGTGTTTTCTCTTTACAATTTTAAATGGAAGCATAAAAATTTAAGTAGGTCTTTAAAAAGTAGACTAAATTAGTAATAAAACAGTGAAAACTGCAAGTCGACATCTTTTTCCATTTTACTTAGGCATGTAATTTAACATCCATTTTGTGTATTAATGTTACCATCTTATTGTGGGGCCATCATAGCTATTGAATTGGTATCAATAATACGAAATTATCATTATGAAACGTAGTAGCCTTGCGAGGCGTAAATAGTCCACCTTGACAGTTGTTCCAAGCAAATTGTTTAACCTATAAATTGAATCAACAATCAATTGTATGATTGTTTATCAGCAACTTACAACACAATCATTCTCATGTTTTTATAATTTCGCTGCAATTATTAAATGTTTACATTTTGTTGAAAATTGCATTGTTTGTAGGTTATAACCTACCAATCTTCAGGCAGTAAAAATAACGTCCAAGCACCTGTTAGATCTTAAGGATATTGTTTTTCAACCGTTATAATTACGATAATCAACATTATCTAATTTTTATAAAATAAATCACAATAGATAAATACTTGTATTTTGAAATACTTCAGCTTTAAACACTGCCATCTCGAGGTATATTTTCTAATCAGAATTTATTACAACGAAAATAATTTTGACTCATGTTTTTCATATTATACCATATGATTGTATATGATGATGTAGCGGTAAACATTCCTGGTGAGGACAATATTGAACATAAACAAACAAATTTTACAAGATTTTAAAAACCCCTAATACATCATTGCTATGATACTCACTCAAATCACCTTTCAAACAAAAAAAACTAAATCAAAATCAGTTCATTTGTTTAGGAACTACGATGTAAAGTCCTCGCTCATAGTATTTAAATGTTCTTGGCAAATCGGAATTCAAGTGGATATCCGTGTGACATATCACAAAATGAGTTTGATTTTGCTTTGATTTAGTAATAATAATAATCTTGTAACGTCAATAAATTGATAGCACAAATGAAAAGAGGTTTATAAAATTTTCATTTCCTAAATATTTTAGTATTTACTCTTTTATTAGTGACTTTATAACAATATCAATCAAAATTATGTTCAGAAAGCCAATAATGAAAATTTTATTTTGTTTGGTTAAATTAAATTCAAAGAAAATTTTATAGATTAAAATGTGTGTCCATTATCATATGTAAAGGAATTTCTTATCACATTATGCAGTTGACAGACAAACCTTTTATCACATCTTAAATTATAATCTTCAATTGAACAAATTCACTGTTGTTCCATTAAATTATACTTTATATAATAAAAATATTTGAACCCGAATCTATATAAATTTACATAGTTTTTCTTTTGCCATTTTTTACATGCATTTGCATGTAGCATAAATTGAAATAAAAAAAAAGGAATTTTCGTATACCTATATCTGGTTCTTTTACAGCATTCATGATTTCATTTTTGCAGGATCTTTAGGTAACAAATGTAAATACTTCAATGTACACCTTGTGATTTAATACTGAAAGTATAAAACAAAGCACAGTTACTGATTCAATAATCCAGTAAATGTCACATAATACAGATGTGCAAGAAACTAATACTTGTCAAATTTAAAGTGAACCGGCACGAATAACTACTCCAAATTATTAATACTTACATCAGGTACCCTGTGCAAATTCTCATGATCGGGAGAACTATCAGTGTATGGAACATAATTATATAAATCACTAAAATAATAAAAAAAACAGCACAATAAGGTTATCCAAAGTACCCTTGTTAAGTACTTACAAATCATCCATCATCATCAAAACACATATAATCCAAATTTTACCATACATACAATATCACTGTTTAAAAACTAGAAGTTTTTACAATGTTGCAACCTTTCTTCGCGGAAATCACGGAATGGGCGACATCTATTATAAGTTTTTGTAAACGCCCGAACAGTGAAAAACAAATATTCGCCATTGAATTGTGTTTCCTTGTAGAATATGTGCGTCGTTTACAGAGTAATTTATTCATAATATCCGATTTCAAAGACCGTTGTGTGTTAATTGCATTCGTACATTTTATGACACTTATATTTCCCGTGCTTTAAATATTGCCCAAATTAAGTAATATTCATCTGTTTGTGGTAGGGTTGAAACTTATCCATTTATTTCTTTTCTATTGTTCACGCTTACCTGGGCTTAAAATTAGTGTTTCAAAATGCAAAAAGTTCATAAAAACAAGTGTATTAAATCGCGCGGAATATGTTCAGTACCACATTTATTGTGAAAATGAAATATCTCTACACAAATTTCCAGAAGATTTGATCGTTCGTAAGCAGTGGAAGGTTATATTGTGGATTAGGAAACCCATAGGTAACTACCTGCTGTGAGTGTATACTAAGTACAGATTAAGTCGTAGGTTACAGTCTGATAATACCGAGCCAGATGAAGTACTACCCAGGAGAGCCTCTTTACTAAATGGGCCCAGTGGGCCCAAGCCTAGGCGCAGAGGTCAGCTGAACCTCAACTACTACTTTATAATATGTAAAACGGGTCATTATAAACTTTAATTATAACAAAGTCTGTGCATGGTTGTGTTTTATAAGACGAAGATACACGTCACTCTTTGACCGATAATATTCATAGTTGTGTGAGCGCTTCATTCCATTGGACTCGATGTACGAACTGGAATGAGCGCTCTACGTTTGTTTATGAGAGACGCTTTGAAGCCACCGTCTTAGAAAGAGGCACGTGGTACTGTCTGTATTTCTTCGCTTGTCTTACACAGGTACTCTTATGAAGTTTAGTGATGTCATTTAATTTTTTTCGCTTTTAAGTAATTTTAAAGTTTGTTTCAAGTTAATAATTAGGCTTAATTCAACCAAAATGCCCATGTACTGTTCTGTACGTCTATTTCCCCATCAAACGATACAGAAAAAACACATTTTCACAGGTTATATGGCCTCTTACTGTTTTTTTGATAGTGTAATTTTTCTTTATAAGCTCATTCACAACCAAATTAGCTTACCTAACCTATTATCGATAATTTACTTCAAAATTCCTATATATTTGTATATACCGGGTGGTGAATGGTCGGGCGCACCATAGGAAGTCCAATGGGAAATCATAAACTCTCGAATTCCTGCTTCCCTAATTATTTTAGATAAAAGCTCTACAGGAACATTTCTTTAAAGAATTAAATTCTCTATCGGATGAAACTATTAACAGTTTACGCTAATTTCAAAAATTGCAAAAATTATGTAGCATTACTGCACAGCATCAGGACAGCAATCTTTTAAACGTCAAACCATCTAAATAATCAATGAAAACGTTCCTGTAGAGTTTACGTTGCGAATGCGCGCCTCGAAAATGCCTTTGACTGATAGACCTAATCTACAGTGTTCCTCTACTGATTATAAACGTACAGATACAGATTTCTCATCATTCCAACTACCACTTCTTTTGAACGATGATGATAAATTGCTTCATTTTACTGGTAAGCATCAGTTATATGTAATCATCTATTAAAAGAGCATTTGTGAAAACGTTTTACTGTCCTATTGTTATTACGATATTCATTCTTATCAAATGTTCTTTTGCACTTCAAGATGTAAATTAAAAAGTAGATACGATTATAACATGTGTCACCAACTTCTCTTTTTGTGCTCGTTATGAACGTGTCCACGGACAGTACTGGTTGCTTATCAGTTTCTATTACTTTTCAGGTATTACTTCTATGATACGAGGGCGTATTTTTATGTTATCTACCTAGCCATGAAGAGAAACACATAAGAGAACAAAAAAAAATCTTTTTTTAGCTCCTTTCAACACTAATACACTTATTCCATCTTTCTTTCAATTGCCCCATACCATCATCAGAAAAAAATTCCTTCGGTAACCCTGCAAAAATATTCTTCAACAACTTCTTTGGGTTCTTCAGCAGAAGCAAAACGCTTTCCCCTGAGATGCTTTTTTAAATTTTTTAATAAGAAGAAGTCTGACGAAGCTAGGTCGGGGCTGTAAGCTGGATATCTTAACTCTATAAACTCACAGTCATCGATTATCTGCTGAACATTGATTGCCTTATGAACCCGACAATCGTCGTGCAGCAATAAGTTTTTTTTTGTGGATAAGAATGCGGTCGTTTTTCCTCCAGATCAGTTTTTACATTTTTAATTGTGTTTCTGTAGGCCTCTCCATTTATGGTAGAACTCATGGGCATATATAAGCAAAACTCCTTCTGCATCCCGAAAACAGCTGCCTTCAGTTTTGTGTCTTGGACTTTTTTGGTGGTGAAGAGCCCTTATGAACCCACTGCATGGATTCTTGTTTAGTAGGAGGGTCCCAATGATGTACGCAAGTCTCACCCCCGGTGATAATTCGAGAAAAAAAATTTGTCCCTCTCCAACTCGGCCAAATTTTCTTGTGAAACTTCTTTTCTGTACAGTTTTTGTTCAGGTGTAAGCAATTTGGATATCCACCGTGCAGACACCTTCTTCATACCCACATCGTCATGCAAAATTTTGAGTACACTTGTTTCGGATATACCGACTTCATTGGCAATGACATAGATCTTTACACGCCAATCTTTCAGTACCAAATTTGCGACTTTTCGCACAATGTCTTCAGTTCGAGCTTCAATGGGTCGTCCTTGGATCATCATTGATTGATTATCGATCCCATCGAAAGAGTTTAGACCAATATTTTATTTGAAAATAAGATCTTCCCTATACATGGCAACCATTCTGCCATGAATTGCTTCTGGACCATTGCTTTCTTTTGTCAGGAACTTTATTATGCTGCGATGTTCAATCCTAGTTTCACTCATTTTATCGACAAATAGACTGTCTCAAATCTCTATAAACTGCAGAAACTAAATACAACTTAGCACGTGTACTTCAAACAGTGACATCATTTGTTTAATAATCGTCACATTGTCACTTTTTTGTTTCATGACTATAGGTAGACAACTAAAAGTGCGCCCTAGTACTAAATCCTACCCACTGAAATAAAAATACAGAAGCTAAACTATCTAAAATGTAAAATATAGACATAATCATATTACAAATGTTATCATACGATGAGTTCATGCTTACTCTCATTTCGCAAATCAGTAAAGGGTAAGGTGGCCGAAGTAGTGACAGGGCTATTTTCTGTAATAAGAACATTATAAATAATTAGATCTGAATGATACAGTGATGGCGGATAAGGGAATATTAATAAAAAAAGAATATGAAGAAAATTGCATTAAATTAATTCAACCGCCATTTTTAAGGAAAAATAGACAATTTTCAAAAGAAGAAGCATTTACAACTGCTAATATGGCAAAAGCTAGAGTTCACGTTGAACGTGCGATTCAACGATTAAAATTTTGGCCGTATCTTCTACCACGCGAAAATTATAACGTCAATACGTCTAAAGATGAAAATAAAAAGGAAATTTAACCCTTAACTGTCCAGATTAAATTTTTTTTAATTTTTGATTGTTTTTCCTAAATCAGTTGGTAGATAATAACTTAAAAATACCATGAAATTCTTTTTTTTAACATTTGTAGAGATTATTTTATCAGTAATAAGCTGTCCACGTGGACACGCTAGGCAGTAATAAGAGCAAAATTAATTAAAGATATGTTTTATTGGACTTACATGAAGTTTGAAATATTCATACAGCGTAAAGAAATATAACAAAGGTTTCATTAAAGTTTTTTTATGAAAAACACTGAACACATAAACCACACTGCGTTCTAACGGCTGAAGTCTTGTTTCAACATCCATTTCCCGCACATCTTGTATTCTTTTCAAGTTTTTGGAAAGGTGATTCATTTCATCAAACCGTGTGGCATCAGAAATTCTTGTCGCAGAGGTAGAAGATATAGATGTTGAAGGTCTCCCTCCACCTTCAGGTGGCTTTCCGTACCTTTTCAAATAAACTGAACGATTTCTCTTTGAAATTCAAGTTGAATAAGTTTATTTTTACTTCTGCGAGCAATCAACCATGCATCGTGAATGCACAAATCAATCAACCAAGAAAGAAGAAACCAGTACCATTTCTTATTTCGTATTTATATGCGATACTTACCTATATTTTCGCCTATTCTGTTTACTCCTCCCATGAACTGATTATATTCTCCTATAAGATGAGGACGAGGAATTTGAATACATTTTTTCTCTTTTGGGAATAACGCTTAACGTTAGTAACGGGCTCGGCTTCTAAACAGTTGGAGGAAATTGTTACGACAGATTTGTCTTTCCATTTGATAATAATAGCACAATCTTCCCTGCAGATAGAGCTTTCGAGATAATCTCTTTCTTTCTTGTCCAAAGCCCTATTTAGATTCAGTGGACAAGATTTACTAAAGCGATTCTGCCTTGCTGTACCATATCGGTTTTCTCGCAGAAAAGATACCAGTTTCAGACTAGTACACAAGTTGTCGAAAAAAAATTATATGGTAGTTGTTTTATTTGGTTAGGAAAAGCATCTATCATCTGTACCAGTGTAGCTGTCGACTTTCCAAAAATTTTTTTATATTCTTCATTTTCTGTTGGGGATTTTCCCTGATAAATATCTAAGTTAACTAGATAACTCTCTTAGTTGTACAAAGGCACCATGCTTTATAGCCGAATCTTATGGGCTTGTTTCTTATGAACTGTTTACAAGAATGATGCCCGTAGTACTTGACCATTGATTCGTCGTATGCTAGATTTTGTGTAGGTATAAAATGTGCAATAAATTTTTTCTTAACTTTATGCATCAAGGACTGTATTTTCGAAAGTTTGTTGTTAGGAATAATCAAGTTATTATTGGCACAATGCAGAAATCTCAAAATAGTTTCAATGCGATTACTTCTCATAGAATTACACACAAGTTCATTTTTAGTATCAGCGTGACGGTCCCAATAAAGTCTTTTATTAGGTACAGTGTAGTAGCCACTCAATATTAAAATTCAATGAAACATTTGATCTTATTTGCAGTGATATTAGGATTAGCGCATGATTTAAAAACTTCATATTTATTAGATTCTTCCACTATAAGTTCAATATCTTCAACTAAAAACAATTCAAAGTGTTCAACAAACGACAAGTCTTTATATTTATCCCAGTTGAAGGAAGGGAAATCTCGAAGTGAATTGTTGAGACTTCCAGAGATCCATGTTCTCGGTACCTTTGTTGGAATCGGCCCTAAATTTCTGCTAGCATCAATCTTATCATCATTCTATCGTATCTCAGCTTGTGCAGTAAGTTGCCTTGCTGTTAGATTGTCCGGTGTACCGTCTCTATGTTCGTTTTCAGAATCCCCATCGCTTGCGATATCAGGTTCAAGTGGATCAATATGTACTGCACTGGTAGCGGGATCCTCAGCTTCTTCATTATTATATACAATGTCCAAAACTTCTTGAACTATACGAGATATTCTCATCCAATATTTTATTTAAACCCCGAAAAAAATTCTACCGCCGCTGTTGATGATATCACAAATATGCTGATAAAACAAAAAAAGGAATAAGGAATAGTGTTTAAGAAACATAGTTTAAGAGAACGACCCAAATAAGCTCCTTTAACCTATATTAATTCGGCCCAACGTCATTTTCGCAACCTTGCGACGGTTCCCTAATTTTCTTTGCAATTCTGTCTGAACAGTGCAGTAGGCACTTCCTTTTAATTTTCCTTTTTATTTCAATTTTTGTAGACAGATTGAGGTTATAATTCGCCAAATTTCGCGGTAGAAGACACGGCGTAATTTTTTTTTCAATTTTGAGTGAACAAATTGATAGGTATCTCATTCCGTAGATGGACGTTACTATTACAATTATTGCTGTGACAATAAACATGTCTCGTCCCATATTAGCAGAAGACAAGTTTTAAATGAACTTGTTTTTTAAATCACTTTTGTTTGCGATCAAAAAATAACTTCGGCCATAAACTTGTTAATGATTATCTCTTTATTTAACAGTAATAATGTAACATATTGTTAAAATGTTTTATAGTCACTGAATTTATCAAATCTGTGGCGAATGTCTCATTAAAAGGCACTTATTGGTAAACAACCCTTGGAAAAGAAGGAGTAAGTACACTATGAAATAACATTTTTTTGAAAATGAAATACGTGGCCTTTTCCTTCTCCTTCCAGCAGGCTGTTAGGTACATCTTTATCTAGTGATAGGCACAATCGAATCATTTTATTTCGAAAAACGACATCACTTAGCCCAATATCTCGTTTCGCAGGAGAACACGAGTTCTCAAGTCTGGCATTGCCAATCGGCTCAGTACAATCGGTAATCGCCAAAGATGTATTACATCTGGGATAACCTAATCGCGGAGGCGGTAAAGCCATACATAAATAATTATTATTATGATATCCTAATAAAACCGTCTTGTCAAGGTTGTTGCAATTTTTCCTCTCCCTTTTCATTTACGTCAAGTTTAGTTTCACTGAAGTCAAATCAATCGTGCAAAAAGTCGATTTTGAAAATTAAAATGAGTCGCCGTATTGGTAATAAAAATGGTACGTATCCTTTCAAACATTTAAACTTCAATAAGTATTAATTTTAATGTTCGTTCATGTCGAATGATTGAATAAAATTTAAATAAATCGAAATGCGTGCTTTAATATTTCCAAACTAAACACGGTGCAGCAAAAATGACCCGTATGTCAGGCTACAAAACGTGCGATAGGTTTGTAAGTAACCCAAATGTGGCGTTCCCGACTCCGCTGCACTGTAATAGGCGATGATAAGTGACGCTACGGAGTGAATCTTGATTTCGATCAACAAGTCATTCGTATGATTTTTTCATAACCACTCGAAATATCTCGAGATATCCGTACAATCAAATGATTACTTTCGTTCGAGAGGTCCCATCACTACCTTTGTCCATAATGATCCCGTCTGGAGAATATATAAGCCATGGCATTGATTTGCATACAATTAGCGAACAAGTTGCAAACATGTAGATCCGATAAAGTAATGCCAAGTGTCAGTGAAAATTCAATTGAATTATTTCGTTAAATGCACACCAGTAATTCTGCGTTGTCGTTCCCGTTTCCATTCTTCAGAACCTTGCATTGTGTGTGCAATTTTTTTACAGTCGCTACTCTGTAATTTCTTAATAACATATTTGCCGCAATTCACTGTTTATAGACTTCATTATAGTTTCTACATCATGCAAAAATCTGCAATAACTACATAATCAGACACCAATATGTAATGATAAAAATGTTTTTAGCCTTTTCTAATTAATTCTTGTGTTTTTGATAATGGCCACTAGATGTTTTTATTAAAGTTGCTATACTGCCAAGGTCTTTGTTGCTGCAATGCTTTTTTGTGAGGGAGATTTTGATGCTTCCTCCTCAGCTCGTTGAATAAACAACGATAAAGAAGAGTTGCCTACAACTGTAAAAAAATATTAAAATAAGTATTATTTTAAAGATTTATATATATATATATATATATATATATATATATATATATATATATATACTGAAGCTTCGTATCTGCTCAATGCTTTGTACACGTAACAATCAGTTTTTTATCTCTTACCACGTTGTCCAAGTTAGTGCGCATGCGCATATTGAGAAAATATGTTAATTTTATTTACTTTTAAAATAACCTCACAAATGGGATAACCTCTAATTTTTTAATGTCTACAACTACCTGAAATAATCATTGTGTGCGGAAGATACTACCATTAAATTAAGGGAATATGTATGTCTTTTCGGAAATTTTAATAACATGCACATTTTTTACTCTGTGTGAAGGATATCGCTATCCTTCAGTCTTTGAGACACAAATTGGAACATATCTTTAGTATATATTTTTTAAAGGTATACGATTGTTGTTCACCCTCATTTCGGACATTTGCATTTTTCAGCACCTTCTATTGGTGGATGATTTTCGCAAATAATTTAAATGTCCATTACCTGGGCGCAGAAGTCTTCCTAAGGGAGACAGTCTGACATAAATACGTGTGCCTCAATGCAGCAAATTTACAAAGTAATCGGACATTGATAAGTGTGAATTTATTAGTGTTACGAATGAAACAACTGTTCCGACACATTCAGGTTATACTGACACTGACAATGATTGTCAGTCACGAATACCTTAAACAGATATTTAAAATCAAGACATGACATTTTCGTAAGAAAGATTGTAATTTGTTTAGATTACAAAGAAGAGTTTGCAAATTAAGGGGAATTAATAGTACATATCAAAAATGTACCTACGTTCCAACAACGTTCGTCATGAGCTTAATGGCTGGTTTATGCACCATTTAAGATTTAAAATTTAATACTCCATTTAACATTTATGATTTAATATTGTAGTGAACGATTTATGCAACATTTAATGTTTAACGAAGGAACCCCCCCAAATCAACAGGGACTGCAATTGAGTATACCGGTTTTCATTTAATATTTAACACTTAAGATTTAAAAAGATAAAGTTAAACCCACTTTCATTAAATATTCATAAGTGTTAAAACTTAAACGTGTGCACTGTCACGTACTTACCTTACCGTATAACCCAGAGAGGGTGAGGAGAGTGGGCACTCAGTGTTAAATTTGATATAAAGTCCCTACAAGAGACTTTAGTTTACCCTCCGGGGTAGGCCCAGGGGTTGCCACCACAAAACACTGTAACACACCTACAAAACACATACATCCTGTTATGTATTTCCGAGCACCCATATACCTAAACCCTTAACACCTCTCCTCTATCGCTTCCTTTGAACGCCGAATACTCAGACGCATACACAGGTTACCTTGGGGGTACCCTAACTACCCCACGATAGAACACGCAAATATACCACCCATCACACACAGAATACAGACATTACAAAGAAACTTTGCACACAAAAGAATTTTCGGCTACACAATCCCAAGCTGAGAGATCCTTACCACTCCCTCCAATTACCGATTTCCTCAATTCCTGCGGAAAAAACCCAAATTAAAATTTAACACTTGTCCTTGACGACCTCCCCGAGGAGATAGAAGAATTCCTAGATAACACTCCATACGCCCTCCGCATCTCCCGTCTATTCGATGACGACCTAACATGATACCGGTAAACGAATCGGATTAACCACACACTGCACGTTACACACAACTAAACAACACTCACACTTAAACCAATTAGCGCATGTAAACAAATAAATCTAAATCTTTTTTTAACACCAAAAATAATAACATCTCATGATTGTAAACTATATAATTACACAAAACAGCGCAACACCAACAAGAAACCAGGGCTAAAGAGGAGAAAAACTTCCTGACCAGTCTACGCACACCATCTATATAAGCTAAAATAAGTAACAAACTAACCATAAGCATGAGCATACTAACAAAGAAAAGACTACTTTAATGGATGTAACAGCGTCCTCATACAACTTTGGAGGAAGTAGTTTCTATAGCCACGCGAAATTCAGTTATGAGATTTATTTTGAAATCGTTTTACTTCAAATCATTTACCTTTATTCAAAATTAGCATTTACATGCGTAACTCATGTACAGGGTGTCCCGTTTTCATGTGTTTTATAGGGTATTTCGTTTATGAGTGGAGAGCAAAGATTGCGGTTTTTACAATAGTTTGCTACTTTTTGATGAAACAAAAGAATCTATGATTACATTTGTCATATCCCTCTTACTTTCTGAGCTACAAGGTGATCTTGAAAAATTGTTGTTTTCAAGCATTCCCTATATCTCGGTTATTTGAAAAGTTATTGTAAACGTGAAAACGGACTTTTGTAGAATTTTCAACGAAGAATCCAGTGATGTGATTGGATTTTTTATAAACACAACTGTTTTTAGTTATCGACCATAGTTACATTTTTATAATGGGACATTATGTATTTTTCCGCTTCTTCATAAGCTTTCCAAAAATAATATAGTCTATATTTATTTTGAGAAAAACGTGACAATTCAGGAAGATCTCAAAAAGTCATTCTTCTTATACTAGGCTGTAACGGAGTGCTTGACAAATAAGTGATCGTTTCTTAATAATAGGTAACCATAACGACAATTTGATATTTCTGTGGTTATTTCATTTTTCGATTTCAATAGCGGTTAAGCATTTGATGTGTTCTGTCCTATAAAGCCATAAAAATAATTATAATATCACTATGCAAAATAGATTTCAAAATAGAGATAAATATGCTATATTCTGTAATATAAATTAGTTCAAATTTTACGTCCTGGCGATGCCAAAACACGCGTCTAATTTGTCATTTTAAATAGACATAATTCAAGAATCTGGGCACAGGAAAATCCACATGAAATATTTCCCAGAGAACGCCAGAGCAGGTTTGGTTAAGGCTTTCGTGTTTTATTTTTCAAGGAGACTTGCATGTATTATTTATGATGAAGGAAGTTTAAACATTTATCGCAACATAGAAATTCTTCAAACTAACATATTTGAAATTTTAGAAGGTGTTCCTTTAGCTCACTTACAAAATATATATTTTCAACAAGACGGAGCTCCAGCGAATAATGCGAGGGCTGTAACAACATGGCTAGATGATAGTTTTCCCAAACCGTTGGTTTTGACAAATAGCACCTCGTTCGCCTGACTTTTTCATACTGGACTTTTATGGGACTACCTTCCAAATAAGGTCTATACGAGACGTTATGATTCTATCCAAGATCTCCGTGGCGCCAGTTCAAACTAGAGAGGAATTGCTAAATAGTGTTCACAATGCATTCAATAGTATGTGTCCACACGAAATTCGGCGATCTATTTCGAAAGGAGTATATGATAGAGTTATAAAATGCTTAAATCAAATTGGCGGTCATGTGGAACATTTGTAATGATTCATTTTATCTTTTTTATCACTTTTCTTCTAGTTATGTTCAAATAACTGTTTTGTGTTTTTCATTTGTTATTATGCTCTCAATTTTGTTATCTTCTTGTTTTATTTCATTGTTTTAATAAAATAGAATTTGTGTAGTTTGAATTAAGTTCATTTTATTTTTGAAAAACATTTCAGTTTCTGTCAAAAATCACATTAAAGTAGAAAATATTAATTAACAAGAAAATTGTCGATAATAGGTATAGGTAATGTTATAGCCAAACGATGCATAACTAAATGCTGCATCTATTTATCCAATAATATACAGGGTGTCACATTTGAATTAACACAGTTTTTCAACTTTGAAAATTGTTTAATAGTTCATCAAATTTTGAACACCGTGTATGCAATAAATCAATTGTCAATGAGTATTTCAAAAGTATAGTTCTTATGCTTCTGTCTACTCCAGAAGCACTTTCCATCAGTCAAAAATAAGTAAGACAAGCAGTGTTGAAAATAGGGTTACATCTTTCAAAATTTTTGAAGAAATCAAGATATCTAAGAAACAGCTGAAAAAAGGTATAGGAAACCCTTATAAGACATCCTAAAATTTTGTCAAGAATCCAAAAATAAAATAATATACAGGGTGTTCCATTTAAAATAAGGAAGTTAATGGCAACTTTCGGTATAACCGGAAGTAACATGACCTTGAAAATATTTTAGAATGAAAGAGAATCTTAAATAACCCTTAAGTCCAAAAATTTAGATTTCTAAATTGTTTCTAACCACATAAACTTCTAACGAACGCCTACCGTGGAAAACCCTGTATATATATATATATATATATATATATATATATATATATATATATTATCTTTTACAGTTAACAAAGATATACTTTATTGAAGTCGCTAAAGCAACCCTTTCCGAGAAAAACGCATCGGAAGCTGACGCGTTTTTGTACAAAATATATATTTTCAACAAGACGGAGCTCCAGCGCACAATGCGAGGCCAGTAACAACATGGCTAGATGAGAATTTCTCCAAACCGCTGGATTGGGACAAATGGCACCTTGGTCGCCTGACCTTTCCATACTGGACTTCTTTTTATTGGAAGGTAGCCACCTTCCAAATAAGGTCAAAGTCAAAGTGAGCCGGAAAGCTATTACAAGCTATTGCAAATTTTTTTTGAAGAATTTGGCAAACGTAAAGATTTTTTCTTGATTGTATGGTTATACTTCCTTGGATAAAAAACAAGATAAGAGCAATTTTAACACAAGGATTAAACTGAAAATGCCAAAGCAAATAATTCGTAATAATACGAATCTAATTATATTATTTGAGCAAGATGAACTAAACCTAAAACTTGTGTATGAGGATCATATAAGTCCCACCATAAGCATGAAATTGTTTCGGGATATGTGTTCAAAGTGATGGGCAGATCTCTTCGTGGCTATAAGAAAAGGTTTGATAAATATGTAATACCTAAACTGCTTTCAGCAGTTTAGTAGCTACTGGTCCGTTTAGGTATTAACAGCTATCTGTTTATTGTAAACCGGTACCTATTCAGCTAACCCGTTTTGCTACAATCGATAACAGAGAGATGATATTAAACAAAATTATTCAGACTCGTAAAATAATACAGCAGAAATACAACAGTCTTAAAACTGCTCGCATTGATAACAGAAGAATATTTGAAAGTACTTACAAGCCCCTAATATAACCTCTAACTGAAATAGTCAATAAAATCGATCCAGGTAAAAAAATTAAAACACTTAAAAAGGTGCCCGCTGACGTTAAACCCAAAAACCACCCATGTTCATATTTCTTAGAAATCACGCTACTACACCCGCTAGCTCAAGTTCAAAGGACTTCCAGCTTTACTTCACCGTCATTAGGTGCTTCAATAAAGGGTATTACTAGCCCACTAGCTCAGCTTCCGTTTTTTCTAATAAATCCTCGTTCAGGTCTCCGTACATCTTTCTTAGATACATCTGTCGTAGGAGAGATAAATACCGAGGAAGATGAAGAAGAAGAACCTCTCCGTATCACCGATGATTCTACTGTCCGTAATGAACCCATCTCAGGAGAATTTCTCTAGCAGCACAACGAATTACCTCGAATAGACGTTGAACGTATTATGAGGGACATTTAAGGTGGTATTGATCACACTTCTGGAGTCCACTATGATACCAAAACAGACAAATGGACAATTGGTAATACTCCCGTTACAATTAAAGGAAACGATATGATTATTAAAGGCGTCACGTATAAAATGACTCCAGGTTTATACCATCTGCTTATTATGAATGAACCTCTAGTAAATTCAAAAGATAGAAAAAATTGTAAAAGTATTTTAGAAGCTACGAATGTTGCAAGGCAAATCCGAGGAAGCCGCAGCAAAAGGTATACACAAATAATAAAACCCTTGCTGTCATCATCGGTCACAACTAAAGGAGGTAGAGTTATACTTACCGATTGAATATAAATATTGCAATGATCCTCAAGATGTCATAACCAAGCTATACTATTTGTTAACAAGGTTCAATTTGGATGGAAGCGGTTTGACACATCTGGCCGACTAGAAAGAAGATAGCGATGCTATAAGTAAAGGATATCTTTATTTTTGTCTACAAGCAATTCAGAAAGCGTTTCATGGAAACTCTAACGCTTGTCTAATGTTGGACCGAAAACTATATAAACTTAAAGAAATTGTGGATAAATTAGTGCTATGTCTAAACCACAACTCGTCAACGAATTGCATAAACCTGCACGCAAAAGTTTTAAACGAAGAAGAACACTAATTAAAGGTTTTGATGACATTTAGCAAGCCGATTTGGCGGAATTTAACACATACCAAACAAAATAAGGGCTATAAGTATATGGTAGCGGTTATCGACTGTTTTTGGTAACACTTGTGGACTAAAAGATTAAAAACGAAAACAGGTCAAGAAGTTACCAAGGCCATGCAAACAATCATCAAACAAGGTCGGAAACCTGAAAATTAGCAGACAGATTCATGAAAAGAATTTTGCAATGAACCTTATAATAAACCAGTGCAGCGTTATGGAGTCAATTATTGCTCCACTATAGCACAAAAAAGGGTGCAATTTCGGAACGTGTTATCAGAACCATTGAGAGTGCTTTAGCCTACAAGGTAAATACAAATGGATTGATATAATTGGTACTGTAACGAAGGATTACAACAATTGTACGCATGGAACTACCGGAATGAAGGCAAATGATGTCGATAAACATACGAAGATAGAGCCTTCATTACATAAAAACATTCGATAAGAACCTATATTGTGTGGGCGACATAGTACGAATCAGTAAATTTAAAAGTACTTTGGCCAAAGGATACACACCAAATTGGTGTAATGAATTATTTAAGATTGTGAAAGTTACATTATTAACTCCACTATGTACATGTTAGAAGACACGAAAGGAATACCTGTACTGGGAGGGTGTACCTGATAGAAAAAGTGCTTCGCTCCAAGAATAATAAGATGTTTGTGACGTGATGGGATTGGATGAAAGATCGTGGATCAATAAAGACGATATTTAACTTATTTAACTTATAATTTGTGAAATTAATTACTTATATATATATATATATATATATATATATATATATAGCAGTAGTTTTTTTAGCAAAGTATGTTGCGTTTACATACAATAAAACACGAAAAAAAATTAATTGTATTATATTTTGGTGCATTGAGTATTACATTAATAAACAATGGTTTTTCTAAAATTTCATTATCTTATACAATAAGCCTAAAGTGCTTGTATAATCATTTAAATTACTTGATGGTCATATTCCTAAAATCTTGTCCATATTTCCATCCTAAGCAAGAATTTGTTTCACATTTATGAATGTTTTCTAATATCCAGTTGTAAATTTTGTGGTGCTCCTCGTTTTCCCACGTAAACCAAGATCCTTGCACACATAGACAAAGGGGCCCTTCAAGCAGTTAGCTAGGATGAATAAGCCATTTTGACCTATTTCTCCGGGAAGCGGCTACCTGCTTTTGGGAAAGCGACTACCTGTTTTTGGGAAACGGAGTCGCGTTTTTAAGCTGTTTTGACCTGATTTGGGAAACGAATATCTGTATTTTGGAAACGGGTTCCGTTTTTTGACTTGTGCTTATTTATAGTCAATGGGTATCATTGCAGTTATCACGAATTCATACTATACTAGACGGATTTGGAACCACCTTGATCTGCCTAATGGTGAATATTAAATGTTTGTTGGTATCACTTTGCATTTGGTAATCAACTATTGCCAACTTGTAATCTTCTATGCTGATTTGTTTTACATTGGCTTTAGTAGCACCATTAGATTTCTTTCAACCGACTAAGCGTACATTTACGCACGCAACCCCACAAATTTCTTCGTGATATGGCCATTGTTCTCACTTTTTATCAAGCTAGGATTCTTTTATTTACTAGAGGAATACCAAAAATACTGTCGGGAGCGTAATCGGATGTGTCGAATTTTTCGATATTCTCTTTCATGACCTCATAAATATCGAGTACAGAGAACTCATAAATCAAGCTATCTGTATCAGAATACATGAGCTTGGCTTTATTCACGAATCTTGGTAGCATATAATTGTAATGGAAGTCATACAGGAAAGTTTTAGAAATGTCTAGAACAGCAAATCCTGCATGTAAGGGTTTATTTAGAAAAACTCCCAACCTGTTCATTTCGATAATTACCATATCCTTATCGAATATGGTATAACTATGGAAATTTGCTTTGAAAATATACGCACCAGCACCATATCCACCCTCCAAACGGATATCTTTATATTTATATACATTTTCCATTAGTTTGGCGAAATTAATATTAATCATTAATTTATAGAAATTCTTATCAAATTCATTTTTGGCTCGCTTTCGTAATATAGTGTTGATTTCGATATATTTTTGTAACCAGGGGCCTGTTTAAAGCTCAAAACTATTTAATTTTACCAATTTTAAACCAAGCGCAGATATATCTTTAGGTTCCTATAGAGAACAATGTAATTATGTTTCGGATACAATGTGAGTAATATTTTTCTTAAATTGGAACCAGGTGGAGCCATATGTGCTGGTGCTATGGGTAAGTCACTATGGAGCTGGTGCAATTCCAGTGGATGGCCCAAATCACAGTCTACAATGTAACCGATGTCTGAATCATCTGGAGTATTTAGAATGGATTAAAGGTTGCGGTTATCTACAAAGGCAAACTCCCCATATAGCAAGAATTGCTCCATTGATTTTCAATAAAGGTTATTGATATCAAAGTACATTAATTCGGTCGTTGGGGCAGTGGCATCATAGTTATTACCCACATACTTGTTACTAGCCTTTGCATAACGATTGGAGCATTGTGATACTCCACCCCTAATACCACTTTCGAGACCATATCGAAATCAGTCAGCAGTTCTAATTTAACTTGTGTAATTTTTAGTATGACATCAAATGCTAGGCCGGGGGTGCTGTGGGTCCAATACGCGCCTAAACAAGTTATGAGGAAATTTTCAAATATATCAGCTAACAAAAACACATTCGTTTATAAATATAAATCTGAGTATTGTCCTAATGTTGCTATCGCAAAGATGTTCCAGAATGGAATCACACGGAAATAGTTTTCATCGCTAACACCTTCGTTAACAAGGTGCCTATAAATTGCTTCCTTTGGTGGCAGAGCGCTTTAATTTAGTCAATCCCATGAATCAATGTATTCATATGGGAAGATATCCTGCGCATTAATAAATTAAATTCACCGTCGCTACTACACGCGGTTCTAGTAATAAGCCTTTTATCATTATCTAATT
>JARFJB010000793.1:5212500-5217500 GCA_036346205.1 Vesta saturnalis
TCCGTGTCCGTGTCCGTGCCGTGTCGTCCGTGTCCGTGTCCGTGTCGTGTCCGTGTCCGTGTTGTCCGTGTCCGTGTCCTGTCGTGTCTGTGTCTGTGTCTGTGCCTGTGTCTGTGTCTGCGTCTTGTGTGTGTGTGTGTGTGTGTGTGTGTGTCTGTGTGTTGTGTGTGTGTGTGTGTGTGTGTTTGTCTGCGTCTGCGCTGCGTCTACGTCTCCGTCTGCGTCTGCGTCTGCGTCGCGTTGCGTCTGCGTCTGCGTATGCGTCTGTGCGTCTGGCTGCGTCTGCGACTGCTTCTACGTCTGCCTGCGTCTGCGTCTGCGCGTCGCCTGCGTCTGCGCCTGCATCTCCAATTGCGTCTGCGTCTGCGTCTGCGTTTGCGCTGCGTCTGCGTCTGCGTCTGCGTCTGCGTCTGCGTCTGCGTCTGCGTCTGCGTCTGCGTCTGCGTCTGCTTCTGGTTTGGTCTGCGTCTGTGTCTGTGTGTGTGTGTCTGGGTCTGTGTCTGGTGTGTTGTGTGTGTGTGTGTGTGTGTGTGTGGTTGCGTCGTGCGTGTCGCGCTGCGTGTCTGTCCGTGCGTGGTGTGTGTGTGTGTGTCTGTGTGTTTGTGTGTTTGGTGTGGTATGGTTGTGTGTGTGTGTGTGTGTGTGTGTGTGTGTGTGTGTGGTGTGTAGTGTGTGTTTGAGTGTGTGGTGTGTGTCTGCGTCTGTGTTGCGTCTGCGTCTGCGTCTGCGTCAGCGCCTGCGTCTGCGTCTGCGTCTGCGCTGCGTCTGCGTCTGTGTCTGTGTGTCCTGTGTCTGGTCTGTGCCTGTGTCTGTGTCTGGTCTGTGTCTGTGTCTGGTCTGGTCTGTGTTTGCCTGTATGTGCTGGTCTGTGTCTGTGTCTGTGACTGTGTGTGTGTGTGTGTGTGTGTATGCGTCTGCGAGCGTGTGCGTGTCGTGCGTGCTGGTGCGTGGTGTGCGTGTTTGCGTGCGTCTGCGTCTGCGTGCGTCGTGCGTCATCGTGGCGTGCGTGCGTGTTGTGTGGTGCGTTTGCGTGTGGTGTGTGTGGTTGTGTCTGTAGGTCTGCGCGTTTTTGTGTTGTTTGTTGTGTGTTTGGTGTGTGTGTGGTGTGTGTGTTGTGTGTCTGTCTGTATCTGCGTCTGTGTCTGTGTCTGTGTTTGTCTGTGTCTGTGTCTGCTTGTGTCTGCGTCTGTGTTTGCGTCTGCGTCTGCGTCTGCGTCTGCGTCTGCGTCTGCGTCTGCGTCTGCGTCTGCGTCTGCGTCTGCGTCTGCGGCTGCGTCTGCGTCGGTGTGTCTGTGTGCCTGTGCCCGTGTCTGAGTCTGTGCCTGTGCCTGTGTCTGTCTGTATCTGTGTCTGTGTCTGTGTCTGTGTCTGTCCGTGTCTGTCCGTGTCGTGTCCGTGTCTGTCTGTCCGTGTCGGTCCGTGTCCGTGTCCGTGTCGGTGTCGGTGTCGGTGTCGTGTCGGTGTCCGCGTCCGTGTCCGTGTCGTGTCCGTGTCCGTGTCAACGTCCGTGTGCGTCCTGTCCGTGTCCGTGTCCGCGTCCGTGCGTGTCGTGCGTGTCCGTGTCCGTGTCCGTGTCCGTGTCCGTGTCCTGCGTGTCCGTGTCCTGTCCGTGTCTTGTCCGTATCGTGTCGTGTGCGTCAGTGTCCGTGTCCGTGTCCGTTGTCCGTGTCGTGTCCGTTTGTGTCTGTGTCTGTGTCTGTGTCTGTGTCTGTCTGTGTCTGTCTGTGTCTGTTCTGTGTTGTGTGTGTGTGTGTGTGTGTGTGTGTGTGTGTGTGTGTCTGTGTGCGTGTCGTGGTGCGTGCTGCGTGTGTGCGTGTGTGTGTGTGTGTGTCGTTTGCTGTGTGTTGTGTGTGTGTGTGTGTGTCGTGTGTGTGTATGTCTGCGTCTGCGTCTGCGTCTGCGTCTGCCGTCTGCGTCTGCGTCGCGTCTGCGTCTGCGTCCGTTGTGTGCGTCTGGTCTGCGTCTGCGTCTGCTACGCCTGCGTCTGCGTCTGCGCTGCGTCTGCGTCTGCGTCTGCGTTGCGTCTGCGTCTGCGTCTGCGTCTGCGTCTGCGTCTGGTCTGGTCTGCGTCTGCGTCTGTGTGTGCGTGCTGTGTCTGTGTCTGTGTGTGTGTGTGTGTGTGTGTGTGTGTGTGTGTGTCTGTGTTGTGTTGTGTCTGGTGTGTCTGTGTGTGCGTGCTGTCGTCGTGCGTGTGCTGTCTGGTCGTGTGTGTGTGTGTGTGTGTGTGTTGTGTGTGTGTGTGTCTGTTGTCTTGTGCTGTGTCTGTGTCTGTGTGTGTGTGTGTGTGTGTGTGTGTGTGTCTGGTGTGTGGTGTGTGTGTGTCTGTCTGTGCTGTCTGTGTCTGTCTGGTCTGTCGTGTCTGTCTGTGCCTGGTCTGTGTCTGTGTGCTGTGTCTGTGCTGTCTGGTCTGTGTCTGGTCTGTGCTGTCTGTCTGCGTCCTTGCATGCGTTCGTTCGTCTGCGTCTGCGTCTGGTCTGTGTGTGTTGTCTGTCGTGTGTGCCGTGTTGTCGTGTCTGTGTCGTGTCTGTCTGTTGTGTGTGTGTGTGTGTGTGTGTGTGTGTGTGTTGCGTCGTCGCGTGTCGTCTGCGTTGCGTCTGCGTGTGCGTCTGCGTGCGTCTGCGTCTGCGTGCGTGTGTTGTGTGTGCGTTTGGTGTGTGTGTGTGTGTGTGTGTTGTGTTGTTCTGTGTGTTTGTGTGTTGTGTTGGTTGTGTGTGTGTGTGTGTGTGTGTGTGTGTGTTGTGTGTGTGTGTTGTGTTGTCTGTTCTGTCTGGTTGTGTCTGTGTCTGTCGTCTGTCTGTCTGTGTCTGTCTGGTTGGTCTGGTCTGCGTCTGTGTCTGCGCTGCGTCTGCGTCTGCGTGTCTGCGTCTCACTGCGTCCGTCTGGTCTGCGTTCCTGGTCTGTGTGGTCTGGTCTGTTGCGCTGGTTGTTGTCTGGTCTGGCTGTTGTTGGTGTGTTGGTTGTTGTGTTGGTGCTGCGCGTGTCGTTGGTTGGTGCGTGCTGGTCTGGTGGTGGTTGGTGTGGTTGTGTGTGGTGTGTGTGTGTGGTCGTTGGTGTGTGTGGTGTGTGTCTGCGCTTTTTGTGTTTGTTGTGTGTTGTTGTGTGGCGGGGGTGTGTGTGTGTGGTGTGTGTGTGTGTGTGTGTGTGTGTTGTTGTTGTTCGTCTGTGTCTGGTCTGGTCTGTCTGGTCTGTGTCTGTGTCTGTTCTGTGTCTGGTCTGTGTTTGGTCTCGTCTGGTCTGGTCTGGTCTGCGTCTGCCTGCTCTGGTCTCGTCTGGTCTGGTCTGCGTTGTGTCTGTGTGGTTGTGTTGTTGTCTGTGTCTGTGTTGTGTTGTGTCTGGTTGTTGTGTCTGTGTCTGTGTCTGTGTCTGTGTCTGTCCCTGTCCGTGTTCGTGGCCGTGTCCGTGTTTTGTCTGTGTCTGTGTCGGTGTCTGTGTCTGTGTGTCTGTCGTGTCCGTGTCCGTGTCCGTGTCCGTGTCCGTGTCCGTGTCCGTTTCGGTGTCGGTGTCGGTGTCCGTGTCTGTGTCCGTGTCCGTGTCCGTGTCCGTGTCCGTGTCCGTGTCCGTGTCCGTGTCCGTGTCCGTATCCGTGTCCGTGTCCGTGCCCATGCCCGTGTCCGTGTCCGTGACCGTGTCCGTGTCCGTGTCCGTGTCCGTGTTCGTGTCCGTGTCCGTGCCCGTGTCCGTGTCTGTGTGTCTGTGTCTGTGTCTGTGTCTGTGTCTGTGTCTGTATCTCTGTCTGTGTCTGTGCCTGTGTCTGTGCCTGTGTCTATTGTGTGTGTGTGTTGTTGTTGTTGTTGTTGTGTGTGTGTGTGTGTGTGTGTGTGTGTGTGTGTGTGTGTGTGTGTGTCTGTGTGTGTGTGTGTATGTGTCTGTGTCTGCGTCTGCGACTGCGTCTGCGTCTCCGTCTGCGTCTGCGTCTGCGTCTGCGTATGCGTCTGCGTCTGCGTATGCGTCCGTGTGCGCGTCTGAGACTGCGTCTGCGACTGCTTCTACGTCTACGCCTGCGTCTGCGCCTGCGCCTGCGTCTGCGCCTGCATCTCCAACTGCGTCTGCGTCTGCGTTTGGCCCTGCGTCTACGTCTGCCTCTGCGTCTGCGTCTGAGTCTGCGTCTGCGTCAGCGTCTGCGTCTGCCTCTGCGTCTGCGTCTGCGTCTGCGTCTGCGTCTTCTTCTGCGTCTGTGTCTGCGTCTGTATGTCGGTGTGTGTGTGTCCGTGTCTGTGTGTGTGTGGGTGTGTGTGTTTCTGTGTGTTTGTGTGTTTGTGTGTGCGTATGTGTGTGTGTGTGTGTGTGTGTGTGTGTGTGTGTGTGTGTGGGTGTGTGTGTGTCTGCGTCTGTGTTTGCGTCTGCGTCTGCGTCTGCGTCTGCGTCTGCGCTGCCTTGGTCTCGTCTGCGTTGCGTCTGCGTCTGTGTCTGTGTGCCTTGTCTGGTCTGTCCTTGTCTGTGTCTGTGTCTGTGTTGGTCTGTTTGTCTGTGTCTTGTCTTGTCTTGTCTGTCCCTGTCCGTGTTTCCGTGTCCGGTTTTGTCTGTGTCTGTGGTGTCTGTGTCTGTGTTGTCGTGTCCTGTCCTGTCCGTTGTGTCCGTGTCCGTGTCCGTTTTGTTGTTTCCGTGTCGTCCTGTGGTCTGTCCGTGTGTCCTGTCCTGTCCTTCTGTCCGTATGTGTCCGTGTTCCCTGGTGTCCGTGTCCGTGCTTGTGTCCTGTGTGTTGTTCGTGTCCTTGTTGTTGTCTGTGTTTGTCGTGTTGTGCTTGTTGTGTCGTTCTCTGTTGTTTCTGTCCGTGTCGTGTGTGTCTTTGTGTTGTGTTTGTTGTTGTCTGTCTGTGTGTGTTGTTGTTTTTGTGTTGTGTGTGTGTGTGTGTGTGTTGTGTTTGTGTGTTGTGTCTGGTCTGCGTCTGCGTCTCGTCTGCGTCTCCTCTGCGTCTGCGTCGGTCTGCGTTGCGTCGCGTCCGTTGCGTCTGTGTCTGGGCTGCGCTGCGCTGCTTCTGTCTCGCCTGCGTCTGCGCTGCG
>JARFJB010000793.1:5227500-5280000 GCA_036346205.1 Vesta saturnalis
ACCTCCACCGTTTCAGGTCTGCGAAATCAACTTTCAAGAACAAAGGCAATCCATTGTTCAAGCCGATGCTTCAAGGACATATAAGTCGCAGTGTGTTGAGATCAGTCGGTTAGTAAGTTGTTAAACATGGAATTAATGAAACGGCTACCTGTTTTTAGGAAACGGCTACCTGTTTTGGAAAACGGCTACCTGTTTTGGGGGACGGAGCCATTTGAGGGCACTTTGCTGGGGGGCGTGAACAAAGTAAACTTCCATGAATTGCGTGATGACCTTGAAGCCGCTTAGCATAGACAACAATGCTACCTCAGGGCTTGTTTAGGCTTGTAATAAGTCTCGTACAATGTCTCAAAGTAAAAGGGTCGCAGATCCTGATATGAAGGCTTTAAGGAAAGCTGAATGTATGGCTAGTAAACATTATAATGAAGCGATGAAAATACCTATTCGGAAAGATGATGATGTATCGTGGACCACACTAAACGAAAATCAGTTGAAGGAAATTGAATGTGAGAAACAAATAATAAATAAAATAGATATAATCCAGCAAAGGTATTACAAAATGTTAAGTGACAGTACATCAAACTTCCCATAATATGTATATTTACTTAAATCGATTTTTTATCTGTATATGTAGATGAATATTGTGGTTAATAAATTATAAGTTTTATAAAAAATATTTTACTTGTTAGATGACCTTGAAGCATCAGTCTGAACTATGACTCAGCCAAAACAATGAATCGCCATTGTTCTTTTATAAGAGACGTGACCTTGAAAATTGTAAGCATAGACTTTGAAGCGTCGGCTTCAACAATGGATCGTCTTTGTTCTTGAAAATTGATTTCTTAGAATTGAGGTGGGGGGTAGCTAGATAACAATCTATTTTTAGAAATTATGACGGAACAATAAATCGCCTTTGTTCTTTTCTCAAAGGTGTGACCTTGAAAATTGTAAGCATAGACTTTGAAGCGTCGGCTTGAACAATAGATCGCTTTTGTTCTTGAAAACTGATTTCTCAGAATCGAGGTGTGGGGTATCTAGATAACAATCCATTTTTAGAAATTATGACGGAACAATGGATCGCCTTTGTTCTTTTCTCAGAGGTGTGACCTTGAAAATTGTAAGCATAGACTTTGAAGCATCGGATTGAACAATGCATCGTCTTTGTTCTTGAAAATTGATTTCATAGAATTGAGGTGGGGGGTAGCTAGATAACAATATATTTTTATAACTCGACCAGAACAATGAATCGCCTTTGTTCTTTTCTGTGACCTTGGGGGGACATGGTTGCGAAACAGCTATCTGTTTTAGGAAACGCTACCTGTTTTTAGGAAACGGCTACCTGTTTTTAGGAAACGTCTACCTGTTCTGGAAAACGGCTGTTTTGGGGAATGGAACCACTTGAGAGCATTTTGCTGGGAGGCGTGACCATAGAAACTTACAAGAATTGCTCGATGACCTTGAAACATGCATAGACAACAATGATTGAGACAGAGCTCAATAAACTTCCTGAGGGGCGTGACCAATTAACACTCAGCCAGAGAATTGATTGGTAACCATGGCTTTGAAGACTAGGGCCTTTAGTTTTTACGTAGGCAATGTGATGACCTTGGAAACCACGTACGTAGAGGTAGAGGAATAGATGCAGGTAATGTGTGGGATAACCTACAATTGACGTAGACAATCTGCTTCAATGACCTTGTAAAGCAATCTAGTAACTTTTCTAGTGACTTTTTCAAATCTAGTTGCTGATCTTGAGGAATAATGCACGGAGCATGTGACCTTGAAGAGACAAGGTTACCAACCCACCACGTGGCCTTGAAACAGGAAATGTTACCGACCTTGAAATCTAGTGACTTTTCTGGTGACTTTTTCCAGATCTGGTGACAAATCTAGTGACAAAAGTGGATCAGAAGTGCCATAGTATATCTGCTGACCTAATATCAAAACATAACATGCCGAATAAATACGAATGGCACCACCTTCATTTAGAACTAACTCTATAATGTCTACTCTTGTAGATACAGGTGCAACACTATTGAAAATACGCAAGAGAATCAAACTGTTTAATTACATGTCAAAAATGAAGTCACTGCCACATCCAAATTTTTTAATACTATAAAATGGAATTATAAAAAAAACGAAGGAAAGACGAATAGTGAGTAGACCGACTATCATTAGAGCCATGAAAAGAATGGACATATATTTACCAACACTGCTAAATTCGTGACACTTAGCTTTGATAAGCCTAAATAAAAAGGTACGTTACCTACAGTTTACCATAGACACATCTAGGCAATTTTACACCCAAAGCACATTAAACTCACGGGTCAAAGATAAAGGATGGAGTTGGTACTTGTTAAGGGAGCTGAACATAATTGGCTCCATAACACAATACGAAGCTTTCATCAGCCGAGCTATATGAAATTTGACAGGCGCTCCTTTTATGTAGACACTACAATGCCAGTTATATTATTTTTAGTGACTGACTAAGCACCAGACCAATAATATGAAAAAGAAACTCTTCAAAGGACCCACTAATACATATGATTAGAGGACAGACATATAGTCTACCAAATATTTCCAAAAACATAATTATTATGTGGATACCGTAACATGTTGATCTAGAGGGAAATATTCGTGGAGATTTAGCAGCAAGAGAAACTGATACAAGGAAATCGAAGGGCACTACAACCATTACACCAAATGACTTTAGACATTACCCGAGAACTAAAACAGTGTCCGAATGATAATCAACATGAAACCAATCACACAACACAGGAAATTCCGTTAACAATAATTTCGTTTAATTATTTTGGAATATTATTATTCACTTAACTATATATGCATTAATTATATTGGCAATATCTTGTTTTTATTGGAAATTATTTTCAACATAATTTTGATTATGGTTAGTATGCAATTTTGATAACGGCAATCAAATTTGTCAAAACGTAAATTGTATACCAAACATATTAAAATATCACAATCTTCGTCTTTTAATTAAATGTTAATAATAAGCTACATTCACCATTTAACACTTTGATTTACCTAATAAACCAACGATCCGATCCAGATAAATAACATAAAATTTTCCATTTCGGTAGAATCCTCATCTTTTTTTCCAAATAATTATCTTTTACCTTACTTCAAAATAAATAAACACTTCTAAACGTAAAAGACTAGTTAAATTTTAATTTTACAAAATCCCTTTATTTAAGTTGGTATTAGTATGAGAATGGTAACGACAAACAGTTGGTAGTATTTATTAGTATTATGAAGATGGCTGAATACTTGAAATGGTGAAAAATTTTTTTATCAAATAAAGAGTGAATAAAAAAGATTTATTGCAGTTTAATACAATAATTAGTGATTTTTAAACATAATCTTCACATTTTTTGATAAAGAAAGAAACGTAAGTAGTTAGTTTTATAGTTTGAAACTGTTTGATTTTGTATAGGCCTAGAAGGGTACTACCAGTTGATATATAGTATTTAGTCAAATTTGGTAAAAAGCCCGTTGTTATGTAATTTTGATAGCTAATTATGTAACGCTTCAACTTCATTTACAAGATAAGTGATTCATAAACTAAAATTTTAAATGTACGTATAAGAGTATATAAATTTTTGTGTTTGTTCCATCACATAATAATGAGCGTTTCGAAATAAATCTCAAAAGTTCTCATATTTTTAAGTAGTATTTTCGACAATAACACTTTTCGCGATGTTTTCTTGTACAGTCACTACAGTGTGGATGAATTTACATGATTTAGTCAGAATAAACAACATAACCTTAAATATTCATTGAAGGGCTAATATTTATTGGTACTTATTATTTTCTGTTAGCTTTAAGAAATTGGAAAGTTAAAAATGATGGTCTTTCCTTAATTTATTTTAGGAATGCGTAAATAAGAACAATGTTTATCAGGGTAGGTGATTATTTTTGAATATAGATATCTACATAGATACCTATTCGCCATGTTAGAACATTATTGTGCTAGAAAGGCAGCTTCATTATTCAGCGAAAAGAAATGAGATATACTTAAATTTGTACTAAATTGAATTGCGCATGTCCGAATATTACAAAGCAAAAAAAAAAGTAATGGCGATAACGTATTTCTGCTAAAACTTTGATTAAATATGAGCATGCGTATAATAATGGTACATACTATGTCCTATCTTTTTTTGCAACATGTATTTTTAATGCAAGACGTTATTCACGCAGTATATACAGGGATATTTCGAATCTACGGAGGAAACTGAAAGGACAAGTAGAAGGGATCAAAATAAAGTTGTTTTTTTTTAATTAGATCAAATGCTAATAATAAGAAAGTTACAACGGTTTAAAGTTCTTATAAACAATTGAGCTTTTTTTACAAAATACGGCACTAGCATAAGTTTTGAATTCACATTGGGAATATTTGAAAGTTAAATAAACAAAGTTCACTTAAAATTTTAATAAATAAGATGGAAGTTATGGCTATTTACATTGTTCTTAAAAATACCCAGAGTGTTCATTTATTGAAAACTGCTGATTTGTTTAATCCAAACAAGTAAGTACGTTGAAGTTACTTAAACGTGCGAAATTTAGTAACTACTTAAATTTTTGTTATTGACTTATTTATTAATTATCGGTTACTAATTCGTCTGAAATGGAGAATTACAGTAAATGAATTATAAAAGTTCAGTGGCACTCAATACGTGGGCTTTAACTTATAAGAACTTTAACCCCCCTCCTCCCTACTTGCGCTTTTAGTTTCCTCCGTAGGTTAGAAATCACCCTGTATAATAAAAGGTCATTATACGAAATATGTAAGACTATTTTTTTGTTTTGAACCTTACTGTGCTTTAAACAAGAGTGTGTTGGAAAAGTATGTAAGTGCATGCATTAATATTATCTACCCCTGTTCATTTCAAAACTTCCCACCTTGTGTTTCTCGAAGAAATCGCTGAAATAAAAAGGATTATGGAGGGGGACAAATTTTTTACCAATAATTGCTTCGTCCTCTTTTACCCACCGCCCCCAGGAGTTACCCCCTTCAAAATCTTAAATGGTAAGAGGTATCCAGTGATGGCTCATTTGAAAGGTATTAATATAACATTTTGATAAACGAACATAACTGTATGTGTTATACAAACGTATAGATTTGTATAACTTAAATACAAAAATACACCATAAAAAATCCAAAAAAATAAGTATTTTAAATTACTTTACTATTTATTAATGGATTATAATACACCGTATCTGATAAATCAAAAATGCTTTTCGTCTTCATTGAACTGTTGTTGTTTGTTGAACAATTTTTTTTTTTTGCTGTACTACTAGAACCTCTTTTCACAAAACAAGATTCGAACTGTACATCTGCAGGTTGCTAATAAGAAAATGAAGGGTTTCAATTTGCTTTGAGTTACTATAGAGACAATAAAGCGAAGAAACTATTGTGAGAGTGACAAGTTATTTAATTAGGTTAACTAAAATGGTATACATTCTAAACGAAAGGGTTGAATTTGTTTTAATTTACGGTGCCGAAAATCAATGTTGCTAAATGACTCAGACTGGATCTGTTTTAAATATAAAACGTGATCAACCGAGAGGTTTAGATCAAGTCTTGGGCCATTTCGGCACAAATTACGTAATACTGCCACTGTATCTGGAATTTCCTAGGAGAGCAAGTGATTGGGCCATTGTTTCCCAATGGCAATTTAAATTACGAATTTCTGTATTAACGTTATACGCAAATCTAAACGTTTCGATAATACTTACTGTTATAGTCCTCAGTAGTAATAAAATCTTTCAGAGTTGTTGAAATTTGAAAAAGTGAAAACGCAAACATAAGCCTGATATTAATATAACAGTTTATAATCGTATAAATCCAACTATGAAATACAACTTTAGTAAAGAATAACTAGATAAATATTGTTAAACTGCCTTGAAAATGACAAATCAGAACACCCTCTAACGGACGAAGCCTAACAGGTTATAATCAAAGAGCAAATTTAACAAAATTTACTCAATTATGATGTAAATGTAAAATTGTGAAAAACTTTAATTTGAAATTAATAAAAGATTTACAAATAGAAACTCGACATCAAATAAAAATCCAGTCAAATCTAACAAAGAAATAGTTTTGTGAATAATTGTTTATTTTACAGTGAAAACACAATGTATATAATTTCTTATTTTAATTTTGGTTTTGGTTCTAGTTCTGGTTCTGATCTTGATTTTGATCTTGATCTCGATCACGATCTCGATCTCCATCTCGACACGATTTCGATTTCGATTTCGATTTTGATTTTAATTCTAATTTTAATTTCAACTATATAATGTTAAATTCTAGTGCTGTGGTAATTTAACATATACTTGGTAAAGCCTTATGTACTAGAGGGTGTTTTGATTTGTCATCTCCAAGGCAGTTTAACAATATTTAATTTACTATCTAATACTAGAATTGTATTTCATGGTTGGCTTTACACGTGTATCAAAATGTTATATTAATAGCAGGTTTACGTTTGTGTTTTCACTTTTTCAAATTTCATAAATTTGTTTCAACATTTCAAACAACTCTGAAGGATTTTATTACTACTGAAGACGATAACTGTAAGTGTTATCGAAATGTTTAGATTTGTGTAAAACATTAATACAAAGATACACCATTGAAAACACAAAGAAGCTAAGTATTTTAAATATGTGAAAAATGGTGAAAGCTTACATTTGCGTATTAAATGGCGAAGATTGCCTAGATATGTTGGAAAATATTAGCAATCCTAATTACTGAAGCTGTTTCTCTCTTTGATGAGGACGAAATGCATTTTCACCAAGATGAGGCTCCTTCTAACTATGTTCTTCCGGTCCGGCAATGGTTAGACAATGAGGACCTTTCGAGTGGCCAGTTAGATCGCCTGATATGACGCCTGCCATTAGACTTTTTCCTACGGGACCAATTAAAGTCTGTTGTTTATACTCCTCAACCTCAAAATTTAAAAGAACTTCGTTAAATAATTACTGAAATGTGCCGTGCTATTCAAAGAAATGTTTTTGAAAATGTGCATCGCGAGTTCTACTTCTCCGTTAAAAAATAATAATGTAAGCAGTTCTTTTTTAAAGGTTATTAGGTATTTTGTAAGTTTTCAATTTAATAAATTAACATTTCATATTTCATTGTGTTTTCTTCTTGATAAAGATAATAATACATTAAGAATTTGGAACTTAAGGGATAACTGCCACAGAGCAAAAAAAAAGATTGTGTTACTTTTCTGGCAAACGAATTGACCGAATAAAAAAAATAAAAGCCAAATAAAGGAATCAAAAGCACCTTTCTAATGAGTTACCACTCAATACCTCTTTAAGATTTTGAAGGGTGTAACTCCTGAGCGATGGGGGTAAAATGGAGCGAAGCAATAGACCTAGGGGAGTCCTATCCTATCTGACTGTGGAAGGTAGAATTATTGCCTACTCGATAATATCATACACAATTCAATCTCAAACATTCAACACATTAAAGGAGTACCTTAAATTTCGTCCCAATAATCTTAATAAATGTATCTTGATCCAAAACAACAAACACGTACACGTCACTGCAGAAAATTATTAGTCACGCCCTGTACGAGGTGGCCAACTAAGAATGCGAAGTACTGTATCTGGGAAACTATACATCGTAGAGGCTTGCGGTAAAAAAAAGTTTACTAAAACTGCCAATACAAAAACCTGGAAAATATTTTCATGTTTCTGAAATGGCCGCTAGGGGGCGTAACTGCAATCTTGAATCTAAAAAGTGATGTTTCTGTGAATTCTGCTATATTAACCTAATAAAAAAATAACTGAAGTCGAGGATAATCTGAACTTTTTTTGTTTGGCACTTTTTGACGTATCTATAAAAATAAAGTGGTGGGGGGTATTCAAAGGTTTCCTTAAATCACCCCCCGTACCTTCGAAAGGGCAAATCCGATTTAAACAAATTTGGGCGCATTGAAAAGAGCTTTTCTTGGGCTACAAATGTTAAAATAATTGAAGTTTTGTTAGTTTCACATGTCGTCGCTAGAGGGCTTTGTTTGACATTCCGACAGAAACGGTTAATTTTCGCAAAAAATTAAATGCATTGGTATGACTTTTTTTCATGAACAAGTAGCTAACTGATGCCTAAACAAGCTCGCGAAAACCGCATCTCGATATCTTGTTCCTAACCTAAAATATCGGCCAAAGAAAACTTTATACGAAAATCCCTTAAATTTTTATTTTTTTAACTATATTTTTCTGGAATTGTTTCTATTATGTGTGTGGCCCTAAAAGGACCGATTTAAAGGAGGAAGGTTTTAATGCCCCGTAAATGCTCGAAATGCTGACCATCACCTGTGCATTGCTGAGGCCTCTTATGGGTAGACAAAACTGCAGCTTCAATTTCGGCTCTGAATAGGTTACCTAGAAATTGCGATTTTAAATGTTTGTAAATTTATTCACCAAATAAAATCACCCTTTTGAAATTACTAGAAATTGCGATTTTAAATGTTTGTAAATTTATACACCAGAATAATCACCCTTTGAAATTACTACGGCAAGTAAGCAATGCAAAAGTTATACGAAAGGCCTATTTTTGTTTGTTTAAATGCATTTTCACTATGGACATATACGAAAAATACAATTAATAGAAGCAGGCAATGGAAACAGATACCTAAACAAAACATACATAATCTTTAAATTGTCAATACTTTCGCGTTATTTTGAGCAATTTTTATGCTTTCAAAATGCGTTTTACGAATAATGAAGTTGTTGATATGCTTGCGGTTTATTTTGAATGTCTTCAGAATGCCGCAACAGCTAAAAGAGTTTACGCGGCTCGATATCCAAATCGGCGTCCTTGCGATGTAAGAGTTTTTCCCCGAATAGTGGCGAGCTTACGAGCCA
The DNA here is from genome assembly GCA_036346205.1 of Vesta saturnalis. Taxonomy (NCBI): domain Eukaryota; kingdom Metazoa; phylum Arthropoda; class Insecta; order Coleoptera; family Lampyridae; genus Vesta; species Vesta saturnalis. The sequence goes on from JARFJB010000793.1 coordinate 5,236,393, forward strand.
ATGGTAGTTTTTCGGCCTACGTTTCTACGACAAAGAATTGGAAGAACACAAGAAAATATTAACCATGTACTGGGCTATATTGAAGGAAATCATCATGTTAGCACAAGAGCATTATCCAATAAGTTGTGCATATCACGGACAACGGTTCAAAATATTTTGAAGGACCATGGGTAAGTTCTAATGGCCATAAAAATATATAGGTATTCGTTTAAACTTTTTTTAATTACTTTAAGAATGTCGTTTTGCGTCAGGCCTTGAAAGAGGAAGATTTTGGTGGATTGGAAGAGGAAGTCTGTTTCCATGCCCTCCGCGATCGCCAGACTGAACTTGCCTCGATTTTTATTTATGGGAGCGCTTAAAGGACATCGTGTTTCGGACTCAACCTACTACTAGAGAAGATATGAAAAACCTGATTCGTAACGCAATACATAACACACCCAGAGCCGAAATTGAAGCTGCAGTTTTGTCTAGTCATGAGAGGCTTCAGCAATGCACAGAGTGATGGTCGGCATTTCGAGCATTTACGGGGCATTAAAAACCTTCCTCCTTTAAATCGGTCCTTTTTAGGGCCACAACTTACATAATAGAAACAATTCCAGAAAAATATAGTTAAAAAAAATAAAAATTTAAGGGATTTTCGTATAAAGTTTTCTTTGGCCGATATTTTAGGTTAGGATCAAGATACCGAGATGCGGTTTTCGCGAGATTCTTTAGGCATCATTTAGCTACTTGTTCATGAAAAAAAGTCATACCAACGCATTTAATTTGTATGCGAAAATTAACAGTTTCTGTCGGAATGTTGAACAAAGCCCTCTAGCGACGACATGTGAAACTAACAAAACTTCAAATATTATAACATTTGTAGCCCAAGAATAGGTCATTTCAACGCGCCCAAGTTTGTTAAAATCGGCTTAGCCGTTTCGAAGATACAGGAGGTTATTTAAGGAAACCTTTGAATACCCCCCACCACTTTATCTTTAGACATACGTCAAAAAGTGCCAAACAAAAAAAGTTCAGATTATCCTCGACTTTAAAGATCAGTTATTTTTTTATTAAGTTAATATAGCAGGATTCACAGAAACATCACTTTTTTAGACTCAAGATTGCAGTTACGCCCCCTAGCGGCCATTTCAGAAACTTGAAAATATTTTCTGGGTCTTTGTATTGGCCGTTTTAGTAATAACTTTTTTTTGCGCAAGCCTTTACGATGAATAGTTTCCCAGATACAGTACCTCGTATTCTATGTACACTGCGTCCCATTTTGGGCGAGACCAGCGTTTCTCGGCTATTAATAAATATAGATCCTTGCGGGTTTCGTGAACCGTTGCTACTTTTTTGTGAAACGTTTAATGCCATCAAAATATTTTTTGAAACTCATTTGCATTCTAAGTTATAGGGCGATTTTGGAAATTTTTACTATTTGGGGGCACCCTGTATCTCTACTATTGCAAAAGTAATCAAAAATGTAATTACGTTAACTGATAGATATTTTTTCGTACAATTCATTGGCGTACTCAAACAATTTTTTTAGGGGACCGTTTTCAAGATATAACCCAAACTTATACTTTTTAATGGACCACCCTGTATATTTATAGCCCGTTAAATTTGTTATTTTTTCTCTTTAACATGATGTATAACATTATATACTTATATTAATTATTAATCTCCAAAATCATTAAAAACTGTAAAATATAAATTTTTTGTAGGTTGACTATGATATAAAAAACTAAACATACTTGAATACCCAATTATTCATAAAACAAAAATAAACAATAAAATACTTATCTTGTTTTTGGGTTTTTAATGGTGTATTTTAAATTATACAATCTAAATGTTTCGATAACACTTACAGTTATCTTCGTCAGTAGTAATATTTGTTAAAAATTGTTAAAGATGTAAATAATTTTGTCAAAGTTGAAAAATTAAAACATAAACATCAGCCTGCTATTAATGCAACAGTTTGAGAAACGTATAAAGCCAACTATAAAATTAAATTTTAGTAAAGAATAACTAGGTCATTAAAAATTAAACATTGTTAAACTGCCTTAAAGATGACAAATCAGAACACTCTCTACGGCGAAAGCTAACAATGACATTTGTCAGCCAATTTAATTTAAAATACACCATTAAAAACCCCCCAAAAAAAAGATAAGTATTTTATTATGAGTGTTAATGGTGAAAGTTTACATTTTCATAAAAATAAACAAATTTACAATTTGAAATACTGAATAAAATATGATTAATAAAACTGTTCAAAGTGATGACCATTTTCTCTTACACATAAATCGCATACTTTTCGTATTCTTCTTAACGCGTTTGACAGTTTTAGGGGTGATGGATCTAAATCGCGAAACGCCTGCTCTGTTGTTTCACGAAGTTCGTTGATATTATTGCGGCGATTTTTGTATATTTGATTTTTTAAATATGACCATACAAACATATCCAAAATTGACAATTCTGGTGACCTTGCAGGCCATCGAATTGGCCCATTTGTTCCAATCCAACGATCATGGAAGTTGCGATCCAAAAATTCTTTTACTATTCCAGAATTGTGAGCAGGGGCTCCATCTTGTTGAAAGAATATTGAATTTCGGTTAGTCAGCGGCACATCATCTAATACTTCGGGTAAAATCTCTTCTAAAATATCTAAATACTTGTTTGAGGTGAGCCCTCCTTCAAAAATATAATAATAAATATGCGTTCCAAATATGAAACAGGAAACACTAAATCTAAATTTTCCCTGTTGATGGTGTTCAAAAGTAATGTGTTGATTTTCATTGTACCAATGCCTAGTGCCTATTAAAAACTCCAGCGCTGCTGATATAGGCTTCGTCTGGCCAGATCACATTTCGTGCAAAATTATTATCAATTCGACATTGTTCCAAAAACCAGTTGCAAAAAATGATCCTTTTCCCTGGATCACCGGGATGTAAATGTTGAACTAGATTGACCTTATATGGTTTAAATTTATGTTTACGTAAAATTATCTGAGATTTTGTTCGTGTTACCCCTGTTTCCGTCTAAATTTCTCTGCAGGAAGTTTGGGAGACTGCTTGAACATATGCCAAAACGTTTATGTCGTGTTCCTCCCGTTATCCTTATTATAATTTTGTGATCCTGGCTTGAAGTAAGATCCATAATTTATTAAATTTGATTTAGTCTATAAATAGTATTTTGGCTTGGTTGGTGTCTTTCTGGATATCTAAAATTTAAATAAGAAACAAATATGTAAAACTATTAAATTTAATAACTACTTTTCTACCTGTTCAAATACATTTCTAAAGCTTCAGTGACATTGTCATTGTACTGATTTATACATTTTATTACAATATACTTCTCAGGGTTTGAAAATCTTTCTATCTCAGCCATAATTCATGAATGACTCAGTTCTTAAGTTTTCAGACTCTGTTGGGTATGACTGTATCTTCAAATCTCTCATGAGTTGACCATCTTCTGTCAGCTACCAAAACAGTTGCTCGTAAAATAGGCTTTTTGTACAGATCTAAGCAGTACTTTACCTCTCGACGACTCCTTCTGCTGTATAAGGTCCAACTTCGGCCTCATCTGGAATATAATTCTCACCTTTGGGTTAGTGCTCCCCAATACGCTCTCGATATCATTGATCGTATTCAAAAGAGAGCGATTAGGCTTATAAATGACCTGTCCTTAACTTCTCACATACAGTCCCTTGAGCATAGAAGGATGGTTTCAGTTCTTTCTTTGTATTATCGTTATTACAACGGCTATTGCGCTGCTGAATTATATTCTTTGATACCATCTCGCGCTATCTTTGCGAGAAACACTTGATTCGCTCATTCACATCATCAGTATGCAGTACAAATCTCCACTTGTCGTACCAAACGGGCGCAATCCACATTTTTCTACACGTCTTCTAAACTCTGGAATGATCTCCCTAGTTCCTCTTTTCCTCTCACTTATGATATTAGAAAATTTAAGGTAGCTGTTCATAGGCATCTACTGGCAATTCATTATCCCTCTATCCATCCTCCTAAGTGTTCCTGAGTGCTTTAGCACGATAGGCCTAATTTAGCCTGTTCCGGTCCACAATCATAAAAAAAAAATAATGTTAATACAGATTCAACAATATCTGCGTATATGATCATTTGTTTCTCACCCTAAATGGGACACAGTGTACCGATAAAATCAAAGTAGTAAGAAGTTGTCTGGAAATTTTTGTAATTTACCCTAGTTTTCATATGAACTAAGATTTATGTTAAGTGCTAACTGACAAATATTGCGTCTGCAACTTAGTTCAATACTGTATATCAATGAAACTAATGAAATATAAGCAATTAAATTTTATAGTCGGTCTATCCCAAAATAAACATTTCTCAGACTCAGCCAAAATATCAAAAGCTTTTGTTATTCTTAAACTGTGCGAAACTTTGCAAAAAGCTAAGTATTTTAAATACGTTTTACTTCAGTTGTTTGTCGAATTTAATATTTTAACTCGCTCCGTGTCTAAATTCTGAATTGTCTATATACTTAATTGGTTTAACGTTGTTCACAAACATATGTATTGACATCAGTATTATTAATATCCCATATTGTCAACTTTAATTTACAATATTTAAAAAATATCTTCCTTAGTTAAAAATGAATCAGTTTGAAAGTTTCTTTGAGTCTTATACACAATACTTTTCTTAGTATACGATTGCTGTTTATTACAAATCTGTTTAAACACTTTGTTAATTTTTTGGACTTCCAAATCACATATAACCATTTTACTTGTTTAATATTCTGTCCCTAATAATGCGTTCTAACAGAAATAACCAAACTGTCACACTGAGTTTGACAACAGAAATTAGCACAGATGGTTATGTTCTCTTACAATAAGAATAAAGCCAAGCGCGCGTACGTTCTATTTAAGGGTTCGCTAAGTCAATATATATTCAGTAAATTAAAATCAACCACTCTCCAAGGGTTTCAATGTCACGTGCCTTTGTCAAGCACAATATCTGAACGTGTTCAAATCAAATATTGGACCATCCATCTACGCTACTTTGAAGTTTTTAAGAAAAACGTGGAAATGCTCTGAAATGTCCAAATTCAACATTCATTTCATTCAACACAACCCTCAGAACCACAATCAAATGAAAGTCCACATACGCGCGAAGTCTTTTTCCGCAAAATTCGGTACTATTTAATACTATTTATACTGAATTATATACAAAACTTTCCGTTGGGAAATCCTAACTGATTTATACAAGTAATAATACATAAATATTCTTCCTCTACACTTTTATATAATATCAATGTATCAATAATTCACTAACATTGATAGCAGTTTTGAATCTACATTCCGGAAAATAATTAAGTCTCAATATGGGTTTTACTGAATTATTGATTTAGATTCAAATTTATTTCTTTCGGATCACAATCCTTTATACAACATGTCCTTTACATAAAATTCAACGCTTTCCTACAAATTCAAGTGGCGTAACATATACATCCAACTTACGTTACGCTCAAGAATTCTCCTGTACAAACGCACATTCATACAACATCATATACACAATACCACACTAATTACACCCAGTACGTTAAAATAATCTCACGGTACATCCATCTTGCGCGAGGATTGCTGCACATTCGTTTGCATATAAAATAAATCAATGATGCCGACAATTTACATTTTATTAATTGTTTTTACTTTTTGTATTCAAATTTTTTTCTTATTAATTATAGTCGCGTGTATATAATTTTGACGAAAACAAACATACAATTATTTGGAGTTATTGGATTGAGTTCGGATCTACTAATTTAAAACTTTTTCCATTACGAAGTTCTTTTCTATTTCTACTTTGATTTATTTAGTGTTTCGGAATGCCAAATTTAATCGAATATATTACACATATTACACAAATATGACCAGTGGCGGCTTGCAACATCCGAATTAAGCAGGCCAATCCACCAAAGATTAATCTAATGAATAACAATCTAATCCAAGTGACTACGACAATGTTGCCATTTTACCTATCAATTAAATATTTACATAAACTAAAACAAATCTATACATTGTCAACTACATAGAAGCATTAAAGAAATAAGTCGCAATGTTACCAATAGCACAAAATTAAAATAATTTGGTGACAAAATAAAACCGGAAGGGGTCTGTTTATGAACAAACATTATTTCCAAAGACAAAATACCAAAATACAATATCCATATAAATGTTTACATCCGCTACGAGCGTGAAGAAATCCAAACGATTGGGAAGCACTAAAATGAATACTTTCCCTTCTTAATGGACACTGGAACGTTAATAAATTTGACGAAACACCAACACAAAATCTCAACGGGGTGATTTAATTCCAGCTATAAATCCACAAGCAGGCTAACTTCCTTACGATTACTTCAGGTAACCACCGGGTTAATAGTAGGTATTTTGCGCGCACAACGTGCTACATCCAAACTTTTACAAGCAGCTCTGTGCTCTCTGCCTCGAACTAACTATTCTAACGATTTTAACGAAACCCTTTATCCCAATGCATCAGGTTACCTTTAACCAGCACTATTAAAATCTTCTATACTAAAACGCAAACTGGAGGTTTCTCACGACAAAAATACACTTCAAGCCACACGTTTATTAACTAAAAACTTAGAATAAAGGTAACAAACATACTTTTCTCAATAACACAACCCCAAATGGTTTAATTAAATTTTAATGACTCTTACATTAACAAATTTACTTATAAACGCCTTCATAACATCAAATAAACCCACGACGCAAACATGTTATACAATTACGTTTCTTAAAATCTTTTACAACCATAAAAAATGTAATACTCAAAGACAAATCTACTTTCTTTTAACGAAATTACAATAACCAAAAGTAGCAGTCACAGCGAGCTACTGTCTCTCAAAGTCCTAAAACATATTTATATAAAAAAAATTCCAAGCCAAATTTCACCACACGTGACAATGTACCTTACTTAAATACTGTTTTTGAAATTGGTATTTGTACATCTGATATCTAAAATTGTTTGCTGGAGGTACTCTCTAGTTGAATGTCGATTTTGGGAAATCATCTTTTCGCAGCTGTTTTTAATCCTGAAATAGCCAAATTATGACAATACCTGCTTCAATTTGTTTTATTATAAGGTGTACTGTAAATTTCAGAAATAGTGTTTGTCCCTGTAAAGTCGAAAGGTAGTCCAAAATTCTTGGTTCTTTAAATTTTGAATATTTGAATTAGTCCAAAATCTTAGTATAAACTTTCCTCTTGATATAGTAGAGACAGTATAATGCATTTCACGAGTAATTAGACCTCTGCAATATGGCCACCATTTAAATTTGTCACCAAATAAAGCGCGGGAGCACTCATTGGCGTAGTACCTTTTGTCATATAAAAAAAAGTAAAAAACTTATTTGAATAAATTTATTATTAATAAATTCGCCATCACCACGCTCACCTAGTATTATTATTATATACCATTTTAACTATTTTAATACAAATTTAAAAAAAATTAACAAGTATGTAGTAAATAATTTTTTTATTAATAAGACCGAGCTGGTAGTGTAGTGGTGACACGATCTGCTTAGCATTCGGGAGGTAATGGGTTCGATTCCCGTTACCGTCTACCTTGTATGAGGTTTTTTCAGGGGTTTTCCTCATACACATGTAGCATGGTCACTGCGTATATGCACACCATGTGCGGCTACTTAGGCGAATGCTGGGTAGTATTTTCCCCTCAGAACCCTAACTCCGTTCCTTCCGATCCTATCCTGACCACTATCCTTAATCCCACCATGCATATATACGTAACGTATGTATGTCTGGAATCCATGATTTGGCTGAAGGAGCTGGAGCTCGAAGCCCGCCCTCCCCTTAGGGGGAATGAAATACGTTGACTTTTCCTTTTCCTTTTTATTAATAATTATTGCGTAATTAAAATCGCAGAATTATAAACATTTAATATATATATATATATATATATATATATATATATATATATATATATATATATATATATATATGATCTACGCTGTAATAATAACAGTTAAAATATGACAATTAAGAAATATTGTATAATCTTACCGAAGTTGCACTATAACTACAAATTTTCAATAAAGTTCTCGTCTTCAGTTAAAACAAAACTTTCTTCCATTTTAGTATAAAAACTACACAATCACTACAACTGTTACAAATTATTGTTTACAGTATAATCGCAAAATGGAAAATTGATTCCACATTTATAAGCAAAGGAAGTGGTCATTAATGATTTCTAATTCACATTATGCTAATGGAGTAATTTGCAGTTTTAACATTAATTAAGAATTAGTAATGGTAAATTTTCAGTAATTCTTAACAATAATATTTGTTTGGAACATTCTTTTATTTTAACGATGTTTATTTCTTACAATAATTAATTTAATTGAAACATTTTCAATTTTACTAACCCAAGTTACCTCTCCGCGTGATACGCTACTGAGTTGGAAAATAATATTTTAAGACGTTTGAAGGTCGTATTTGTCTTTTGCTATTATAATGTTGTAGGAAAGGATGGAAAATGCGGTTCAGAGTAGCCAACTGAAATATCCCTTTCATTACAATGTTACACTTATAGCATTTTAGTTATTTTATAATTGGATGTTGTTCATAGTGGAATGGCAGCCATATTATAGAGGTCTAAATTATTCGTGAAATGCACTTAACAATCTTTAAATGTAAAAGACGGAATACTTCGTTTTAGTTTATGTAGAACTACTGATTATGAATAGTTTTTAATAAAGCTTAAATTGTAGATCATTTACATATATTTGCCACCTTATTAAAAAAAAAAGTAATTTTGTGAGATGGAAGCAAGAAACCCAGGAGTTATGACACCAGGAATATGCGTACAACGTGAACTCGAGAATTTTGTCAAACTATGTGCTGATAAAAAGAATACACCTTGGTATAAAATTGTATAAATATTTCACACAATTAAGATAATTATCATTTTTAGTGCTCTGTTGTTTCCGCCATTCTTGGGAGATATATTACTAAAAGATATCAGATACCAAGCTTTCATTCATAACTTGTCTGCTGTCTATATTGGTGTAGATTCATTTAGATCAGTAGCAGTGTTTGAATCTCGTAATCTCAGGTAATTTTTGTGTGTTAGATAAATACGTATTATAACTATAATCTGATTACAGGCACGTTTATGACTACATGTCTTCGCAAGCTATTCAATACACATGTGAAGATACAGAAGTTGTAAAATCTACAAAGCTGTACCAATTAATTTACAATTCTAAGTTCATGAAAGAGACAATTTCATCCACCAATCGGTAAGTACTTCAACCTTATATTTATGTACCAATTAAGCATTTTCAATTACGTCATACTGACGTCACAAGCTCCGCCTCTAACAGCTGATCTTGGACAACCTGTGTTAGCATTTCATAGGAACCTACGTGTTTTGATGTGATTTTTGAGTGTTTTCTCCAGAAAACATCGTGATAATTGACTTGTTGTAGTGTTAGTATATAATATTAAGATATTTCATTGTTAATTAGTGAACATTATTAGTGTATATTATAATTGGGTTAAATTTTATGAACACGTATTCGTGCATTTACGACATTGCAATAGAAATTTGTATTTTGTTACTTGCTTTAATAAAGTAAAGCCCATGTGAAGTTTGATAAATTCCAGAATTTAAGTGCTTGCGAAATATAAGATATCGAGTCTGCGGGTGTTATCCCTATGAGAACTTTGATAGTGTTATGATGTTTATAGGTAGACCAAGTTGTGTACTGTATTCCCAATTTTTTTGTCTTTTGCAATTTAATTTCAAAGCAATCTATTATTGTGGTGATTCTAGTGCCAAATGCCTGTTTGCATTGCTTTTATTAATTTGTCTCCTTATGGCCAGAGGATAAATTTACATTGTCGAAAGGACATTACATTTAGTGTAGAACAGAAAATTCTAGAAATAGTCGGGATACTAACATGAAATGTATAAGAAAGCAAAGTAAAATCTAAATTTAACCTGAATTTTATTAACACCATCAAAAAATGATTGAACTTATTTGTAATAACTGCTTGTGGTGCTATTTTGATATAAGGTTTAATTAATTTTGTAAATATTATATTGAAAGCCTTATAGCTTGGTACTCTAGTGTAACGAATCTATAACATACACATTTGCCTTATCTTGAATGTAATTCTTTAATTTGACGAGTTTGATGATAACTAACCTAAAAATCGCACGAACTTTTCAATATTATGTAGGATAATTGTTCACTTCATTCACGTATTTCTGGTGAATTGTATCAATATAGTTCTCATCTACAAGTATTAGCACAGAAACATTTTGATCGCCCACGATTTTAGATGAAATTGTCAGAAAACGATCACATCCCATAAGAACGTGTGCTAAAGTTGTCCAACATCAGGTAAGGTCACACGTTGTGACGTCGCTTGAAAATGCCTAATTAGTGGAGGTAGTTGTTCAGTAATATTGTAGTTGATGACGCTTCGTTGTATTAGACTTTTTAGTACAAATTCAATCACCAACTATAATTCTCACTCAATAACAAAAGCATTTATAATAAAAGGTAGTGGTACTGATAATGATTAAAATACTCTTCAAGTACCTTAACATACATATAAAACTTCTCTTAATATGCAGATTGATTATCTAAACTGTTATTTATTACACAGTGAATTTTAACTTAAAACATGAATTAAATTGTTTTACACTTCATACATTATTCCTATTATATTTTTAAACAATTCAAACTATACAATTGTTCGCAAACACAGATCTGTCTCAAATCATTTTCTAATTTCAATATAGTGAACTAAGTTGAAATACGTACCCTTATTTAAAAGAAGTAAATGGAAGGATTATACCGGGTGTCAACGAGACCATGTATCAGGCCCTCATTTTTTTATGTTTAATAATATTTTATTGAAATTTGAAGCATGTATGTAAGAAAGGCCTGTGGAATTTTTGACTAAATCAAAGTTTTAATATCACTTCCGGTTCGACCGGAAGTGTCCTTGATTTTCTTATTTCAGGTAGCACCCTGTATATTTTTTTCCATATTATGATTTGTCTTGACGTTCTGAGTACAACGATGTATGATAAGTCCATATTTGATTTCAAAATGGCGGTATATGGGCCATTTTAGCATTTTCGAAAAGTTGGCCATGAAAAATCAACGAATTTACAAAAAAAATTTTAATCATGAAAACGTAAGAATGAATTGTCATTGACTTGAAAATGAACATACCAATCATTTATTATGTTTTTAAAGTTATTTTAAATGTCAATAATCTCTTTTCGTTTTTTTCTTAATAAAACAAGCCCTATTTCCTACGTTTAAGTACGAACCCATATTTTTTCTTAAATAATTTCGAAGATTACTTATTCTGAAAAAATAAATTTAAAATTTTTCATTTGTGAATATGTTGTAAGGATTTATTGTAAGAAACTCACTGTGTTTATCTAAATTGTCTATCAAATATTAAAATTATAAGTAGGCTGTGGAAATAAAGTACCTCTAAATGAAAGACTTAAAACATTGAGATATCGATTAACAACAGTTTAATCTGTAAATAAAATACGCTACAAGGGAATATTTCACACCACCCAAGTTGTTTTTCGAAATTACAAAGTTTTTCCTCTGAGAAATTGTCATATCATTTAACATTACACCTATTGCAACATTTTATTATTATTATTTTTTTTTATGATTGTGGACCTGAACAAGCTAAATTTGGCCTATCGTGCTAAAGCACTCAGGAACACTTAGGAGGATGGATAGAGGGATAATGAGTTGGTAATAGATGCCTATGAACAGCTACCTTAAATTTTCTCACATCATAAGTGAGAGGAAAACAGGAACTAGGGAGATCATTCCAGAGTTTAGAAGCCGTGTAGAAAAATGTGGATTACGCCCGTTTGGTACAACAAGTGGAGATTTGTACTGCATACTGATGATGTGAATGAGCGAACCGAGTGTTTCTCGCAAAGATAGCCCGAGATGGTATCAAAGAATATAATTCAGCAGCACAATAGCCATTGTAATAACGATAATACAAAGAAAGAACTGAAACCATCCTTCTATGCTCAAGGGACTGTATGTGAGAAGTTAAGGACGGGTCGTTTATAAACCTAATCGCTCTCTTTTGAATACGATCAACGATATCGAGAGCGTATTGGGAAACACTAACCCAGAGGTGAGAATTATATTCCAGATGAGGCCGAATTTGGGCCTTATACAGCAGAAGGAGTTGTCGAGAGGTAAAGTACTGCTTAGATCTGTACAAAAAGCCTATTTTATGAGCAGCTGTTTTGGTAGCTGACAGAAGATGGTCAACCCATGAGAGATTTGAAGATACAGCCATACCCAACAGAGTAATAGAGTCTGAAAACTTAAGAACTAAGCCATTCATACCTACAACAGGAAAGGATCGATCTTTTTTGGCGGACATAAGGCAACACTGAGTTTTGTTAGCATCAAATTTAACTAGATTTTTGCTTCCTCATTCGAGAATACGTTGAATGTCTTTGTTGATTGAAGTTGCCATTTCAGCTTTAATTTCTTGATTTGACATAGAAGGTGGATTATCACAATGAGTAGACTGAGATGAACTACAGTAAAGAGTGCTATCGTCAGCAAAGCAATGGATGGGGTTAGTTGTTGAAGAAATAAGGTCATTTGTGTACAGCAGAAAAATTGTAGGCCCTATAACGGATCCCTGTGGTACGCCCGCGTTAATGCTAACTTCTTTTGAAAAAAAAGCCGTCAACTACGACACGTATTCGCCTTTTATCAAGGAAACTAGAAACCCAGTTGATGAGCGTATCATTTAACCCAAACGAGGTGAGTTTGGCAAGTAAACGCTTATGCCAAACTTGGTCAAATGCCTTTGAGATATCTAAAGCGACTACAACTGTTTCACCGGACAGCTCTACTGTATTGTTCCAAACTTGGGTCACATATGAAGAAAGATCACCTGTTGAACGATATTGCCTAAACCCATGTTGGTGGTCACTAAGGAGTTTGTTAGTTTCAAGGAACGTGAGCAGTTGTTGATTGATGGATTTTTCCATGATTTTAGACAAAATGGAAGTGATGGCAATTGGTCGGTAGATTGAGGGATCGGTCTTATCGCCTTTTTTTTGGGAATAGGTTGAACATTTGCTAACTTCCATGATGAAGGGAATTCCCCAGAAGACATAGAGATCGTATAGAGCTTAGATAGGACTGGTACTAGTTCAGGGGAACATTTATTTAAGAAAATCTGGGATAACGTCTGGGCCAGTCGACTTATTGAGATCAAGCCTACTGATGATCGATTCCAAGAGAAAATGAATTGGTTTCATAGCGTATGAAGAAGAGTTGACTAGGGGCACATCTTTTCCAGAATCATTGAGACACGAGTTTGATGCAAACAAATCCACAAAAACATTGGCTTTGTCTACAGAATCAGCAACTACCGATCCGTCAATAGACGTCAGGGGGGGAAATGAAGATGTTCCAAAGTTTTTACTAATGGCTTTAGCTAAAGACCAAAATTTACGACTGCCTAAAGGAGTTGTAGCTAGTTCATTGCGTTTTCGTTGTTCGAACAACTTTTTAGTTTTAGTGATTTCACTTTTGCAGATATTTCTAGCACCAACGTATTCTACATGACTGTCGACCGATTTATTAGATTTCCATTTAATGTAATATTTATTTTTTAAAGATATTGCATCTACACAAGCCTTATTGAACCAGGGTTGGGAACGTGAATGACCTATACGGTACTGTTTTTTGGGATCCTATAACTCCATTACCATGAGGATGACTTCAGATACTGAAAGAGCAATGTCCGAAGAAGAGGACGACTTAAAACAATATTAAGGCCATGGAAAGGTTGCAAAGGAATCCCGTAAATCACTCCATCGAGCTGACTTAAAACACAACAAGGTTCTATCGGTTTTGCGAACAACAGTGGAATTACGTACAGTAGAAATGATTTTTATTAGACAATGGTCGGAAAGACTTAAAAGCGAAAGAACGGAAGTTTTATAAACAAGAGGGTTTGATGTAAGAAAGAGATCTAGGAGATGTGGAGTATGGTTAGGGTTATCAGGGATTCTTGTGGGTTCAGAAATCATTTGTGTGAGATCACATGAAATAGCAAATGTTTCTGCACTATGACCAGCGGGATTTGTTGTAGATGAAAATTGAAGCCAATTAGAGTTATGAAAATTGAAATCGCCTACAATTGAGGTATCGCAAGATGGAAACTGAGACTTTGATACTAAGGTAATCGAAGAAGTCTTGAAAGTTACTGTCATTAGGAGACCTATAAATGCAACAGTAGAATTTCACAAAACTAGAACCAGAATGTTTAAACCAAATCACGTCAAAATTTTTATTTTCTAAGGAAGAAACCCTCTTGCAAGCGATTCTGTCCTTGATGTAGGCACATACGCCTCCTTTATATCGAAAGTTAGAGTGAAGGTGGTATTGAGGAAATTGCAAGTCGGGTGACTCGGAGCTTTCAGAGGAGACTTGTGTTTCAGATAGAAACAAAATATCAGGTTATAATTGTTCAAGATGTTGGTGAATAGCATTAAGATTAGACCTGATACCGCGGATGTTGCAGTAGTGAATCAGAAAGTTGATACTTTCGATGACCGAGGTCGCTTGGGCCCTGCCCTCCCGGACATCCGAATGGGGCAGGATTTTACGTCCGGAATTTATAACCCTAGAAACCACAGCCATCTTATTTTTTAATTTGGGACTTTTAATCCGATGGGAAGACAGTGAGGGCGAGAAGGAAGAATAAGGATGAAAATAGATTAAGGATGACGGAAAAGGTAACCGGCAGCCCTTTACCGAGCTCAGAAAATCGGAGACCCAATATTAAGGAGTCCATGGTAAGGGTGGTGGTACCTCCCCGGCTGGCATGGAGTATACATGCCTACCACCTTATAAATTTTATTATAACAAATGTTCAATGTATAATGATCAACAACGATTAAATTGTAAATAAAATGCCGTACAAAAAATATTTAACTCCACACAAGTTGCCTTTGAAAATGAAAAATGATACTCCTATAAATTTTTCGTTTGGCTATTGAAAATACGTAAATAAAACAAACTGAAGTCGTAGTTACCTTTGGAAACAATTGAAATGCGTAACTTAAATGGCAGTTCATATTGCTTAGTAAATGATATAATAGAAGTGTATTTCGAACTTTTTCATCTTTACAGTAGTTGATGTTAGTATTTAGCTGTTAACAAGCTACTTCTAATTTATAAGAGATGTATACGAAGAATGAAACAGTTGACATATTAATTTTTGGCGAATGTCGCAAGAATTACAGAGCTGCTACTACGCTTTATACTGAGCGTTATCCAGATAGAAGACATCCTTCTCAAAATTATTTTATAAGATGGGAAGCACAGCTGAGGAACATAAATATACAAATGGATGATGAACAAGAATAGTTTATTGTTAATGAAGTCACTGAAATAAATGTTCTAGCTCTTGTAGAATTTGATAAAACTGTCTCGCTTAGACAAGCCGGCCAAGAACTACAAATCAGTCACGAATCTGCAAGAAGAATTAAAAAAAAAATACCACTAGAAATCATTTAAGTACAAATTAAATCAACAACTATATGAAAATGATTTTGAAAGCAGATTACGTTTTTGTAATTTTGTTATTGATAATATAAGGAATAACAACAATTTTCCTCGCAATATTTTATTTTCCGATGAGTCAAGATTTACAAATTCAGGTTTATCCAACCAACAAAATACAAGATACTGGGCTCAACAAAATCAGATTATTTTTTGAAGAAAATCCGCAAATTAAATTTGGATTCAATGTTGGCTGGGGATGGTAAATAATTTACTATTAAGTCCTATAATTTTTGACGGTTCATTAACTTCGGAAAGGTACCTTAATTTTTTGGAAAACTTGCCCGTGGAAGAAAGAAATGTCTTATACTTCCAACAAGATGGTACCCCACCTCATAATTCTATTATAGTTAGAAACTATTTAAATGAGACATTCCAAAATCGTTGGATTGGCACAAATGGACCGTTAAGGTGGTGGCCTAGATCGCCTGACTTGACACCTCTAGATTTTCATATTTGGGCATTTTTGAAAGAACGTGTTTATGCAGCACGATCAAATACTAGGGAGGAATTGGAAAACCCCGAATTAGTTGAATAATTGTATTATAGAATTTGTTAGAAGGATTAAATTATATATAAATGCGTAGGGTCAACAACTAATTAAATGTAAGAAATATGGTTAAGTTTAAAACAATTTTGTATTTGAAAATTTTCTATTTTTTTAATTTACTGTAAATCCATTTATTGTTATTAACGACTTTTTGACGTAGATATAGATAAAATGTTGTAATAGGTGTAATGCTAAATGGTATTACAATTTTTCAGAGGAAAAACATATCTAGTACTTTATGTTTGTAATTTCGAAAAACAACTTCGGTGGTGTGAAATATTCCCTTGTAGCGTATTTTATTTACGGATTAAATCGTTGTTAATCGATATCTCATTGTTTTAAGTCTTTTATTTAGAAGTACTTTATTTCCACGGCCTACTTATAATTTTTTCGTCTCGCGCTCTCATATTTTGTATTTTAATATAAATTCGGCATTCACCTATACCTTGTGCCAGCTTGACCGCCACAATAATCGATTTCTATTACTTCTACGATGACCATTTATGTAAAAAGAAAATACGAGACAGGAACACATCACCAGAAGAGTCGGAGGGGCACCAAATACTCATTAAGGGGAAGGAGAAATTTCTTTTAAATTCGATACAACATTTTTTATGCTTTCTAGTCTCAGTGACAAATGTAGTGGTTATTTATGGTAAATTTTTAGGCGTCCCATGTCAGAATGCAATAGTGTCAAAAAAAAAAAAATAAATAAATAAAATCTATTTAATGCTGCATTTTACTTCGGGTTTTAAAAGTACATAGTTAATAAAATGACTAGCTAAATTACTCATTCGAATATTTTTCAAGACAATCCATTTCAAAATTATGTTTAGTCATTAAAAGACCTTTCAAAGTTGTTACAGTAAGGCTAGTTTCACTGAACCAAACGTTATTCATATCAGAAAAAATCTTCCCGCGACGGCGTTGGACCTCGGGAAACATACGCACATTTCAACATTTTTTTATATGTTTTTGTGTGGTATATCTTCACTCTTGTAGTTGTTAAAATGCTCGACCCATTTTTTCATTTTTTGACTGGTTGTATGTTTTTCAATGCACACAATTTCATCAAATAGTCCCGAATGATCTATAAGAAGATCAGAGTGTTATTTTTGAAAAAACAGTGGGTTTTCAACATCTGACCACAGAGGCTCTTTTTAGCTATACCCAACGAAACAATTGCGTTCATTTATACAAATAGTCGATACCAGTAGTGTAAAACATGGTCGCTGACCATGAGTTACGGCTAGGTCTCCTCCATTTACCAAAGCTACTAGCATAGTGTTAACTTGATTTGGCAAATATTCTATTAAGTGTCGCCTTAAATTTGATAGAACCATGATATGCGTCTATCATTGAAGATTGTTCTGATTCCATTCGCAGCACACACTTATGAAATGCAGCGGGAGTGAAGAAAGCATAGCCAAACTTCAAACAAATTATTTTTAAAACTACTAAGAGTCAATGTGGGACATTTTTCTTGAAAGATAAAGTAACTCTGTAACGGTTGGAACGTTTTTAATATTCTTTCTATCGAAGGTACAACGCTAACCATCTGGTTTTATTGTATCCCAACAGTTTTTGGTATTCAACATTAACAAACTCACAAAATTCTTTTAATTGTTCAACTCGAACAGTATACATGTAGAAATAGCCATAGATTTTCACAATAATGGCTTCGATGTCAATAAGCAAGCAGTCTGCTGATGTTTGAATACAGTTATGAAAGATATAAGTTCACCCCACCAAAGGGATTTTAAGTAACTGCTGAAATTTATGAAAGACGTTATTTTGGCCATGTCCTGGTGTTCCTTCAAAATTCCAATTTATGTTGCCAGCACACATCGCCAATACTTTTGTTGTTAACTCGTATTTCTCATCCGTTTCAATAATATATTCGGATATAATTTGTGAAGTTTCACCTGGAAGATCTTGAATTTCCAAAAGTTTTATTTGATGCCCTTGTCTTTCATAAAATATCTTACGAGTATAGGACAAATTTTTACGCTCCCGTGATCTGAACAATCGGTATAGATTGTTACAAAATTGATCGTTCTAAAATCATTTAGTATGCAGCTTAATGATTATTTTTGTAAAATATTAGGCACAATACTTTCAGGTTTGGTTCTTGCACATAAAATAAAAAATAAAACTTTTTCTTAGCTTACTCGTGTAATCCGTAGAACGAAAGAACTGAATGTGGACCAGGTTGTGGGATGACCAAGTACATTCCATTGCAGCTAGTTTTCGTTCTTCATTTTCAAATGTTCCCTTAGAAAAAAATATTTCGCATTGCAACTGCCTTTTTATGTTTAAGTATCAATATGCACTTTACATCACTATCTGAGGTTGTCTTTTTAATAAATGCTACCTGTTACCTGATATTTTACTCTAACCAATAAAAAAGAAAAGGTTTGATATATTTATATTATACTATATTTGTTATAAAGCTAAATAGATACCCTTATACTACCTTAATTACATTGACACAAGAAAATATATGTGGACCTGGACTTAAATATAATAAATTCTTTTTACTTTAAAATAAAGAAAGTCAGCTTAATTATAAATTTGCGGAACTCGTCTTAGTACGGCGACTCGGGGGCGGTTCTCGTTTGACGACGGTCACTCCAACTGATTCCTTACTGTCGCTGAGAAAATAAGGCTAACTGCACAGTTATAATAAGTAACTAACTTGACATACATGAATAAACAAAGCTTGGAAATATTTCAATTAAGTCCCTGTCTGGTAGAACACAGAAGTACATAACTTTCATTTACAGGTAAGGCCGGTGTGATAAGTTTTATTTCTCGTTGAAATATTTTTAAAGATATAATAAACGCGGTCAATGTTACCTGGACTATCTAGGCCAGAAAGAAAACCTATATATTAAAGCTTGAATAACCACTTGCCTTTCTTGAATTTAAACCTACTGTATTTAATACAGTTTGATCACGGCTTTCAGGATTGATTCGTTTACTAAAATGTTTTTTTCGCCGCCGGGCAGGGTAGACTAAACGTTTTACATAATTTGATATTAAAGAATGTTTGATGCGAGAATAATTCTGTAATCTGGGTTATCGCGATGTACGATTCAGGACTCCGAAAAGGAGTACATTTTTTAAAAGGGAAACGACACCCGGAATTAAACTCCCGCCATAACGTTCGATACAGGTGCTTGTGTAGGTGTTGTAAATAATACTTAGATACAGGTGACAGGAATTTAAACGACAGCGGGACAAGATGTACAGGAGTGTTCGAGAAGAAATCTCATGTGGAATTTGCATGTCTGGTGGTTTTATGGAAATTCGCGGATAGCGGGTACGGCTTCTGGTAGTGGTATTAATTTAGAGATTGGTGGCCGCGTTAGTAGTGGGAGTGGAGGGGGACTCTGACGTAGAAAATTCGTACTATTTTCGGGACAACGTCGGAGGGGATAAAAATTATTTGAAATTCTGCATTTTTTAGTAAAGTTGATTAAAGAATAATTAATTACAAAAACAGGTAAAGGGCCTCGGGTCTTTACAACACTTAACCTTAACTAACGAACTATATACACTATATTTATTTACACGCACCAGTATATTTATTTTCCACGCGTACAAGACTGCGTCGTAAGTACATTCTTTTCGCGCTAGACTTGATACTTAATTCTCCCCCATAAGCGGGATCGCCCGCTATTTATTTGAATCGACAAAAGTGCTAGAAAAATCCCGTAAATTGTGAAACTTGTGAAGTCATCCGATTGTGTCTTATCTGAAGATCGCGCTATCTTTTTCGTACTTTCTAGACTTTGATTAATTCCTTCTAAACAATGAAACGCCAGAAACGGGACAAAAAAGACACTTCTTTATAAATACGGAACATTTACATAATTTATTAAAATAATTACGTATACGAAATAGTGTGTTCAAAAAAGGGAATATCGCGTATAATACGGCACGAATAGTCGTCTTACTCTACGCAAGCAGTAAGTAGTAAATCATTTCTATGTCATATTTTTTATAAATGTTGTGCACAGATTGGTTTTTAATTTGGCGGGCATAGATTTTTATCAAAATGCTCTCGTTTCATTAATTTTCAAAATCTAACTGTATGAATCTTTTCGAAATTTATGTCGAAATGAGAATAGTTTTTTATTCCAGTATCCAAATATTGTTCTATCGTCATTGACCGAATAATAGACACCATTTTTCGGTTTTGTTATTGATGCTACATCAAAGTTTTATGTGATTTGATTAAAAAATTTATAATTTCGCATTTTTCCTCCATATTTCACTAACTATTTTACAGCATGTTTGTCTTTGTACCTTTTATGGTTTTCGAGTTCGAGAGCCAGATAAAAATCGATCTGCATTTATTATTACGATATTCGTGATGGTTTTTTTAAAACTTTCGTAGAGTCCCGCGGACATGGATCTCAGGAAATGGCTTAGAAGTTCAAATAAAAGTGAGGCAAGTATACATTCTAAACTCAAAAAAAAACAAACAAACGAGACTAACCGATCGATATTACTCGTTGTCAATTCCCAATTGAAAAAACCCAATAAATTTACAACGCCAACTTGCTTGAATTACAGGGCACATAAGCAATGCTGCCGTGATCATCAGATGAAGATGGGAATGAAAATATACAAGAATCTGCTCCTACTACATTATCTGCCCCTTCTTTTACGATTCCTTCATCAGCATCTAACCAAAATCAAAATAAGACCAAGACAGGGAACCATGCGTTCCGGGAAGATTGGTTAAAAACGTACAACTGGCTTCTGTACGATCAAGATATTTCAAGAGCATTTTGTAACGTATGTCCGACGGTTTCTAAAAATTGTAGCATGTTTCAAACTCGAGATTGAATATATTGTATAACGTATTTGTAAAAAATGGTTTCAAGAATGGGAACAAAGCATTATAGAAATTAGACAACTAAGGTGTTGTCTTACCTAACAAAAGCAAAAATGGAAGAAATACAGAAAGCTGGTTTCTTCTATCTTCAGACAATTGTATCCTCTACCAAATATTTCTTGCTATAGGTACGTGGTCACACAGATGAGCGTTCTAACTTCGTACAATTATTCAAATTGCGTGCTGAGGATATCAAAGATCTGAAAACGTGGCTATCGAGGAGTCAATACAAACGTATTTCCCATGATACAATAAAATCTTATCACTATTAGGAAGCTCTGTCTGCCATACCATACTCGACAAAGTTAGGAATGGAATATATGCCGTATTGGTTGATGAGACCACAGATATGTGTGTCAAAGTAAATGCCAATTTCTTTTAGAACTGTAGATGATTATCTGTAGTAATAAATATTTTTTGGTTTATCTAATAGTGCATGTGTTGATTATGAGGCATTATACAATGTAGGATTCCCTTTACAATTTTCCATCTGGCATCTTCGTTGTCCATCCCTTTTCGTTATAAAATGATCGCGATGATAATTGCACAGATGGACGTCCTTTTTGAGAACTATTGTCAGCTCCAATATTCAGATAGACTTTTGCTATGTGACGACGCAAATCCTTTGTAGAAAGAGGACTTTTGATCTGTGCAGCACATATGCACTGAAAGGGCACCAATACCATTTTTTACCTCGAATATTTATATGGTGTTATTTCGAGTAAACAGTCATGATGGTCGACACCGTCTACATTTTTGTTGTACTTACTAAATACCGGTGGCTTTAACAACGTTACCTTCTCCTTTTTCAGAGAACCCCATCTTCGTACTGACGACAGTGGCTCAATGGTGTCGAAGTTGGTAGCGATTATCATGGACCTGTTATCATTCCACCTCCCAGCTAGGATTTTATTTTGCGTGTCGAAAAAGTGGTCAAACGTTCCTCTGTCTTTCCTAGCAAAGGTCTTGGGGTTTTCTGAAAGGAATTTGGCAATTCTGTTCTCCCTGATTGTACCGCTTGCTCGAAAACCTTTTTTTAGTGCAACTAATACACCATGACTGGTAAAAAAGTTGTCAAAACAAACATGATGGTTTTTAGGGTCGATTGTATATAACAACTTTTCCAAAACAGCTCTTTGCCCTAGAGGTTCCATAGGTTTGGTAAGCAGTATTCAGCTTTAATGCACATAGCCCAGAGTTTGTAACCGAATCTCATTAGCTTTTTTTTATAAATTGTTTTAGCCCGCAATGTCCATAATATCTCACGATCACTTCATCAATGGAAACCTCCTTTTCAAATACATCCCACCTCAGAAAATTTTTGTTGACCAAGTCGAAAATTGGTCGAATTTTGAACGCTCTATCTGTTTTACTATAAAACACGTGTCCATTACTATTGAAATGCAGAAAAGTTTTTATTTCCAAATATCTGTTGCAGCTCAATGCTTTTTGATAAGTTCATCCCCAAGATCATCATCTGTTGACCAATAACCCTCTTCACTTGAAAGGGAATGATACCCTGAAAATATCAAGAAACCTAAGGATACTTTTATTTCGTCGATATCAAGGTTCAACCCATAAGCGTTTTTTGTTTCCTTCGCATAACGGATTGATTCTTCTTTAATATGGGACACTTCATTGCTAAAAAGCAACTCAAATAAATCACTGCTTCACTCATTTTCAGACATATTTCTTCTTTCGTATTCAAAACTATAAACTGGAGTTTTTCTCCATTTTGCTTCTGTTACAGCAGTTTTTTTTATTTCTTGCCGCATCCCTGTGTTGATTTGAGATCTTACTCAACATCCATATCCCGGATATCACCCCGTGCCGTTAAATTATTCAGTTCGAATTTCAATAAAACCAGGAACTTTATTGACTACTACTACTCCGGTTTCATTTTCATCAAGTTCGTCCTCATGAGAGACGAAATCTGGATCAGGGGGGAGCAATGTGATATATCTCTCTACGTCGTCTAAATAAAAATATTCCAAGGCTTCTTCTATAATTTTAAAAATCTCTCTTCTTTCCATCATAAAAATATATTTTAATTAGTTTACATTTTCTCGTTGTGCAGAACTTGTTCACTATCGCTAACTTATATTACACTCTCACTAACAATTTCTAACGCCCATTGGCTTCAGATGAGGACAACAATATTATGCAATGAAAAACGTACCATTGAACGTAAAATATTTCTTTCAAATGAACCATATTCACTAAGATATATATTAATCTACAGAAAAATATCAAATGACAAAAAAAAATTCTTTGTGAAATGGTGAAAATAACTAACGATAAAATACTTATAAAATAATATTGTATATTAATGATAACTTTTGAGCACACAGACAGCAAGTCAAACAAGATAAAATGCACGTCGCCACATTGCGGTAGGATTGTTCTGCAAGTCAAAAACATGCATGTTCTCAGATGAGGACAATGGGCGCTAATGGGTTAATGAAATATTGGAAGATGTCGATGCTAGGTTTGAGAATACGTGGAAAATAGTTGATGTTATAAGAGGCAATCCAAAGTCTAGATACTCGTTTCACATCAATTTCTTTAGACACATGTGTCGAGGCACTAAAAATAACTCTGATGTTTTTTATCTAAACCGCTTACAGATTCATAGGAATATGGTTGTAGATATTGCTAATGTCTGTAAAAGCTGTTATAAACTATTTAAAAAAAATCAGGAACCTGTATAAATTGCTATTAACCCTACCTACAACTTCATGCACAGCAGAAAGAAGTTTCTCTGCATTGAGACGACTGAAAACGAATTTGAGTAATTCCATGACACAGGAACGGTTGAATAACATGGCACTTTTAAACTGCCTCAATTGAGTGTGACGTTATTCTTGATACATTTATTATGCGTCCACAACGGAGGAATACCTTCTCGAGGCACGTTCCAACTTCAGAAATCACCTATTACGGGCCAAACGCTCACTAGAGCATCATCCCGTAAAAGTAAAGTGCAAGCAACCGACATAGCTCATTGGTATGAGCGGGGTTCTTACTTACTACTCCAAAGGGCACTCGATACAACTCAACATAGTCCAAATCAGGAAAGTACGTCACAAAGACGCCATCTGTTAATACATTTATAGCGCGAAAACATAAAAAATAATGACCTAACAGGAAACCATAATATTTACTCAAAATAAAACACTCGCCTCTACCTGAAAATTCTATTCCAAAAACTCTACGCAAAGTTCACCTAAACTTCCATAAAATCTAAAGTTTCATTTAAAATTCGCCAAATTGCGATAATAAAACTCAAAA
Organism: Vesta saturnalis; assembly: GCA_036346205.1. Classification (NCBI taxonomy): domain Eukaryota; kingdom Metazoa; phylum Arthropoda; class Insecta; order Coleoptera; family Lampyridae; genus Vesta; species Vesta saturnalis. The sequence goes on from JARFJB010000793.1 coordinate 5,260,809, forward strand.
CTCATTATACATTTCGATAAACTTCAACGTAAAATTAATGGCTCAAATAACCACAAAGATGTCTGATCAATACGATAATTAATTATTCAATTCAAAACGAAAATACGCCACAACACGAAAATAAGCAAAACGCGGCCCAGTATTATAAATGTCAATAATTTAATAAACGTCAAAATAGGCGACGTAATCTCTAAATGCTTACATTTATCACAGATCCAGGTAAATCAACAGCTGCTCAGAGGATTTCTATAAAACTTCTAAAATATCCGCATGTTCTCGCAATAAAATAACGTGTAAACGATTAGCTGGTCGGCCAACCAACTTATTACTCTATACCGGGTGTCCGATCTCAAACCCGAACATAGGGATTTAACATTAGAATGAACGTTTCTGCAGATTTTTGCTCGCCAATTCAGAAAAGGCAGAAAAGCTAATGGTATCAATCAAAAGGTAAAGTGGTTTCACATCCAAAGATACTAATTACAAGACTAAATGTTGAAATGTTTAGTTTAAAACACTAAATAAGTAAATGGTGTTTTTAAATATGATGTGCCTTGACTTCCAATTTGTTTCAAATGTGTCAAATAATTTTAAAAAGTATTTAGCGTTGATTAATCTTGTCGTCCATGTTATTAAGTTTAAAATGAATAACTACTGCAATGAAGAAAGAATTTTCAAAAAAGTTAAATGGTAAACAGACGCAATTGTGTAGTTCAAAATACTAAATTATAAAATTAGAGTTTTAAAACTTTATTGTAAAATCTAAAGAAAAACAAAGAAAAATAAAATTACAATAAATATTCAAACAAACCCTCGTTTTGAAACAAGCAATACCCCAATCTGTTATAAAAACCTCTTCTAGCGTGAGCCAACGATCTTTCGGTAATTAACCGGTACGCATTTTCTTCCTCAAAGAACTGATATCTGGGTGGCGCCTTTTATAAATTTTGCTTTGAAGGCGGCCCCACAAGAAGTCGCAAGGGGCTAACTCAGGAGATGAACCTACTTCAACAGCATTTTGTTTTAAACTAATAGTCGTATCCAAATTTACCGTCGCCAAAACTCGTTCTTCAGTGTGATCAACTAATTCTACTTGTCGATTTCATGCGATACAATTATTCTGATTCCACAGAAATATACCCAGATCTTTCAAATTTATGTACATAATAGTGAATTGTACTTAAAAACGGGGCAAAGCGGAATGAAATTTAGGTTTTTGTTGTTTACAATCCTAATATTTAAGTAGAAAGTGCAAAAGTGTTATCAATCGAAAGATTATTATATTCTCAAAAATGACAAGAGTTTTTTATAAAAAAAGATGTATAAGAAAATAAAAATGTATTCCACTCTGTCCCTTCTGTGGGGTAAAGTGGAACACAATGCGGGGAAAGGTGGAATAGTACGTAAAAAAGTAAGTACAATATGAAAAACAGACATTATTCACAAAAGTCGCATACATAAGCATTTGCAGACTGGCTGTCATAGGCGGTACATTGTTCATGAGCCCATCCCTTACAGACATTATAGGCTATCCAGATTTCGCCACCTCTAGAGCTTAGAAAGTCGCCTTTGCACATAATACATTCCGTGTCATTCACCTGTTCATCACCTTGTGAAGCAACTTGTTTCACTCTTTTACATTGGCTTTGTGTTTGTTCTATTTTACCCCTCTTTTTACTTTCAAAAACATTTTTTTTTACTGTTTGAATTAACTTCTGAGGGGTAGAACTATTTTTGTCTCGCAGTTCTTGCCCATACGGGCTGGAAGTTAATACTGCAGATTTTCCTCTGTTGCGGGTTGACTTCTGTTTAGGCATTTTTACCTGAGGCGCTGGTATTATGTCACGTGGACTGCTAAGTTGAGATGCAAGAGGAAGCTGGTCAGGCACTTTTGTAGCCCGATTGGGAGTTACGTCTATATCTGAAGAACAGGAGGGAATTTCTTCAACTTCTTTACTACAGGAAAGACGGATCATTTGACTGTCACATTCAGCATTTTTATCCATCGCTTTCGGAGCGACGCAAGGAATTCGCCCCACTACTACTTTCGCGAAACAAGACATTTTGTCTAAAAAATCTTTGCTGCAAGAAGGGACATCTCTTGCTTTGCATCTTTGTTTACATCTTTGTTGGGATCTGGTTCCGGTACTACAATAGGGGTATCGTTCTCGGATGATGTACCTTCGTTTTCAGGAGCAGGTCTGTAAAGAAACAAAATTATGGGTTAGGTATAAAATAAATCAAATTGAAAAAAAAATTAATATTTTTAGCCATGCTTTGAAACTTGCAGCAAAGGCTTCATCAGGAAATATATTTTGGATTAACAGGCCAAATTCCTGTTTTCTCAAACCCGCTTATAGCATTCTTTGCAGTTGATTCTGCTAGGTACGCATTTACAAACAATTGACCGACTTGTCTTATTGTTATTGGTCTACCAGGATGGTTCCTTAACCAAAGCTCACATTCCTGTGTATAAACGTGCTGAGAGGGAACATGAACGAAAGTGCAGTGGCTGGAGGCGGTGGGAGGTATGTGGAGGCAAGCAGAGAATGTGGACATGATTTCTTCTAGCCATTTCAAATAAAGCGAAATTTTTTGTGTGTCTTGCGTGGCCATCCAGAATTAGTAGGACTGGTTGATCGGCAGTTGGCTTGGCATGTCGTAAAAGTTGTTCGAACCATGTAAGACAAAATATGTCAGTATTCATCCATCCCGAAGGATGGCATACAAGTTTTGTATCGGGCGGTGTTCCCTCTACGAATTCTAACTTTTCTCTTGCTCTCGGAAATATCATTAACGGTGGAATATATCTCCCTGCTGCATTAAAACAAATGACTGACGTAGTTGTTGTGCCCCTTTCTGCTGAACTAAGAGTTCCCACCTGCTTCTTGCCTTTAGTCTCAATTACTTTCGATGGTTTACTTGGAACCGTTGTGATTCCTGTCTCATCTACGTTGTAAATCTGGCTCGGCGTAAATTTGTAGCGATCGTACAGTCCCATAAGCAGGCCAAACACTCAGAAACGTTGTGCCGGTTAAATGCCGTAGCTCTGGAGATAGAGTTTTTTTCGGGAGTTCGAAGAGTAAGCCTTGAGTTCCTTTTTAAAAACGCTAAAACCCAATCGATTGCCTTTTCTTTTGGATTATTAAATGGATGAGATATTCCGTCTTTCGCAGCAAATTGATAAGCTAGATGCCTTAAATCTGAAATTCCCAAGCCAAAGTATCGGTTTTCCATAAAGATACAATGGTCAACAAGCTCTTGCTCTTGTAATGTAAAACATCGAGTAAATCTGACCAAACTTTTTGTTGAAGCATCCTCAGCAGGAATGTCGTTTTTGGCTCTTCGAAATAAAGTCGTCCGTGGCACACTGTATATAAGATCTGCGTTCTCATAGCTTAAACGATTTGTTCTAACTGCTCTGATAGCATCGACCATATCATCCTCATTCCAAGTATGTTGTGTCGTGTTACGAACATAGTTTCAAAAGATCAAAATAACCCTACTTAGGATTTTCGAATTTCAATTTTTTTGTATATACAGCTAATTAATTTATTTTAAGGGGTATACTGAATGTAGTTATCTGAACTAATAAATACCAATTAAAATTAAATCAAGTGAGCATATTTTAATTACCGTTGTATTGTCAATGGGGTAAAGTGGAATGCATTCCACTTTACCCCATTTCAGATTTTCCACTTTACCCCATTTCGGACTTTTCTAACAAATGTTTAATTTGTCTAAACGAGCATACCTGTTCTTTCTATATACTACAGTATAGTTGTTCATAGATCCTACCTTGTAGCCAGGAAAAACAGTTTTTGTTTCAATAGCACCCTAAAGTTTTTATCACAAATTGATCACGTAACAAAATAAACGAATATTCGCCGATCTCATCTAACCTTCTATTTCGAGAAAACACGTGGACACAGTGTTGCGCGCTTGACGTACAGAGATGAACTGCTCTGGGACTACGTGTTTTGGCCAAGATCGTAATAAGGCAAGGGTGCCATATGTGAAATTCCACTTTACCCCTCATTCAGCTTTGCCCCAATCTCCCCTATAGGTCTGTTTTCAAAATTAACGGTAAGCAAATACCACTGTAAAAGGTTTTTACCATGAAAATTCTTTCTTCATTTCAGTAGTTATTTATTTTAGAGTTCATAACATAGACGGCAATGTTAAACAACGATAAATACTTTTTAAAATTATTTGACATGTTTGAAACAAATTGGAAATCAAGGTATACCATATTTAAAAAACGCCAATTACTTATTTAGTGTTTTCAATTAAATATTTCATCTTTTAGTCTTGTAATTAGTAGATGTGGATGCAAATACTTTACCTTTTTATTGATACCATTAGCTTTGCTGTTGGTTGAATTGGCGAGCGGGAATCTGCAAAAACATTAATTCCAATGTTAAATCCTTGCATAAACAATTAGAATTTTAATACAGCTGTTGAAAGACAAACACATTAAATTTTGTAGATAAAAAGAAATAAAATAAAATTTAGCTGACGCTTGCAAGATCAAAATTCCCCAAAACTCTTTACCTTGTTTTATAAGTAACTTACACAAACGGCCACTTTCTATTTATAAATACTGACAGTTATTACGGCCAAAACCACACGGTTAACTAATTTCTTTAACGTATATACACAAATATTAATCCGTACATACGAACATTACTCTATTTACAAAGCGTTCTTTAACGTTAACCTATGTACACAAACTTTAGTAAATCTTGACTCCCATATAAACAAACTATGTTAAAGCGTTCTTGACCTCTATGTCCACAAGGTTTACTAAACGATAATTATTTCTATTTACACAAACGCTATTAATGGTATTTATTTACGAGTTCCTTCAGCTGGTTGAAATAACTGTGAATGCGGATGGTCCTCAAAAACTAACTATACTGAACTGCTAACTAATAAAAATCCGCAAAAGAAATGTGATAATGAATCCAAAAATCCGGACCAGCACTAACTTTTAACACTAGGTACTTATTCGTGGAATACGTAAAACTGTCACTTCTGACAAACGATATGACCCGTAGGGACGACGTTTCAAAATACCCCCCCAAAAAAGGGTAAGCGGAAAAGATTTCCTACGGTAGACTCCAGCCTACCTCTGGTCTTACGTAAGTAAGTTCACCCTCGCACTCAAGATCCAACGCGCACACAGTGTCTTAGACCTCCTTTCCCTACACCCTAACTAAGACTGAACGAAAAAACAAATCTTCCCTTTCCTCTCAAAATCACGCCATCGTTCTAACCATCGCATAAAAATTTCCATACCCAAGAAATGCACAGTGGACAATTCCTATGAAAAAAAAACAGTCTTGATAACTAGAATTAAATCACGCACATACATTCTGTTTTTCAAATAAGAAACCCTGTTAATCAAATAAATTTTCCATACTTTCAACAATTCCATACATAAAATGAACTGGTAAACTTGAAAATGAGGAACTATATGACCGCGACTGAACTTTTCGTTCACTATTTACAAAAATAAATCTTAATTTACGATATAAGAACGTCACAGAATGCGAAAATCAACAATCCCAAAACAATCTACGCGTTTGTATATTTGCACTAAAACAACTTAAAAAGATATCTTTTCCACTAGCAACCCAAAAAATAAAATCCATCAATATACGGAAATAATGCTTATATAACAAACAAACCAACAAAACAGAAAGAAAAGTATTTTACGCACTCTTTCTTAAGATTTTCACACAACGTGGCAGTACACGTTCATGATATTTTTTATATGGTATATTGTGCTCTTCATGTAAAAAAACAAATATATGCATAACGTTTATCTTTGAATTTGATTTTGTGATTTCTTTTTAATTCTGCTCTGTGCTCTACACTGAGGCAATTTACGTGCACCATTTTACTGTCGATAGCTTCCACCTTATGTTGTATAAAATTGAATGACCGGGAGGATGCAGGGCATGTTAAGCGTTAGGAGTGGAACATAACAAGCAGTACTAGGGGAGAAATCCCCACGAACAAGATCAATGGGACCATTTTCCGAAAGAAGAGGAGGGTACCCAGCCTTTATCGAACTGGAAACACGGGTACTGTAAATGTAGGTATTCAGTATTAGACACATTTTTGACGCTCTCTTCTAGTCAGGTTTTTAATTTTTTTGATTTTTGGCTCAGTTTTTTAATTCTTTTTTCTTTTTTTATTGATATTTCAGACTTTTCTTGCTTAATCCGTTTTTGAACATTAAAAGGCTCTGGTTGAGCAGGATTTCTAGATGGTCAGTTTTTATGTGACGAAGACTGTAGATCAGAACCTGTCGGTTTTGAATGTACGTAAATATTTTCTTGTAACAAAAGTGGTCCTTGAATTTCAACTCTACCAGTGTTGTCGTACAGGGGAGACTGGGAAGACAATGGAGAGATTAACATTAGGAGACTAGTAGCCTCTGGTTTCCTTATAGACAGTTTCGTATGCCGATTTATAAATCGTCAAAACCAATCTTTGGAAGCACTTTAGAGATCATTAACGAATTTTTAACTGCGTATTCATGAGCAAGGCGTCTGACTAACTTTGGCGTGAGCCCACGAAACATAGAGAAACATTTCAATAGTAATACTTTTAAAGCAGTTTCCATATGTGCACAAAATATTTGTGCTTTGCAAAAAGTAGGCTTGAACTATACATTTTCATAGGCAATATCTCGTGCTTTCTTGAGGTAGTTGCACAGTCTGCATCACTAACCGCCTACTTCGTAATATCAGTATCAAATTCCCGATTACTGATTTTCTTTTCATATCTCGGCATTTTTTACCTGCAATTACATGAATATATTCAGTACAAAAATACAGGAAAAAAATTTCACTGGACAAGTGTCCAGTGACTAAAATTACATCAGATTCATCAGCACATCAATTACTGATTGTTATCAGTTTGGTTCTCTAATAATTCATTCACGGAACATCACTAATTTGTGATTCGAGTATTTTAGCCTGTCTATTGTCTCCCCATGTCCATAGTCTCCCCAGTTTCGCCTCTTTAATAAATTATAAGCAAATTTGAGATTACGTATCGTTCTCAATAGCTGGTACAGAATTATGCCATTTAGTAACAATTAATAACTGGATCGTTAATAGACTAAATATTATTAAACAACGTTTAAAATTGCATGCATGTAATACATTGCGATTGATTCATCATATATCCTTTTAGCTTCAAATCCATTTCACCATAGCATTAGATCACCCACTAGTCGCGATCTTGCTTTTAATGTCTTTTTCCCATATTGCCCTGGTTTTTCCGAGGTTATGTCATTAGGTTTATGAGTTTGTAACGACCTCCTGGAATTTCTCATAATTGGCTTTCGGGTCATTATCTAAATGAGAATTGATTTTCTCATATTGATCTGAAGGCTGCATACGCATATAGGTTCTTTTGACAGGGGGCTGTGTAGATTTTTTCAAATTGATCTGTGTTTCGAGAGTTGCATCCATTTCTACATTAATTTGGTTGGTGTCAATCAACATCTTGGGGCTGCATCCGTATGTAGGGTTCTTTTGGATGGTTTTGGTCAGCGTCTTGTATTGAGGGTTCCAGCCGTATCTAGACCCTTTTTGGCTGAAACTGAAGTCAACTGGTATCTTAGAGTCACATCTTCATCGGGTGTGTCCTTTTGCCGTAGGGTAGACATTTTGAAAATAAGCCTGTGCTAAACCTATTGCCAACAACCGAGTGTTTCTTTAGGTATTACCTCTATGCGTGATGTTGTTGTCGTGTGCGGCTTTGACGTTCGGCCATCTTGTTAGCTCTATCCTGTTTTAGTATATCTTCTTGGACTTTCACCACCTTGTTTTTTGTATTTGATTTTCAGCCATCTTATCTCCATGAGTCTTTTTGCTTTTCGCCAACTCGTTTGCTGCACGAAACTCCTTAATAAAATTAGACAAAAAATTGACGAGTGTATTCTCATATTGATCTGTTTCGAGAGTTGCGTCCTCATCTAGGTCCTTTTGACAAATACAGGTTTGGGTTGAAAGAGAATTACATCTAGAATCTAAAGAAGCTAAAATAAGATTCTTGGTTAATTCACCCAGTTTCTAACATGTGGTTTCATCAATAGAAAACTAATCAACATCTAGGATGGGCAATTGAAGTTTGTTTCTACATCTAAGTTCTCTTTAAAAGAAGCTGATTTCACGCTAAAATAAAACATCTTGAACTAAAGTTCGTTTGATGTGTGCTGTTACGGCATTTTAGGTCCGTTTGATAGAATGCATAATCCGCTTTAAGTAAGACATCTGACTGAATTCTTAGCGCAGCGCCCTCTTGCAACATAATTACAAGCTAGCACACAAACTGCAACTCCATATTGCGGTATAATTGGTATAAAGTTTGAAACAACACATGTTCCTAAACTTCATTTCCAGCACTAGATTACCATTTTTAACAGTTTAGGCTAAGCCCAGGTCCCATTTTACAGCGTTCAGGGCTCCGTGAAGACTTCCATTTCTAACAGAAATCCCTTTCCAGCCGATAGGCCACCTTGTAAAATGAACGTGAATAAGCGTAACACTAGGTGAGTCAAGGTTTGATTTTAATAACCAAATCTGTACTAGTACAAACACTACAAAACTTTTAAATAAACAATAGAAAGTAACCAGCGAGCCAGTGTAGGTTCCGTTAGGGTTCCCATTTCCACCAGTAGGGACTCCCCTCTGGGTCACATTTCTAGCATCTGGGCGTCTGACTTGTTTTCGTGTACCCATTGTTACGGGTGAAAATGGCGGTACAATTGGTGTAATAGACAAGCGCAGGATGCCGATAGTTAAGTGGTCGGGGAGAGCGGGGGGTACGGCGTTGTTGAGCGTGTAGGGTGATTAGAATAAATCAAATGAGAGGAAAGACATAAATCAAAGAGCGATGCTTTGTTTTAGAAATAGTGGTATAATTAGCATAGAAATAAACGCTAGTACTCCACAGCAATGTTCAAAAACAAACTTGCTTACTTTTCGTAGCATTTAACCAGGGAGATCAGCTTCAACATATTCGCAAGCAATCAAAAGGAAGTGGGACCAATTGTAAAAGTCATCAATCCCAATTATTTGAACTTTATTTTACGTTAACGTTTTCAATGAATTCTTATATTCAAAAACCTTCATCATAATTAAAAGAAAACAGCGTGAAGTATATTCAGCTAAGCAATACTAACAGCTTTTGTCAAAATCATAAAAAAAACTCGTCGCGGCAAGGCAGTATAATTTCTAAAATTCCAGATAAACAAAAAAAAATTCAAAGCTATAGCTGACTGTTAAATTATGTGAATTGTAATTAGTGGTTGTACTGTGAGATGCGGGGAAAATCTTATTAACGCTATATATATATATATATATATATATATATATATATATATATATATAAATAATTAAGTGTAAATACACATGATGCACAATCAAAACAATCCACGTCCAAAATGAAATGATACGCAATCTTTTTTACTCAAATTTCAATATTAAAGTTGCTTGACTGAAGCTTGCAAGTTCAACGCCCAACATTAAATAATTGTAAACTTTAATTTTTAATTACCTCAAACAGCATCACATTGAACACGTAGAAACATACATTCGATAAATTTTAAAACGTAAATATAAATGAAAGAAAATTAGTAACGTGAAAATCACAGAAGGTGCTTTGATATTTGAATAACATGTCTGAAGGACGTTCTTGCGGTAGTTTACAATTCGTATAGCTTTTCAGTCTACCTTTTTCTTTTCCAACTCACAGCGATAGGATGCAAAAAATGATCCTTTGATTGATCGGAAAAAATAACTAGTTGAGTATACAATTCTTTCTTCACAAAAGAATCCCCGCAGTGAACGAAAACTCTTAGTCTCGTCACGTAAACCTAATTAACTCTTTCAAATTACAATCGCACACGAATAGCGAAATATTTAAATCTAGTCCAGGCCTCCTTTTATTATCTGTCCACCCGGTTTGTTTATTAATACATGCTACTACTTATTTACACGTAACTCTTCGTTATATACACAAAATACTTTAGCAAATTTTATACACAAGCAATTTATTGTCTATTTTTAAACAGGTGTGGGTACACTATAACTATTAACAATAGTTGAGTGCCAGATCTTCGGCAAACCAAATACCAAACACCGAACATATGTCAATACGCTTAAAGCGTAAAACTAATCCAGGCAATAGGAAAATTTATTTAAAAATACTTATGCAACAGAACAATTGCTAAAACTGATTGCATGGCGTAGAAATCCAGTAGAACAATTTATAACTACTGTTGCTAGTACAGAAGTTCGTTAGCACTACAAACTTTGTGTCATATAACTTCGAATAGAACAATTCAAAAATTCGTGGAGACACAATATTGTCGATAGTGCAGAAATTCGTTGGCACGGCACCTTTGGGGAGAGTCGTGCAGGTGACACAGTATAAAATTTTATTTGGTAACTCTTATTCAACAGAACAATTGCTAAAACCGATTGCATTGCATAGAAATCCAGTAGAACTATCTATAACTACAGCCGTTAGTGCAGAAATTCGTTATCACGACAATCTTCGGCGAGTGTCGTATAAAACTGATCGGGACGATACACTTTGGTGAGTGTCGTATTGGCGCCATAAGGTAAAATTTTATTAAGAATTGCGATGGAATTGAGTAGAACTTATAAGCAATCCAGAACTACCGTCGTTAGTGCAGAGATTCGTCGGTAAAACACCTTTGGGGAGTATCGTGCTGGTGTCACAGGATCAAATTGATTTGGAAATACTTGTTCAACACAACAAGTGCTAAAATCGATTGTATTGCATATAAACTCAATAGAAAAATCTATAATTATTGTCATTAGTGTAGAAATTCGTTAGCACAACAATCTTTGGTGAGTATCGAGTAAACTCGAGTGAGACATTTCAAAAATTCGTTGGGACAACACACTTTGGGGTGTGTAGCCTTGGTCCCATTAGCACGACAAGCCAAGCGGCGTGTCGTATAAAGCTCGAGTAGAACAATTCAAAATTTCGTCGACACGACACACATTAGGGTGTGTCGTGCTGGCGCTGCAAGTTAGAATTTATTCAAAAATATTTATGCAGCAATTAATTGAACAGAACTGATTGAACTGTATAGAACTCGAGTAGAGCAATTAAGATGTTCAACACGATACGCTTTATGGAGTGTCGTGCAGGCGTCAAGATAAAGTGTATTTAAAAGTTTATGGAATTGAGAAATTACTACAACCAAATGTATTACATAGAACCCCAGTAGAACAATCTGGAACTACCGTCGTTAGTGCAGAAATTCGGCCGCATGGGCAAACTTTGGGGAGTTTCGTATAAAACTCGAGTAAAACAATCCAAAGATTCATCGGCGCGACATACTTTAGTTAGTGTCATGCTGGCACCACAAGGTAAAATTTATTTAAGAACACCGATTGAATTGTATAGAACTCGAATGAACAGTCCAGAATTACCGTCGTTAGTCGACACCACGCTTGGGAAGCGTCGTGCTAGTGCCAAATATTTAGTATGAAAATTGTTAACTTTTGGAGTTTTTATGTGAAATGCTGTATTGTGACGAAACTAGCTCAAGACATAAATTTCGCCGTAAATTATATTTTGCGCATGCTTTTTGTATTTTAATGCGAGTGCTGTCGCACTGAAACGTGAATTTAGTCCGACATTTTTGATTTTTCGGTGTTAGAGATGCAGACCTCTTTTTTTGTTTATCTGGAACTATAGAACTTTCGAAAGTGCTGCTAGAACGTGCCTATGTTTATTTTTTTTATTGAACGTGTTGCTAACTTCACACTCATCATACCTCTTTTCTTGTAGAAATGTAATTTTTCTGGCATTTCTTCCTATTATAAATATTTAGATGTAATTTGCTAAAATGCATAAAATAACCTTTTTGTGCTGTATGAATAAATGGTTTTTATAACAAAGTTTGACTAATGAGATGATTCATAGTGTGTGTTCACTGATATAAATTTTAAATCACATGATAATAGCAATTTCTCAATTAAACAATTTGAGCAGTGTGCTTTACCGACAGTGTTGCCTATAAAAATAGACGTGATCTTTTTTGTACTGCCATATTCATTATTTTTGCTTCACAATAGTATACTATCTGAACAAGATTTGTAATGTGCCAATTTTTGATTATCTTTACCTGAATGCAAGTTTTCGATTCGTGTTATTATTTGTAAATATATTTTCATTATTAGTGTATATTTAGGCATATTGTAATGTTTTTTCTTTCAATAATTAAATTTTAGTGGATATGTTCATATTTCCTCCTTAGTGTATATAATTACGAATACCAGTGTATATATCTTTATTGTCTATAATGGGTATTTAGTCACATTAATTTTTGTTTTATGCGCAAATCGAAATTAATCATGATCACTTCATCTCCGCTCCGCCTGATTTGCAATGTACACCATCTTGTTTTAAGTTTACTTCCCTGCATAAGATATGCAACTGCTTTTAATTGGATTTTTGTATTAATTTATTAATCTAATTGAAGAACTCCCTCCTCTTGCATTAAGAAAATTTCGTACCATTTGTAATTGAAGATATATGGTATTTTTCCATGTTGAAGGTCAAAATGCGTGCATATAGTAGGTTGGATGATGAAATTTCGTTATCTTAACGAAAAGTTCGAGTTGAAGATACTTTTTGTTTTTGTTAGGTAAGCTCTTAGTTATTCCAGCTTTAGTAGCCACAACATATCTGTGCTGGTTGCGCTGGGTCGTTTACCTTCACATTATTGAGAAATGTTGAAAATTAGGTTATGTTGCCTGATGTTACACCTTCTCGTATTGTCAAGAAATAAAGTTCTCGACAGCAATTCATTTGATATCTATATATATATATATATATATATATATATATATATATATATATATATATATATATATATATATATATATATATATATATATATATAGACGAACCGGGCCCTTTCTCTGATCAAGCTATCGCCGGACAAAGCAAATGCCTAGTAAAATAATAATAAAAGTAAGACCTCGTAAGAGCAGTTTACATACTGTGTTAATGAAAAGAAAACAGCTGACTTCGGTTAATGTTTTCTAAGATAAACACATTTGAGTTCATAATCTTAGTTCAGTTGTATTTTGTTGACATAGGTCAAAATAAACTTTGTTATTCCATTTAAGTATACAGTTTCAATCATCTTTCATTTTGAAGTAATTCTACGTAAAAATAGGTTATATTATACCGGGTGGGCTTTTGAAAACTTACAATGGCAATATTTTTTAAACAAAACGAGATATCAAAAAAATAAAAAATACCGTTTCTATAACAACCGGAGGGAATATAAACGACGTATCTTTCAACCCCCTTAAGCTTCCCACATGACTAAAAAAGGAAGAGCTGCACTTAAATGGCACATTTTTTCAACACCGCACCCTAAAGAAAAATAATTTAAATTCTTTCTTTTAAGTAAGCAAATTTCAGAAACAAGAAACACACAAAATTACCTAGGTGATAAAGAAGACTTGTTTTTAACAAAATGTCAATCTTTTAAACATTTACTTGTAAGTGACAGTTATTTATCTTTCGTCTGATTTTTTCGAGTTTTCAAAAATTGTTTATAGCGTGGAAGAAAGAATTTAAATTATTTTTCTTTATGGTGCTCAAGGGATATGCTAGTTAAGAACTGTCTTTGCTTTTAATAAAAGACATCCTGGCAGAAACGTAAGTCATGTTTATGTTAGAGATTTGGTACGAAAATTCCAAGAAACAGGATCTGTTGAAAATAAAAAAATACAGGAACCCAGAGATGCAAATAGAAGTTCTTGGTCAGGTTGCTGTTAATCCAAATATATCCACACGACAGTTGGCATCAATAACGCGTATATCTCGAATATCTGTCGGAAGAGTATTAAAATTGCACACATTTCACCCGTACAAGATGAAAACTTTACAAGAGCTTGATGACGATGATCCCGATCGACGAATTCAGTTTCGCGAAACAATGATGGACAAAATTCAAATAGAACCCACACCGACTAGAAACATTTGTTTTAGTGATGAACGTACATTTTTTTTAAATGGTCATGTAAACAAACAAAGCTATCGCTGCTGGACTGATGAGAACTCTGATCATTTTACAGAAGGACACACCCAGAATCCTGAGAAACTTAATGTTTGGGCGAGAATACTGCGAGACCGAATAATAGGCCCATTTCCATTTCACAACCAGCGAGTTATACGTGCAGATGCTTAACAATTTACAGAGCCATTAATTGTCCATGAAATTGAAAATCAAAGGGACTTGGAAGGGAATTTAATTCTTAATGAAGACATTGTGCATTTTCAACAGGATGAAGCCCCTCCTCATTATGCTATTAATACTAGACAGTGGCTGGACAGGTTTTATCCGCAGCGGTGGATTGGTAGAAGGGGTAAGGTCACCCGACCTTACTCCAATGGACTTCTTTGTGTGAGGTTACATTAAATTTGTAGTGTATAAAACTCAACCAGCTTCCTTGGATGAATTGCGGCAGAGGATAATGGAAGCGTGTCAGAACATCCCAAGAGACATTTTCCATAACGTTAGACAAGAATTTGAAAGTCGTGAGTGTGTCTAGAATAAAATGGCCGTTATTTCGAACAATTATTGTAATTATTTTCTATAGTACACTTGTTTTTCTTTAAATAAAAGATTTCTTGAATTTGAAGTAGTATTAGATTCTACCATTTTTTCTTAAGACCATTAGCATTCTGAATAAGCTTTCCGTACAGGTGCCCCAAGTGGGGTATTAGCATTTAAGATTTTTAAGTCACTGCGGGTGAAGCTTAATGGGATTGAAAAGTATTTTTTATTTTTTTCATACCTCTCTTTGTAACTTTTTCAAGAATTATCCTCAAATTTGAGGTTAGTTTTTCAGTTAACCCTACTTTTCTTATGATCAATGATTAGCATGTTTAATAAGCTTTCCAGAGAGGTATCACAAGTGGGGTATTGTGATTTAAGATTTTTAAGTCACTATGGATGAGGCTTAAGGGGGGAGAAACAGTATTTTTTATTTTTTTCATATCTCTTTTTGTTTAAAATATATTGCCATTGTAAGTTTTCTAAGGTCCACCCGGTATCTATAGTTTACGTATCAATTAAGAATTAGTTTACTATCGTAAAGCTTTACAAAAGTTAAGTACTGTTTTATTTACTTGTATGCTGCAATTAATCAGCAGATATTGTTTTGTTTTGTTAAATATATAAATAGTTACAGCGGTTGTGTTGTTTATTAAGATTACATTTGGTATTAAAATACGACTTTCTCATTTTTTGTTCTATTTTAATTGTTTAACCTAAAAAATCCCTTACGACCTTATAAAGAAAAAGCTCTCAATCTACACTAAGTTTCGTAAGTAATATACTGAGCTATGCCGTGGTGCAAACTCGAAATTTCTCTTTATGTTTTTATTTGTTATAACTTAAAGCTTCCTTAATTTGGTGTAACTACGTTTTTGAACCAGTGCATTTGATTTTTATTTTTGTCTGTTCTTTTTGAGTTTTTCATAAACATATTACGTTATCAGTTACCGAACTACAATAACTCATTTATTGTGTAATTTTTATGTACCTTTTTTAATCTTTAAATGTTTAAAAATTAGAATCTTCTTTTTTCAGTTGTGAATCAGAATCTACCAAAAAGAATAATGAATCGTTCCCTTCTACTTCAAAATGTGCTTCGGAACCTATTTTAACTATGCCAAAATCTGGTTTCCAAGAAGTTGATGAGTCTATTACCACTCCCTTAAATATTTTAAATTTACTATCTGACGAAGAGACTGATTATACAGCTATTTATCAGTACCGGGTTACTGATTATAAGTATGATTTCGTCGTAGAAAATCCATTTATTATTCCCCCAACTGGTGAAACTGAAAATACGCAAACCCAAAAAGGTCAGATTCTAGAACTAGATACATTCGTCGATGACAGAATCCTCAAACCTCAAATTACTACCGAAGATACTAATGAAGTTCAACTTGAAACTGTTTTTATTCAACGATCATCGCCTTCTGCCAATAATGGAAGTGCATTGTCTTCTTCCATTGTTGTGTCATCCGCGACAGAACCTTCCCATTATACAAGACAACTGAAACTTGATCTAGAACCAGTGTCATCCGATTCTGGTAACGCAATTCCCAACACTTACCGCAGAGAAGATTTTTCATCCTTAATTCCTGTACCTGTGAGTTTTACACCCCATGTACCAAAAGCTCCTCTGAACGTTTTTACTACATCTACCGTATCATCAGTAACTGCATCTTCCGTTTTTGTTACACAGTCAGAGAACATACCTTCACAAAATATAACGGAACGTCGAGTTGACCTAGAATCAATATCATCCGATTCGGGCAATGCAATTCCCTACACTTACCGCAGAGAAGATTTTTCATCACTGATTCCAGTAAATTTACATCGCACTCCTAATGTAGCAAAAGCACAAGTCGCTCTTCCTACCCTTTTTACTACATCTTCGGAATCCTCAATAATCGCACCAGTAATGAAACGCCAAAAATCTATGAAACCAAAAAAACGTGTCTTTAAAAAGCCGCAACATAAAGTCTATAGCGAAAAATTTACATCAGACACAAGTGAATCTAAGCCTGTATTATACGTTAAAGCACCTGTATTAAAAGAGAGTGCTTCTGAAACCTCTGTTAAGTCTGAGAGCGATTGCCAATTATCTCTAGCAACAGCCAAGTTGACTATTAAAGAACCCTCCTCTGGTAGTACCAAAGTTGAACCAGAAACTTGTAGTGGAACATACTTTATTTCTAAAGAAAGATCTCCTAAACCGGAAATTGCATCTACTATAAGTGCGCCATCTTCTCAACTATTTACTAAATTGTATCAAGGAAAGAAGAGTTTACCTCCTAAAGTTTATTCTGGTAAACTTGTACGCTATAAGAGTAAAAGTTTAAAGCTTTCTACCACTTCTGTTAAATCTAAATCTTTGCCTACGTTTAAAAGAATTTGTAGACCAAAAGTACATTTCTCTTCGGCGTCGTCCTTAGCAATAGAATCTTCAGAATACGAGATGCAAACATACAAAGGTTATATTTCACCTCGCTCTTCGATGGATTCCATTCAACACTTAACTACTATTATGTCTAAACTTAAACTAGATCCAACAATATCTACCGCCACCTCTTTCGGTTTTCAGTCATTATCTACCGATGACTCTAAAACTGTCCAAAAAGGGAACACTTTCTATGAAAGTGACAATTCACTTAAAGATTGGGGCATTCGTTCAATAGAGTCAACTATAACAATGCTTCTAGAACATCAATATTTGGTAAGTATATACTTTTTAAATGCATATTCGTTAGTTGCGCTGTATTTCAGGTTAAACTATTTGTTGGAGAGCAAGCCACCGTATTTTTGGTTACCCAGGAGTATAGAATGTATCAAAATAACATCGACATAATGCTTGGTCATATCATCGAGTTATATGGATTTCCATCTCAGGTAGATACTGAATTCTTTTTAAGTATCTACACCGAGAATCCAAGCTATATTAGATGGTGCGATCAAGAGCACGTCTTGTTAGTTACGAGTTCAAAGGAACATGGTTAATAGTTAGATGTTTTTGTTTTCAGTTTTTAATTTCCCGTTTTTACAGCTCTTCGAGCTTTGGAAGTAGATCATCAGTTGGTGAAATCAAGATCACTTCAAATGGCGAGCCCTATAGCTATTGTTGTAGCTTGCCATTACGATTTACCAGTGGCACGCTGCGATGATTCCACATCCGAAAATGAAAATTAATTTTATTTTTTCAGTTTATGATTTAATATTTTTGTTTTCTTTTCTGGAGAATAATTTTCTCCCCTGACTGATGTTAACATTTAATTGCTAATAAATCTTACAAAATGTCAAATTGAAGTTCATTATGATATACGACAACATAATTAGCACCCCACTATCAATGAAGCAAAAGATCATTAGGGTTTTGTTACGTATCTAATGGGAACTAAGAGTTGTGACACTAAATCCGAAAATGAGCCGGCTCAACTCAATGGCATGGTCGTGGGTTGTAAAAAAAAATTGTCTTTTGTCAGCCAGCAAAACAGTACTTCACATCGCAACTCCTTTTACTGTATAAGGCTCAAGTTCGATTGTATTCATCTGGAATACAATTCCCACTTCTGGGTCAGTGCTCCCCAATACGCCCTTGATATGGTAAACTGCATCCAAAAAAGAGCTATAAGGCTTATAAATGACCCGTCTCTGGCTTCTGACCTACAACCTCTTGAGTGTAGAAGAATAGTTTCGATTCTTTCCTTGTTCTATCGCTATTACCATGGCAAGTGTGCCTCCGAAATACTCTCCTTAATACCATCGCATGCCATCTTCGCTAGTAACACTCGGTTTTCCCATTCACACCATAATTACGCACTCAAAATTCCATCGTGTCACACTAAACGGGTTCAATCTACATTTTTCCACATGGCGACCAAATTGTGGAATGCACTACCCAGTTCCTGTTTTCCTCCAAACTTTGACTTAAGTCAATGTAAGGTAGCCATATAAACATTTCTCGGCAGCCTAACAATATTCCTAAACCCTCCCAGTGTTCCTAAGTGCTTTAGCACGTTAGGCAAATCTTAGCCTGTTGGGGAATACTATAAATAAAAAAAAATTGTTTACGTCTGAATAAACGACCATTCACTTTGATCGCCGTTGGACTTGTTATCGAATAGGTGGTCACTATTTACATGTTTAAACTATATTTGACGAGTCGCGATTTCCCTAATCACTAATACCTCCGTGATTCCTGCCACCGGAACAACGTCCCGCAGCTCATCGCGTGTTGTTAATAACTTGAACTTTCTTTTCTATTCCATTTTCTATCTTTGTTGTTTAAATTCTTTCCCATCTTTTAATTTAATTTCTCCTGGTTCATGGGTCATGTCATGTATACTGCCTTGTAACCCTTATAGCTGATTTCCTTCTTCTGGATAGGTATTAAACCAATCCTATGCACTGTGCATCCTCTGTTATTGCTAACATGTTGTATAAGTTGTGAATAGTGGTGATTGTTTCACCTATGTCTTCATTCATGCCCTGTTGTAGAACACTGAGTTCCTCCAATTCCCAATATTTAAACCCTTGACCGTCTTCTTTTCT
>JARFJB010000793.1:5295000-5297500 GCA_036346205.1 Vesta saturnalis
AATTAAATTTATTTTATATTTTTTTAAAAAAAAATTTAAATAAAATTAAATTTAAAAATTTAAATTTTTTTAATTTTTTTTTTTTTAAAAATTTAATTAAAAAAATTTTTTTATATTTAAATTTAAAATTTTAATTTTAAAAAAAAATTTTCCCTTTTTTAAAATTTTTAAAATTTTAAATTTTTTAAATTAATTTTATTTTTTATTTTAATAAATTTATTTAAAAAAAAATTAAAAAAAAAAATTTTTTTTTTTTAATTTTTTTAAAAAAAAATTTTAAATTTTTATTAAATTTTTAATTAATATAAATTATATAAAAATTAAATTTTAATATTAATTAAAAAATAATAAATAAAAAAAAAAAAAAAAAAAAAAAAAAAATATTTTAAAAAAAAAATAATATTATTATTAAAAATTAAAAATTAATAAAATAATAATATATAATATTATTATTATTATATTATATTATATATATTATTACACATAAAATTTATAAATATTAACATAAAAAAAAAAATTTTAAAAATATAATAAAAATAAAAAAAAAAAAAAAAAAAAAAATAAAAATAAAAATAAATAAATATAATAATATAAAATAATATTATTAAAATATAATATATAATAATATAATATATATAATATAAATTAATAAATAAATAAATATATAAAATATAATAAATAATAAATAAATAAATATATAATATAAAATTATTTTTTTAAAAAATAAAAAAAAAATATTAAAAATAATAAAAAATAATAAAAATTAATAAAATAAATTATTTTTTAAAAAATAAAATTATTTATTAATAAAATAATAATTAAAATATTAAATATATTAATTATTAAAATTAATATTAATTATTAAATTTATTATTATTAAATTAAATTTTAAATAAAATTAATATATTATTATTATTAATTAAATTAATTATTAAATTATTAAAATTAAATTAATTAATAAATTATAAATAAAAAAATAAAATAAAAAAAAATTAATAAAATATATATATTATTATTAATTATATATATTATTATATATATATTAATTAATATAAATAATTAATTATAATTATAATTTATTATTAAATTAAATTAAATTATAATTATTATTAAATTATTAAATAATTAAATATTATTATATTATTAATATATATATATATTATTAATATAAAATTTATAATAAAAAAATAAAAAAATAATTAATTAATTATTATTATATATTTTAAATATATTAATATATTAATTTTTTTTTTTATATATATATAATATATATATATATATTATTATATTATTAATTTTTTATTAATATATATATATTATATATATAAATTTATTTTTTTTTTTATTATATATATATATATAAATATATATAATAATAATAATAAAATATTATATAATAAAATATAATATTATATATAATATAAAATATAAAAAAATATTATTATTTAAATATTTTATAATTATATTATTAAAATTATTATTTTTTTTAAAAAAATTATTATATTATTATTTAATTTAATTATTATTATATATTATATTATTATATTATATTATTATTATTATTATTATATAATATATATATATATATATATATATAATATATATATATATATATATATTATTATTATTATTATATTATTATTATTATTATTATTATTATTATATATATATATATATATATATATATATATATATATAAAATATATATATTATAAAAAAATAAAATAATAAATAAATAATAATATATATATATATATATAATAATAAAATATATATAATATATATATATAAAAAAAAAAAAAAAATACAAAAAAATAAATAACACAAAATAAATTTAAATTATAAATTTATAAAAAAAAATAAAAATTTTTAATTTAATTAATATTTTTATTTTTTTTTATTATATTATTATTTAATTATTATTATTATTAATTATTATTATTATTATTATTATTATTATAAAAAATATATAATTATTTATTTAAAAAAATTATTATTATTATATTATTAAAATTATTTTTATTATTAAAAATTTTATTATTATTATTAATTATTATTATTATTATTAATTATATTAATTATTATTATTATTATTATTATTAATTAATTAAAAATATATAAAAAAAAATAATAATAATATAATATATTAATATTAAATTATTAAATTATATATTATATTATAAATATTATTATATATATATAATAAATTTATTATTTTATTATTATTATAAAAATATATATAAAATTTATAATAATAATATAAATATATATATATATTATTATTATATTTATATAAAATATATATTAAAAATATAAAATTATATATATTATTAAAATATTATTTTAAAATTATTATTAAATTTAATAATATATAAAAAATTTTTTATATATATTAAATTTTATTTATTATATATATATAAATTATTTTAAAATTATTATTTTTTTATAATAATTAAAAAAAAAATTTTAAATTTTTATATATATTATATATTATTATATA